>JAMPIV010017133.1:0-223699 GCA_024509875.1 Oreohelix idahoensis | reverse complement strand
AATATTATTAATGTCTAACCTGACACTGATTTTACGTGAGTATCCCCTTTTTCTTGTACAGAGACAGGTGTCATTCGCCATTCAGGCAGATACTCGCCGATTTCGTAAGTACCCATTAGAGCTAGGTCGGCTCAGGAGCCGCCAATCCCTGGTCGACGACACTCCTTCAAATGTCCTCGCCAGGTCTCGAGTTAATCCAGTCCAAATCCCGGTCTACGAAAAATCCTCAAATGCCGTCGCCCGGGTTTGATCCTGGATCACCCGGTCGCCAGAGCGGTGTAACCACTACGCTAGCGCGGCTCCTAGCAGGTTCAATAAGAGTCATACTGACATCCTAATCTTCACTTTGATCTTTTTTTGTAGAGTTGGCAGTGTTGTAGGTTATGTGCCCATTGACCAGGGCAGTTTCAACTAAGAAATAATATAAAAATAGGATCTGTGTGGGTAGGGGTAGCTTGCACCTAGTTGGCTGAAGTGGTCGACACCTCCCATACTTTTGCTGTATTTTTCTGCAAGCACTGGCTTCTGAATTGTTCTGCCCTAAAGAATTTGTCTTTCTAACTGTCTTGTTTATATTATCATTGGAGTGAACAGTGGATATAAGGTTAAATCTTTTCGTATCATGCCAGGTGACTGTCGGCATGCCTTATCTTCTGTCGCACAAAACACAGGATGATTTGTCTTTTTCAATTTGAGTTGTTTTTTCTTCAGTGCTACAGGAAAATGCTTCCTATTTTCCGCTACTGTTCCAAATGCACCAATCTGAATTTCGGGTTTTGAAATAAAGCTGAAGGCTGAATCAAAACTACCACAGAAGAGAATATGTCCCTTGTTGCGTATGAAATTTGAATTAAAACTATGGTGACTTTTCACTGAAAAAAAAAAGAGTCCAAATAATCTCAGCTCTCAAGAGTTTTTTCCTTGGTCACAAATGATGTCACATCTGTAGGTCTCCTAGTAGTGTTAGTTTTTTAAAAAAAAGGAACACAAATAACTTATGAGTAGGCCTAAGCTATGTATATTTACCAATTCAAAATTCTAAACGCATACATAATAGTCAAACAATATTTAACTAGAACAAAAGGTAATATATATAGTAATTGGGAGGGTAATACTTATGATAAGTGAAAATCTATTAAATATCTAACTGGAGACCTTTACACACACACACCCCCCCACTATTTTTGTTGGGTTTTGTTTCGTTTGTTTGTTTAGATTTTTATTTAAAATTTAATTAATTTTTTTTTAAAAATTGTAAATAACATAGGCCTATCCACAAAATTGCTGATTTTGATTTATCCTACTTACAGTGATTTGACAGATGTGATGCCACTTTCGTGTATCAGCGGTTATTCATGTTATCTGAAATTGAAAACATGTAGGCCTAGGCCTATCCTAATTAGCCTATAACCCTTCAAAGGTAGAACGGGATAAGTCTTTTCATCATAAATATAATAAAAAAGTATTCAAAATATACTTATTTCCAAAAACTGTGGTGAAATGAACAGTGGGACATGGGTCTGATAACAGGGTAGGCTATAGGATATGGAATCGCCATCAATTTCTATTTCTGACCATCATAAACTGTGTCAAATATATTCCCGTATGCAGAGGTAAAAAAGAAATTTCGTTCAAACGCTTGCTTATAGGCTAATTTTGGCCATGTTTAAAAGTTACACTGTAAATAGGCCTACATTGTAAATACAGACGCAAGTACAGTAGGTCTATCTATAAACTGGACTTATTTAAATAGGTTTTATAAATGAGATAAATGAATTTATTACTTACGACGAGTGCTAAAAATAAATCTGCATTTACGTCGTTAACGCAAAGCGCCGAAAACTTCTGGAAATGGATTTAATGCGCAAAGGGAAGTAAAAATTGTAAGGTAACTTTGCGTAAAGGGAAGTAAAAATTGTACTGTAACTTTACAATTTTTACTTCCCTTTGCGCACTTCCATTTCCAGAAGTTTTCGGCAGGTTTCGATTTCGGCGCTTTGCGTTAATGGCGTAAACGCAGTTTTATTTTTAGACTCGTCGCGTCTGTTGTTACGAAAAATACCATCAATAACCAAAAAATGGACACAAAGTAACGAACTTTCGATTTCGTATTATTTTTCAAGGTCCAATGCAGAAAATTCAAGGCTTATAGCCATTTTTCAAGGCCTGGAATTTTTTTTTTCGTTTTCAAGGTTTTTCCAGGTCGCTACGAACCCTGTTTCATGAAATGCACTTTAAATAGTTCAGACTCACGTATTGATGTTAATTAATATACATCTTAATTTAACCTGGCTGTGCACTTTTCAAGTTTTAAGGTTCATCCTGATTTTCAAAGCACTACATGTACGATATAATAATAGTACATGTAATGCTCTATACATGTAAAGAAAATTCACTTCTGGAATCTTACTGTTGCATATGACTCATACTACGATGGTATAAAAAAACGTTTTTTAATGCTATTAACCAGTTGTTTTATTAAAAAAATAGCGTTTAGATGTTGTTAATTATTGTTTAGATGTTAATTATTGCCTACAAATGATTTTTAAAATGAGATATGGACAGTATTTTCAAAAAAACATTTTTCTTGATTTTCACATTCTTTTTCTTCCCCTGCGACAAATTGGCCTCTGGACATATTTTAAAAAAATTATACAAGAACAAACAGATGTTCAAATCCTCTGAAAAAAATTGGGTTGTATTTGTGTAGTATGCAGATTAATATTTGCATATTTAAAGCTTGTACCTTTTATATTTTTTGAAATATGATGATGTGAAAATTGATGTTCGTGCAAAATATTACATTTTTCGGTAATGATTTGCAATTTTTGGTCTCAAATATATTGATAATTATTCATGATGTAGCCCTATAGTTTTCTTTATGTATTCAGTGTATAGCAGACTGTATGCTGTTTGTCAGAGAAGGTTCCAAGATTATATTTAAGAAAACGGGAGCACTCTGAAGTTGGTGTGATGTAACTTTTTCAACTTTGCGAAAGTACCTACACTTTTAAAAATGCCGTAACTTTTTTATCCTATTTTAAAATATAAAGTACCTAATTTCATGGTTTTCCAAGAGCTTCCAAACTGCAGTGTTTTCTCTGGTGTTTCTGTGCAAACAAAAATCACTTTGTGGTACCTAGATGAAAGGAAAATGGGCGCATGCCCAATTCTCAACACTCTTAAAATAAAGTTTGTTCATTCGTTTGCCTGGAAAGTCTGATTAGTGTTGATCGTTGATAAGTAGCAATGAGATCACGGTATTTAGCAAGACCTGAGTTATAAATAGATTTTCATCACATTAAAATGTTTCCGTTTTTCTGAATCTGTTTTAGAGATAGATGGTCGATATGATTTTTCATGATTTTTTTTTTTTAAGCCAAAGTTTTCGGGGCGGACGAATATTCGCTTTGGGATCTGAAAAGTGAATTGTTATTTGGTCAGGATGCTAAGTAGCAATGAGATCTCAGTATCTAGCGAGTCCCGAGTTATAAATAGATTTATGGTAGGCCTACAGTTAAATGCTTCCGTTTTTCAGCATTTTCTTTTAGAGGCGATATTATGGTTTTTCGTGATTTCATTTTTAAAGCCAAGGCTTTCCGGGTGGTCAAATATTTGCTTTGAGATCTGAAAAGTGACTTGTTATTGGATCAGGATGCCAACTATGCAGCCAAATCATATGTGGATATTGAATAAGGGCCAACAGTGATCTGTTTCCTATTTTTTTGCATTTGTTCACTTGTCATTTTTTGTTTGTTCGTATCTTCATAGTTTGTGACTTCCTCTTTGATATTAGATTCAAGTTTAAATGTAAAACCTCATCATTTTACAACGTCTGTATAATTTATGTATTTTCCTATTTATGGAAACATCAGACAAGTTTGATTTGTAATTACATCAGGCTAAAATTATATGAATCATCCACACCGCCCATTGAAAAAAACAAAAATTTAAACACGTTTTTATTGTTTAAATAGTTATGATGTTGATGAAAAATAAAATTTGTTTAAAACTTGTGTGTACAATAATTGAATATTTGCTGTTGTGAGAGTTGTTATAGACTAGAGTTCTTCTCATTTCTGTTAACTAGGCTACTTGAAAATCAGGTACAATGCTTAGTGTAGAACTTCGCTTTTAAATTTTGGTGCAGTGAAACATGAGTTCAGTATGCGATTGCTATTAAATCATCACTCACTACTTATGTAAAACCTCATCATTTTACAACGTCTGTATAATTTATGTATTTTCCTATTTATGGAAACATCAGACAAGTTTGATTTGTAATTACATCAGGCTAAAATTATATGAATCATCCACACCGCCCGTTGAAAAAAAAAAATTTAAACACGTTTTTATTGTTTAAATAGTTATGATGTTAATGAAAAATAAAATGTGTTTAAAACTTGTGTGTACAATAATTGAATATTTGCTGTTGTGAGAGTTGTTATAGACTAGAGTTCTTCTCATTTCTGTTAACTAGGCTACTTGAAAATCAGGCACAATGCTTAGTGTAGAACTTCGCTTTTAAATTTTGGTGCAGTGAAACATGAGTTCAGTATGCGATTGCTATTAAATCATCACTCACTACTTATTTAGCCATTCTTCTTCTACCCTGGGATATAGAGGTTTGCCAGAGAGAGCACCACACTATCCTATTGGCTGTCTTCCTCCTGGCCTGGTTCCAATCTAGTTCTCGGTTCTTCAGAGACTGTCTACTATTGTCCCCCCAGCGAACTCTGGGTCACAATGGAGGTCTGGATTCCTGGCTGTTAATTTCCTATATTTGTCATGGTAATAGATCTTCTACCATTCTGTGGACATGGTCAAAGCTTTTTAATTGATTGGGACTGTTCTACTCGGGTCTACATGGGCTGGATTTTGAGGCCATGTCTCTTCTTGTAACTTCAGTCACCTTCCTGAGACACTTCATTTCTGAGGTTTGGAGCGAGCATTTGTGGGTTGTAGTTAGTGCCCATGACTCGCTATTAAATCATTTTCACTTTCACTCTTTATGGATCTGGAGCCACCACTTGCAGCTGTCCCCTTGCAGAAAGCCTGCACCAAGCACTCACATGTACAAGTGGTGTCTGTAGCAGTTTGTTTGACATGATGAGGATGCCAGCCTTATCCACAACCTCATATTAACCACATGCCAGAGGGAACAGTAGTCTTGTTCTTTGTCTAATGAGAGAGCCCTGGGAACTACACAGGACATTGCTGTTAAATGCAGCATGCTATTGAACATCAAATAATAAACAGTCTGCACTTTATTATAAATATTAAAACTGTCTTGTTAAAATATATACTAGTAACTACTCGTCAAAAGTCAAGGGCCATCCTATTATTTTCAATACACTTTTATATAAGCGCATAGAATGATTAAATGAAGGAAGTTTTTAGTAAAAATGGGTGCAATATCTTCCTCTGACAGTCCTCTATGCACGTTAAGCATAAAAACAACTCACCGACAACAATGGTGATCATGTGCAATTTGAATTGCTGACCATAAATTCACATATTTAATCTGTTTTTTTTAAACTTCCATAGAACCAAACAGGTGAAGTAATCGTGCTGATTGACATTCCACATGCAATGGCGACTTTTCGTGAACAGAGTTCACTCTTAATTTGTTTTACAATCAGCAGACTTAGGGTAGTTTCATCACTTGCAAAAACCATGCCACCGAGAAGAAGTCTTGACACCTTACAAAGAATGAGGGCTATAGCGTGGGTTGGAAGTGGTTTATCTTTCCGTGAGGTTGCTAGACGGCTTGCAGTGTCACACTCTACTATCCAAAGAATTTTGGAGAGATTTCAGGCCACAGGAAGGGTGGAGGATCGCCACCGGCCAGGTTGCCCTAGATGCACCAATAGACATGATGACCGGTACCTCTTGTTGTCAGCTCTGCACCATCGAACAGTGACTTGTTCCACTCTAAGATGTCAGCTGAGACAAACTGTAAACGTTAATGTCAGTCAAAGCACCATTCGCAGACGCTTACATGAATTTGGACTGGCTGCTCGACGTCCTGCAGTCAGAATCCCTCTTACTCCTGCTCATCGCAGAGCCCGTGTTGCTTGGTGTCGCGAGCACATCCGATGGACAAGGCAACAATGGAGTCAAGTTCTCTTCACGGATGAATCTTGCTTCACTGTGTCATTCAATGATGGCAGGATTCGAGTTTGGAGACGACCAGGAGAGCGATTTACTGATGACACAATTCGAGAGGTGGATCGTTATGGTAGGGGTTCTGTCATGGTCTGGGAAGGCTTCTACAGACACGGCAGGACCCCACTCTACATCATCCAAGGCAATTTGACCGGCCCAAGATACCAGACCCAACGGGCTGATCACCCATTTGCCAGTCACTTTGATTACGGAAACAACGACAAACGGATTGATTTGTCGTTGCCCTAAAGACGCCATTAGGCGTGATGGGAACAACGGCAAAGAAAATCCATTCGCTGTTGCCCTTAAGACGCCACTAGGCGTAATGGCCACTGACTGCTTTGCCGGTCGTTGGCTAAGGACGGAAGAAGAAGAAGAAGATACCAGAACGAAATCTTGAGACCAATTGTTCAGCCTGCTCTGGAAGCCATAGGTGGTAATGCAATCCTCCAAGATGATAATGCTCGACCCCATCGAGCTCGTGTGGTGAATGAGTTTATTCAGCAACATGGGATCATCAGGATGGCGTGGCCAGCTCATTCACCTGACCTTTCTCCGATTGAGCACCTCTGGGATGTCCTTGGTCGAAGATTGTCAACAAATCACCCCCTGCTAATGGATGTTGCACAGCTGATTGCATTTCTGCTTCAGAAATGGCAAGCTGTTCCTCAGGATACTCTTTGGACCCTTGTGGACTTGATGCGTCTACGCTGTCTTGAATGCCTTGCTGCAAACGGTGGTCATACCCGATTTTGAAATGTCTATTTGTCCAATATCTATTGTGTGACTTTTCAAAAGGTGGGTGACACACTTCACAGCTTCATTGCGTTTGAATGTGTGTTTCCATTTCTTTACGTGACATGTCAATTTGGTATTCAATAAATACCGTTTTGACTGATACCAATTACGTTTATATCAGATTTGTTTTATGGTTTCAACCAAGGTTTTTCTAAGTGGCCCTTGACTTTTGACAAGTAGTATATTTAACATGATACTCATTTATAAATTATGAGTAAAATATTATATATTAACAAAAACTAAACTCCGCCAATGCCGGTCTGTTACGTACATTTATTACCTAAGGGGGTAGTCTTCGGTCCTGCCAAATGTACGCACCAGTCTTGATATAGTTATATTATTTGTGCGGTCGAATGATTCGCGCACTGACGTGCACAAAGCAGTGTGAGTTGCTTTGGGACGCACGGGTAACCTAGTTGAGGAGTTTCTGACGTCATGATTTGAAGGGGCAACATGGACTTGGCTTATGTCCGTGATTGATATAATATGTTAGTATTCCTTGGCATGTTTATGGAAGCCATTTATTCTAGTGATCTGTATTGGTCTTCAGGTCGAAACCAATAGCAGTAATATCACGTAAGTTATCGCCCCACTTATTATTATATGCTGTATTGAAAGGCCGCTCTCATAATAGTCTAGCGGGAATGTGTCATTCCTAGAATGGACCTACAGAGTCGATAGCCTTTAGGATTCGTATCGTAGAAGAAGGATTCCTACGAGTGGAAGAAGTTATTGATTACCTTATGCACATGTTTTAATATGCTGTTACAACAATGCCAGAAGCGTGGCATAGAATGGGAGAGGTTAGTCAGCTGGAATCTCTAACCTGTTCGTATTATCGTGTATGACTTTGTTTGAAAACTATATACTATATAACGGGATGTATGGAGAAAGTCTGGGATTGTGAAGTATGATATGGAAGATTTTATTCTGGAGAATGAATCCGTTTGCCTTAATAAACGTCCTTGGGAGAAGGTCAACGGACGTTAATACCATGTCTGTTATATGGTAACGGAAGTGATCCTTAGTCACTGGAATATAAAAGAACTTGACTGTTAGAGAATCTACGGTTAACAATATTATCAACATTTCGACGTATGATCTTCGCATCTGTAACTATGATTGTCTTGTTCCACTTCGTTGGTGTCACGTCAATAAAATATATGTACAGTCATCACCGACTTGTGTGCAGCCAGTTGTTAACCCGTTGAACTATACTTGTTGGAGTTCATTTTAAAGAACATTTTCTGACGTTTGTTGTTTACTACCATTCGCGTATTTGAGCTGGACCGGTGACGCCTTCCACTGGCTTACGGCTACCATCTTTACAAGTAGAACTGAACCCAACAATAATTGGTGTCCAAGTGTGGTTTTGAAATCAAGAATTTCACAGGAAACGTACCCAATACAATTATCATTAATGAAGATCTTAACTTTCAAGGCGAAAACATCTTGGGATCATCTGAAGATCTGAACTTTCAAGGCGACAACATCTTGGGATCATCTGAAGATCTGAACTTTCAAGGCGACAACATCTTGGGATCATCTCTTCGTCACTATTACGTGCAAGCTGTAGTCTAGTACTCAGAACGAAGTATTTTATCCTCACACGTACATACACGGAGACGAGGCACATTGATTTTTTACCTGCACGCGAGTTGAGTATAACGTGTTTTCGTTGTACGCTTTATTACTTTTAGCTGTGCCTTCCGTGATATGTCCATATCTATATTTTCCATGTTATATGTGTTGTATTCTTCGTGGGAGGTTGGGAATGGCGACTTAGGACGGGAAAATACCAGTTTCACCACAGGTCCGTCTTAAGTGTTCTGTAGGACATTATTTTGCAGACTTCCCGCAGTGGAATGTTCCTATGCGTGAGCATAGAAGGATCTTTGGTCCACTGTGTCTGGTAGTCTGTGACACCTGACTGTTTTAGCTGTAGTGTCAAGTTTTAATCGTTGTTTTTGGTAGCTATTTTTACTTGTACCTTAGTTTCATGATGTATTTTGTATGTGATTATTGTCCGTCTCACCTTTCCTGTCGTTCAGTTTTTTACAAAACATATGTTTTTTACACTGTGTTGTCAATTGTCCTGTTGAGTATCTGATCGTAGTTGTCAGCGTAAATTTTTACGACATTCCATTTTAGTTCTACATTATTATTTCTGTTGATTTCTACGATCGTGTTCATTCGTCTTTGATTATCGTGTCTTGTCGGTAATGTTTCTATTGTCTTTCACGTTGTTGATTACATGTCATTTCATTACATAAATTACTATATTGATTATTGATATATTTCATTACTATATGATAACAAAAGATACCGTTCTATGAAAGGAACGAAGAACACTTGTTATAGTAACAAGATTAATTAATTTACATTGATTAATTATCATTTTTATAAATCAAGAGTATTGTGACTACTTATAAAGCATAATGTATTCACTAGATTATTTCATTAAGCAAGCAAAAGCTCTTCAGATGGCTCCTGATGAAGCAAAAGCATTTGCACTTGCAGAATATAAGAAAGCTCAAGAAATAGAAGCCGAACAGAGAAAGTTAGAAACTTTAAGACTAGAAAAACTTCAATTTGAGGCAGATCAAAAAAGGATTGAGGCGGAAGAGAATGAGAAGAGGAGGAAATTTGAGGCGGAGGAGAATGAGAAAAAAATGAGATTAACCGCTGAATTGGAAGAGAAACGTGCGGAGGAAGATGAGAAGAGGAGGAAATCTGAGGCGGAGGAGAATGAGAAAAAAATGAGATTGGCCGCTGAATTAGAAGAGAAACGATTTCAGCGAAAGGCAGAACAGAAGCAAAGGGAGGCTGAAGAAAGACTTAAAATTGAAATGGAATTTAAACAAAAGGAAATGCAAAATAAACAGAAGGAAATGGAAGTTAAACAAAGAGAAATGGAAGAAAGACGATTAATAGCTGAACAAAATACATTACGACTTCAGCTTGAGATGCAAGAGAATGAAAGAAAACGACAGCATGAACTAAAATTAGCAGAGTCAGAATATGAGAGACTTAGGTTAACTCAGGAATCTAATTCTCAGAGAACTTTTGAAAGCCAAACTTCATCCAGACAGGATCATTTTAGGGAAATTCACCTTAAATTACCTAAATTTAATCCCCCATCTGATGACGTGATATTCTTCCTAGATAGGTTTGAGGCCACTTGTGGGTCTTATAACGTGGATAAAGCGCTATACTGTACATATTTATCCAGAATACTTACAGGGGATGCATTAGCAGTTTATCATACCACCAGCATTGGTGAGAAAAATGACTATAATGCTCTTAGAGCGGCACTTCTGCAAAAATTCCAAATGACAGAAGACGAATATCGATTAAGATTTCATACATTACTACCTCAATCTGGCAGAAATTTTAGTGATTTTCTGTCACAGATACGTCTAACATTAGAAAGATGGATCGAATTATCCAAAATTGAAAAGTCGTATGAAGGTCTCTTTGATTTACTGATGCGCGATAAGGTACTATCGTCTGTAAATCCTACATTTCTCGCATTTTTACATGAACGGAAACCTTTATCAATGAAAAACTTAGAAGAACATGCAAAAAACTTTTGCACTGCTCACCCAACCATGGATCTAAGTAATGCGCAGATTAAGAATGAATTGCCTGTTGCTTTTGCAGCACAACAAAACAATTTTTCACGCAATCGTTCTTTTAGTGCTGATAGGTATGTCAATAAGGGAAATAATTACAATTTTAACAATGATAACTTTTACAAAGGGAAGCAATTTCAACAATCTGCTCCATTTAATGGTTCTTGGAACCAGGCTCACAGATCGCGAGATTTTGGTAACAATTATTTTAAAAATAATCAAGGACATTATAATAGACAAAACTGGAGATCAAAATCTCAGGGTCAGCAAAACAGACAAGGTTCTTGGAATAAAAATTTTCCAGAACATCATAACTTTAATTATACAAATTATCGGACTCATCCAAATTTTAACTCTAGCAGAAACGACAATTGTAGCAATTTTAATGACAAAAATCACAATCGATCGCGCCGACGAGATAGATCGTCGAGTAATACAGGTAGACATTCTAATGTTGCTTTTAGTGATACACAGGCTAACATTGAACAGGGTAAAGGAGCTGAAACTCATAATGCTATGTGTTGTTCTCTTGATTGTACCCAAGTCAAAGATTGTTCAGAATGCTCTACTCTTTTCCAGCCCAAGGCGATCACGACGCTGCGTTGCGGTCATACTTTGCCTAGTCTACCTGCAGTCTGCATGGCCACTCCTGCGTCAGTACACCAGGGACAGGGCTTTCTTAAGTTTAACAGAGGATTTGTTAACAATATTTCATGCTCTCTTTTATTCGACTCAGGTTGTACCACTGTGGGCGTCCGGACTTCGCTGATCGACCCTAGTTGTGCGACGGGCAGGGTTGTGAAATGTGTGACGTTTGGCGGAACTGTGGAAACATTTCCCACAGCCATTATAACACTTCATACACCATTTTTTTCAGGACAGATCCAGGCTTGTCTTCTTCCAAATCCAATTTGTGATTTAATACTTGGTCGCATACATGGTATTAAAGAGTGTTCACCTCAACAAATTGCTGAATGGGAAGAGCGACATATTCAAACTGCAAATGCAGTAGTGACTAGAGCGCAAGCTACCAATATGTCGCATGATACACCTGTTGAACCTACAGTTCATACCACTTGTGATGATGATGCTCCTATTTCACGGGAGTTGTTTGCAACGTTACAAAAAAGTGATGATTCATTAAAAAAAATTTTTCAGTATGGAACAAAAAGAATACCAGCAACAAACTTGCAAAATCTAGACATGACTTTTTACTTAAAAATGGGATTTTGGTTAGAGTAATACGGGAAAAGGATTCATCCTTATGTTCTCAGATTCTAGTCCCATCCTGTATGAGATCTCGGATATTACGGCATGCTCATGACTCGCAATGTGCGGGCCATATGGGTTTTTCGCGTACCAAATCCAGAGTGCTTTCTGCATTCTACTGGCCAGGCGTTCATAGAGATGTTACTCTCTATTGTCGGTCCTGTTTGATATGTCAAGAAGTTAAGGTACGGGGTCCATTTCATGCGGCTCCTATTCAAGCTGCGGACATCCCGATTAGACCATTTGATAAAATGGCTATAGACATTATTGGTCCTATGCTACCATCTGCTAGAGGGCATACGCATATTCTTACGTGCATTGATATGTGCACTCGTTGGCCTGAGGCCATCCCTCTCAAAAACACTTCATCTGCCAGTGTAGCAGAGGCATTGATGTTAATCTTCTCACGCATTGGTTTTCCACGGAAAATCTTGTCGGATCATGGTGTTCAGTTCATTTCTGAATCCATGTCTCAAGTTATGAAGACATTAGGTATAGACAGATCTCTTAGTTCTATTTATCATCCGATGTCAAATGGGTTAATTGAGCGTCTCAATAGGACACTCAAGCAGTTGTTGGGTAAGATGACTCAAGACCATCCCCAAGACTGGGATCGGGTCCTACCCGCTTGTCTCTTTGCGTATCGCGAAGTACAAAATCAAGCCACGGGGTTTTCTCCATTCCAGCTTGTTTTTGGCATGCAACCACGCGGTCCGATGTCGTTAATTCACGACTTATTGGTTGATGAGAATATTGAAGAGGAAACTCAATCATCCTATGAGTATGTGATCTCTCTTAGAAAGAGAATCATAGATGCTTGTAGACTAGCTACTGCATCATCCGAACAAGCCAAAGAAAAAGCTCGTCTATTTGCAAACAAGTATAGACGTCTTCGCCAGCTTATTCCTGGTGATGAAGCTTTTGTCTTACGACCTGCGCATAACAATCGTCTTTTAATTACCTGGAGAGGTCCTTTCAGGATCATCTCAAGAATATCCGATGTCGACTACATCGTTGATGTTAATGGTAAACATAAAACCTTCCACATTAATATGTTGAAGGAGTATTACTCACGTCCTGATTATCTACAGTCAGTGTTTCAAGCAACTGACGATCCTACACCTCCTATTCAACACTATTCTAGTTTGTCAGTCATCCAAGAAGAAGAATCTTCTTTCGATGATGTACAACTACCAATACCAGTTGTACCACTCCATTCCACTGAGAAATGGAATGATGTTACTATCTCATCTACTCTTTCGGCTGATCAACGTCAGCAAGTCTCTAATATTCTACACTCGTATGAGGATGTCCTCACTGACATCCCAGGTCATACGTCAGTCATCCAACATGACATTATTCTGACTGACGATACACCTATTCGAGTTCGCCCATATCCTATCCCTTTACACTTTCGTGATAAGGTTGATAAGGAATTGGATGAGATGCTTCAATTAAATATAATTGAACCATCTTCATCACCATATTCTTCTTCTATGGTAATCATTAGGAAGAAGGACAATAATATACGTCTTTGCGTAGATTACAGGAAATTAAACAAAGTTACAAAATTCGATGCGGAACCGTTACCTCTTTTAGACGACTTATTGGAGAAATTATCTCATGCCACATTCTTTTCGAAATTTGACCTTTCAAAGGGTTATTGGCAAGTGCCACTCACTACTAAAGCAAAGCCATTCACCGCTTTCTCGACGCCACGGGGTCTTTTTCAATGGAATTTTATGCCATTCGGATTAATGAATGCGCCAGCTACCTTTGTACGCATGATGCGTCGCATATTGTCTCATCGTCCCGATGTCATTACATATATAGATGACATCTGTCTTTTCAGTGACTCTTGGGATGAACATATTCAGGGTTTAAAATCTTTACTTTCTACCTTACGGGATTATAACTTAACAGCGAAACCTTCAAAGGCTTTTGTCGGTTTTCATGACATCTCCTTTCTTGGTCACCGTATAGGTCGCGGTTTAATGTATACAGAAGACATTAACGTCTCTAAAATTTTAAACATCTCAGCACCTAAGACAAAAAAACAAGTGAGGTCGCTCTTAGGACTAATACAGTTCTATTCTAAATTCATCCCTCATTTGTCTACTATAACTGCACCTTTTTCGTCTCTACTGAAAAAAGGCACATCTAATGTAATAAAGTGGTCGCAGGATCACCAAACGGCGTTAGACTATATAAAACAATTTTTTTCAAATAAGCCTTTTTTAAGGTTGCCTAACAAAGATCTCACCTTTGTTCTTCGCAGTGATGCTTCTTCCTACGCTATTGCGGCAGTTTTGATGCAGGAATACGGAGGCACCTTATTTCCGGTTATGTACGTATCCAGAAAGCTTACGACGAGCGAGATGAAATATTCCGTTCTGGATAAAGAGCTTCTCGCTCTTGTTTGGGCAATCACTAAATTGGATCGTTATCTCCTCGGATCACACTTTGTGGTGGAATCCGACCAGAAAGCTCTTACAGCACTGAACACAGGGAACGTTAAGTCATCAAAGTCAGCGCGTTACGCTATAGCGCTTCAACCGTTCCATTTTGAGATACGAGCTATTCCTGGAGTACAGAATGTGTTCGCAGACTGTCTGTCAAGATGCCCTAGTGAACGTGTTGAAACTAAACCACTTCCAGATGGAGAAACATCTTCACCGAAACATGAATAACTTTGTACATGGTCACTGATTGTACATCTGTAAAGACTATGTATAGTTCTGCAGTATTCGTATAAATATAACTTTCAGAATATACTTACGTATGGGTTATAACATTACTTCTTGTGTCGTAACGTTTTGTTAGAACGGGAACAGTGATATTAGAGTAACATTTCTTTTAGTATGGAAACATTGTTAAAAGCGACAAATAGACATTCGTAATTGTTATGGAACATATTACACTACATATCGTGTTCGTAAACGTATTTCGGGCATGGAACATTGAGAACATATTTTTGACGATTCTAAATAGTTTAAACGAATATTCACAATGATTGAAATTAGAATTACTTAAAATAAATTAGTAGTTATTTATTTGTGTGTAATTAAGTACTTGAATTAGAATAATTCAATTTAATCAATTTGATTGATTATAAATCACACATCTACTAACTTTATTAGTATCTCGCAATACGTGTATTCACGTATCCCACTACATGATATCTCACTTTTAGATAACTAGTCAAACTTACTAGTGTTAGAAAATAGTAAGTGTGTTGCTTCTCAAAGTGTTTAATTATGCTTTGTTTCATTTTACATGTTGTATTTTAAAATTTTCTGTTTTATTGATTCTCTTATCATTGATTATCATCAGCTTTGCTGTTCATTTTCATTTGAAATCACATATTTCGATTTTTTTTTTGAAAACTTAGTTGAATTTTATTATCATCTTTTTTGTTGGTTTTTCATTTTCAATTTCTTTTCAACTAGTTTTACTTCGAATATTACCACATCGTTCCAAAGTAGGTCGAGTGTGGATGTGTGCTTTAATGCATACTGTCATTTAGTTATATTGATTTCAATTTAATATTCTTTTCTTATAATGATATAACTTTATGCATTTCATATCTTGTTGTTGTTCTGACTCACCTCTCTCGGGTACTTAGTTCCAAAAAAATTAATAGAATTAATTTTTTTAAGGGGAGGTGATAAGGTAGCTGTTACGTACATTTATTACCTAAGGGGGTAGTCTTCGGTCCTGCCAAATGTACGCACCAGTCTTGATATAGTTATATTATTTGTGCGGTCGAATGATTCGCGCACTGACGTGCACAAAGCAGTGTGAGTTGCTTTGGGACGCACGGGTAACCTAGTTGAGGAGTTTCTGACGTCATGATTTGAAGGGGCAACATGGACTTGGCTTATGTCCGTGATTGATATAATATGTTAGTATTCCTTGGCATGTTTATGGAAGCCATTTATTCTAGTGATCTGTATTGGTCTTCAGGTCGAAACCAATAGCAGTAATATCACGTAAGTTATCGCCCCACTTATTATTATATGCTGTATTGAAAGGCCGCTCTCATAATAGTCTAGCGGGAATGTGTCATTCCTAGAATGGACCTACAGAGTCGATAGCCTTTAGGATTCGTATCGTAGAAGAAGGATTCCTACGAGTGGAAGAAGTTATTGATTACCTTATGCACATGTTTTAATATGCTGTTACAACAATGCCAGAAGCGTGGCATAGAATGGGAGAGGTTAGTCAGCTGGAATCTCTAACCTGTTCGTATTATCGTGTATGACTTTGTTTGAAAACTATATACTATATAACGGGATGTATGGAGAAAGTCTGGGATTGTGAAGTATGATATGGAAGATTTTATTCTGGAGAATGAATCCGTTTGCCTTAATAAACGTCCTTGGGAGAAGGTCAACGGACGTTAATACCATGTCTGTTATATGGTAACGGAAGTGATCCTTAGTCACTGGAATATAAAAGAACTTGACTGTTAGAGAATCTACGGTTAACAATATTATCAACATTTCGACGTATGATCTTCGCATCTGTAACTATGATTGTCTTGTTCCACTTCGTTGGTGTCACGTCAATAAAATATATGTACAGTCATCACCGACTTGTGTGCAGCCAGTTGTTAACCCGTTGAACTATACTTGTTGGAGTTCATTTTAAAGAACATTTTCTGACGTTTGTTGTTTACTACCATTCGCGTATTTGAGCTGGACCGGTGACGCCTTCCACTGGCTTACGGCTACCATCTTTACAAGTAGAACTGAACCCAACACGGTCCCAAGCCCGGATGAAAAAGGAGGAGGGCGGCCTGCATGGAGGCCGTAAGGAGGCAGCCCCTCCACCATGCAAAGGCACAACAGGCCAATCACCTGTTTGCTTTAAATCATGATTACGCGAACTACAAGAGAGAAAACCGGACTGATTCTAAAGGCGACGAACTGGAACGGACTACGACTTATGGAACTTGGAACACAAGAAGTATAAATGGGAAGGAAGAGGAGCTGGTGGAAGAGATGAGGAAAGCAAAACTAGAAATCCTGGCTATAACGGAAACGAAGAAAAAAGGACAAGGAGTCATGGATCTCGATGGCAACACGTTGCTCTACAGTGGTGTACCCATATCTGAAAGAGCTAAAGGGGGCGTGGGTTGCATTGTGGCCCAAAATCAAAAAGATAGTATCAAGGGATGGAACTTTGTCTCGGAGCGCATTATGGTTGTAAAACTAAAAGAAGGAGAAACCATAGTCAACCTGGTCATAGTGTATGGGCCAAATGAGGATGAGAGAGCAGAGGTCAAGGAGGAATTCTTCGAGCTGCTTCAAAGGACAGTGGATGACTGCCTAGATGAAGTTATTATGCTCGGAGATTTTAATGCCAGAGTTGGAAATGACCATGCTAGATGGGGTGGAGTTATCGGAAGATATGGAGAAGATACTCTCAATGACAATGGAAAGCGACTCCTTAGATTCTGCAGTGAGCAGAATCTGATTATTACAAACACAAAGTTCCCCCATAAGCGCATACATGCATACACTAGATGTGAACCAACCAAGAATGAGAAGTCAGTGATCGACTATGCCATTGTTCGGAGAAGCTCATTCAAATATGTCCGAGATGCAAGAGTCTGGAGGGGGCCAGAGATTGGAAGTGATCACTACCTGCTAACAATCAAACGAACAACTGAAAGAGTTGCTCAGCCTAGGAACTGCCCAACATCACGCACGAAACCAAGTAAACGAGCAGGAGAAATGAGCATTAGGACCTACAAGCTGAGAGAGCCAGAAATTAAGACCAGATATCAGGGGCTTATTGCTACAGCAGTGAGCAACACAGAAGAACGACCTGATGACTTGGAAACCCTCTGGAATAAATTCAAGGATATCATAAAGACAGCTGCTGCAGAAGCATGCGGTGAAGTCCGACTTGGGAACCAGAGAAAGAGGACACCTTGGTGGACAGAGGAAGTCAAAGAGAAAATAAGAGAGAAGAAAATGGCATGGAAACAATACTTAGGAGCTAAAAACACAACAGGACAAATGGAAAAATATAGAGAATATGTGACACTCAGAACAGAAGCAAAGAACAAAGTGCTAGCAGCAAAACAGAAGTCCTGGGAAGAATTTGGAGAAAAGCTAGAAAAAGATGCACAAGAAAACCAGAAATTGTTCTATAAGACCCTAAAGAACATGAGGAAAGAAAAACAATGCCCTCTCAAATTTATAAAGGACAAGCAAGGCAAATTGCTTACTGCCCCGAAGGAAGTAATGGAAAGATGGAAAGAATATTTCTCAGAACTCCTGGATGGTGAGCATGGTGAAGCATCAGAAATGATAACCACTAGCACAGAAGAGAAAACCAATGATGGTGAAGATGACATAAAGATGGAAGAACTGAGGGCAGCACTAGAGAAAATCAAGATGGGCAAAGCAGCAGGGCATGATGGTATAACACCAGAAATGGTTAAGTACATGGGAGCATCAGGCGACCTATTACTCTTAAAGGTCCTACAGGCAGCATGGTGCAACAAGACCATACCAAAGGATTGGGAGATTGCCATCATAACACCAATTTTCAAAAAGGGTGACAATCGACAATGTGGAAACCATAGAGGCATATCCCTTCTCAGTGTCCCTGGTAAAATCTACTCTAGAATCCTAGAGCAGAGACTCCGACGCCTAGCTGAGCCACAATTGGATGAGGTCCAGTGCGGATTCCGAGCAAACCGAAGTACTCAAGACCTAATCTTCACACTCAGACAGCTGAGTGAAAAGGCCCTTGAGTATAAGAGTGAGATCCATCTTTGTTTCATAGATCTGGAAAAGGCGTTTGACAGGGTCCCCTGGAGCAAACTTTGGGACTGTTTGGCAAGGAAGAATATTCCAGCACCTCTGATTCATGCTATACAGAGCTTCTACAAGTCTTGCAGAAATTATGTGAGGACAGCAAACCATAAGTCAGAAGAGTTCAGGACCACCACTGGTGTAAGACAAGGTGATATCCTATCACCTTACCTCTTCATACTCCTTATGGACGATGTCATCAAGGCATGTAAGGAGAGAACAAGAAAGTATTCAGTGGGGTACTGGAAGATGAGACAGGTCTATATTTCGGAGCTGGCATTTGCTGATGATGTTGCCCTGATTGCTAAATCAGAGGCACATCTCCAATCCAACCTGCAAGTCTGGAAGGAAGAGCTGGAGAAGAGAGGGATGGTCATAAGCAGCTCTAAAACAAAATCCGATGGATGGGTTTGAAAAAAAAATCGAAAAAAGGTGATTCGTCTTACGAGGACAAAAGACAAAGAAAATAGTCTACGTTACGGCCACAAGGCCTTCGTCAGGAAAGGAAAGAAAGTGAAGGCTAGATAGGACACATAAAAACTAAATAAAATAAAAACTGGGTACTTCCCTGAAGGCAAGAACCGAAATTCTATCAAAGTCGCTGTCTGTTGATAAGCGCGTGGCTGAACAGAAAACAAAATCCATGGTGATATCACGAGAAGAAAGAAAACATCAGATTAAGTTGGGAGAACAGGTCCTGGAGCAGGTCGACCACTTTAAATATCTCGGAGCTATTATAGACCGAAAGGGAGGCATCAAAGAAGAGTTGGCCACTCGAAAAGCAGCGGCTGGGAGACTTTTTCAGGCCATAAATCATGGATTCCTCAGCAAGAAAGAGGTTGGTAAGAAAACGAAGATGGCTGTATACCGCTCCACCTATGTCCCAGTCTTGACATATGGATGCGAGTCGTGGGCAATGACTACAACCCACAAAAGCCAGATCCAAACCTCAGAAATGAGGTATCTGAGGAAAGTGGTTGAAGTAACAAGAAGAGACATGGTCCGCAACCAGACGATCCGTCAAGGCCTAAAATCCCATCCGCTGCAGACCCAAATAGAACAGTCCAAACTAAGATGGTTTGGCCATGTCTGCAGAATGGGAGAAGATCGGCTACCACGACAAGCATGGGAAACAAAGAGCCAGGGATCCAGACCTCCAGGACGACCCAGAGTCCGCTGGGAGGACAACATTAGACAATCTTTGAAGGACCGAGGACTAGAATGGAACCAGGCCAGGAAGAAGACAGCTGATAGAATGGTCTGGCGCTCTCTCTTCCAAACCTCTACACCTCACGGTAGAAGGGGAACGACTAAGTAAGTAAGTAACAAAAACTATACAGTATTTCATAAAGTAACTTTTTTTTTAATTAAAAAAATATGATGATGAAAAAATCTAGACAGTAAATGACTGGTTAAAAAAACAAAACTTCTAGAACTACTTGGGGCACAGACCGCCAGTTACTGAAACTGTTGAATGCAGGATATGTTAGACTATGATGGAGTATAACCGGCTTGGGCAACCGCTGAAAAATTCAACTTTGAACGAACAACCAGAATACAAAATCTGGCTGAGAGAATCATAACTGGAGCAATGAAATCAACCCCAGTAAATGAAGCGAACAAGATGACAAAATTAAAATCCATGATTAACAGAAGAGATGTCAAAGCACGACAACAAGCAGAAAAATTTAAAAGGGTCACAAGCCACCCAGTGAATAACAGACTGGCAGAAATGACGTTCGTGGTGAACTTGAGAAGCTGCTTCCACTCATTATTCTTCCTTCTTCTTCTTCTTCTTCCTCGTTCGCCTTCAGACTTCCACATTTATGGCTCTAATAAAGGCAGTAGTCAATCCAAGGTTCCCGACATCTCCAAACAGTTTTTCGTTGACAGAAGTGGGTTGTTGCCATATGCTACTCCGTTCATTACTGTAGGTTGGGTAATACTGCAGGAGGTGTTCGACCGTCATCGGGCTGGTACTGCAGGTGCAGAGATCTGTTGCACCAATCTTGTATTTGTGGTATAGATGGTATCTCAATCTGTTGTGTCCAGTGCGAGCCGAAAAATGATGACCTGTTCTTTCCTGGATAGTTGATGATATGCATCATTTTTCAAATGGCCCGGGTGCTCTCTTTCCCATTTGGACTTGAATGTAGCCTTTATAGTAGTCTTTGCCGTTGCGTAAGTTGTCTCTATATCATTTTGTTGTAAGGCACCTCCTTCCTTAGCAAGTTTGTCTGCCTCCTCATTTCCTGGTATGTTGCAATGGGCTGGTATCCACTGGATAGTGCACTTGTTGAAGCATTTGGCCAGTCTTTCAAAGGAGATTATCAGATCTTTCAATCCTTTAGTTTGATGGCTCTTCAGCGCTGATATTACTGAGAGGGCATCTGTAAAGATTACTATCTGTTTTTCTGCCTGTGCTTTGCATTCAATAAGAGTTTCCGCTGCCTGTTTCAGGGCTTCTGCTTCAGCACTGAAGTTATTGCAGTATTTGCCAGTGGCAATTGCCATAGAGTGGATTCTATTCTTTAATTTTATGAGGATGCCAGCACCCCCATTTTCAACTGCATTTTTTTCTGAACCATCAGTATATGCATGTGTCCAAAGCTTTGCTGGGAATTTTTGGCCAATATACTTGGTTGCTATACACTTTCTTTGTGTTTCTGTCTGTGTTCCCTTTCTTTCAATGCCTGGAATATCAGATTCTAACTCAGGAAAGCATTTTATTTTCCACAGTGGGATAGTTGAGCTTGTTGGGATTTTCTTTGCAACTGAGCTTGCTAGCATGGTATTTTTGCTAATTTTTTCTTTTGCTTGGGCTACAAAGTTAGTTCGCATGAGCCTGCCTCTTCCTAGCCTATTCATTCTTTGGAACAAGGGGTGTCCTTCGAGTCTCTTAAATTTTTCAGCTTGTTTTAGGACTCTGCTGTCACGTCTATCCTCCATTGACTGTAGCCCTATAATGCTTTCCATATGGTTGATTTGTGTGGACTTTAGGGCTCCTGTTATAATACGTGCTGCTTGGTTTTGAAATCTGTTTACTCTGTCAAAATTTGATTTTGCTGCTGTCGACCAAGCTGTGATGCCTGTCACGAAGTGGATTTAGGTTTATAGAGTTTGCCTGAATGAAAACAAGACCCTAGTATGAGAAAGTCTGAGAAGATAGAATTTAGATGAAAATGACATGCCTGTGGACAGATGAGACTATTAACTCAAGGGATAGAACCAGGAGTTGACTCTCCCCTTGCCGCTTCGTGACTTCAGGAAAAGTTATAATCTCACTCCCTCTAGCTACCTTTAAACACAAGGAGATAAGGTGTATAAAAACGACCACAGACACCACTATACAGACCACATGTAGGTATAGTATAGAATAGAAGCTGATCCAGTAAATACTATATGTATATATTTATTTACATACAAGAAAAACATAAAATGGCATCATACGTCATCAAGTCAGTCGATAGCGTGCACTGTTGCACGGCCTGAAAACAACGTACCAATTTGATTAGATAGACACTAGAAAAAAACCTCAACTCACATTCACTCTTTCTGTCACCCTGCTGAGGAACAATAAAATTGGTTAGTGATTTACACAATCTAATTTGGTGGGGCTGTCAACTTAAGCCTCCACTCTCTAATACCACTAAGATTGCTACTGTCTCAGTCCTGTTGACTCTTCCTCAACGAACCGTCTACACTGCTTTCCTCTTGTTAGCGATATGCGCCGCTAACTAACACCACTGGAAATGCTACAAATAATAGACTTGGAGTAACACAATGGCTCAGTATCTATCCGTCAAGTGGATACTGAACAGACCCTACTGGTCCTGTCTATTTTCTCCCTCCTTCTCTCTCTCTCTCTCTTGGTCTCAGTGTCTCTCTAACACTCGACGACTGATGATGCGGCGTCTCCGTTACACTCATCTCTCGTTACTTTCAGGACCTAGGTATGGTAACCCTGTCACCTGTTCCTGAATTCTGCGATGATGATGATGAAGTTCTGGCGTCAAGCATGAGGTACTTGATGAACTGTCGACAAAACTTCTCTGCTGCTGAATAGCTTCCCTCTTTTAACCCGCTCCGAGTTAGAGGAAAAAAAAACCACAGCCTTGATTTCCGGCTGTACGCAATTGAAACCAGTCTCACGGCCACCTGCCGTTGCTAGAGACTATGATAGCGATGCTCTCGGCTGTATGATAAATAAACCACAGTCCAGCTGAAGCATAGGGACTTCACCATAGGTCTGACCCTTAAGATAGGTCCTGTTGCCGTGGGTAATTTTGCACATGGGCAAATTTACGCTCCCCCACTATTCTTGCCACGACTCGCTGAAATTAAAATAAAATGCGTCTATTGTATAACAATTCCAACCTAACGCATCTCTAACCTAACTCCCCTTCACTCGTCATTTACAACAATACATAAAATAATATTGCCCACGTGGCTCACTCGTCATGTACAACAATACAAAAATTAATATTACCCACGTGGCACTTAAATCTCTCTCCTCCCTCTCCCCTTCTCTCATTCTGAAAACGATACATAAAATATTTCTATTCCCCGTGGCACTTAAATCTCTCTCCTCCCTTCTCTCTCTCAACTAAAATCCGCCAGCCAAATAAACAAAACCTGTCTGACGGGCCACTTGGTCGTCACACATGGCTACCCACGTGTCAACATTTTCAACTCGGGAACTTCTTTTGTCCGAAATTCCGGGGTCTCCCTTTTAACATGTACACTTGAGGTGTCCTTACTTAAGCCAATTTAAATTAAGGTAGTAGGCTACCCACAAAAGATTTAAAAAAATAAAAATCCAACAATTTTCATTTTCATGCTTTAAATCATCGTCAACATGTTCTTGTACTAAAAATAATTCATAGAAGCTTAGAGATACTCTGGTATGATAGGAATCAGTGTTTTTCTACACACACCCCCTTGAG
This sequence comes from Oreohelix idahoensis, assembly GCA_024509875.1. Taxonomy (NCBI): domain Eukaryota; kingdom Metazoa; phylum Mollusca; class Gastropoda; order Stylommatophora; family Oreohelicidae; genus Oreohelix; species Oreohelix idahoensis. The sequence continues at coordinate 200,050 of JAMPIV010017133.1, read as the reverse complement.
TGATTTGCATAGCAACCAATGTTTATAGTTGGTTACCTTGTGAATAATGACCCAACATGAAGGTGCGTAATTGTAAAACTGCGAAATTATAATTATACTGAGGCAACAGGAGAAAGATATTTATAACTTTTCCAAGAGGAATCACTCAATGATTTCTTATGAATTTTTCAAAAGTGTGTGTCTAGAAAGCTTTGATCGTAAATTTCAGGATTTGTTACATGCATTGTGCATTTTCACCCACATCAACTCTATTTATTGCTAGACCTAGTTTTATACTGTATAATAGTAGTTAGCAGAGCTTCTTTTGTTCACAATGGGAAATAAGACAAAGTAAGTTCCTTGGAAATCGGTACACCAACAAACAGTTGCCTGAAAATGAGACACCTATTGTCGATAGTGGCGCTATAAAGCCTCTGTGCTCCTCAGCAAAGAAAATAAAGGTCCAAGAAAGTGAAGGACAAGCTAAAAATGACAACAGAGGAAATGTGTTTATCCTTATGGATGTAAAACTGCTGTTTGGGTTTTTATGCGCTAACTTTAGATGTGACAAATGTTATCAGTACTCACTGACCTGTGAGATCGTCGAAGAGACTCGGGATGGCTTTTGTCATGAAATCAGTATCAAGTGCACAAACTGTGTCGAATGGAATGCCAATTTCAATACTTCTGATGTTTCATCTCCAGCTACTCACAAACACAAAGAAGTAAATGTGCGAATGGTGGCATTTGTGCGTTCTATTGGGAAAGGCCACAGTGCATTGCAGAATTTTTCAATATACATGAAGACAAGTCAACCCATGGCAAAGAAAGCATACAGGAGAACGCTGCACAGGATCTATTCAGCAAGTAAGGACATTGCAATGGAAAGACCCTAAGAGCACCGAAAAGGGGATTCATAGACACTGCAGCTGCAGTAGAAGGAGACCTTTATTCAACAGGAGCTCATTAAACTTCATTTTGTGAGTTCTTTTTCTGTTTTTCTTTGATTTCTCGGAATTGTCTTTTCACCATAATTGGTGATCTTTGAAACAAGATATCTCTGGATCTGTACATTCAATTGACATGAAAATTAACACAGTTGGTTGTCATATAATCTTACAGATTCTGACCTAAAATGGATACAATTGAATTCAAAGTTTTAGTTTTATGACCATCATGCATATATAATGAGGCACAAATATCAAACATTCCAGAAATAAAAATTTTGAAAATTCATTAAAAATTAACCTTTCTGTCAATCTCTGTCATTTTAGGTCATGACCTCACGCTATATATAATGATTCAATTTGCCAAGTTTCAGTCAGATCCTTGTACAAATAACATAGTTATGATGTTTTGAAAAAGGTGTATAATTTATTCACTACGGCGGCCATATTGGATAGCTAATTTGCATAATTAATGAGATCATTATGTGGACAAAAAATTTTAAGTCCATACTAACACTATACCCATGGTTGTTTGATTCTGAAAGGAAAATTTGAGTTTTTTACCCTATCAAGGTAGCCTACTACCTTAAACCTCGCTGTAGGAATGATTTATTTCCCCAAGCCGTATAATTCACTGATAACATAATCTCACTGCCTTCCTCACATTTAGTTAACGTACACACAAAGGAGTTCCCAAATAAAATTACATTATAAAATACACCGAAATAAATGGTGGTTTTACATAACATTCTACAAATCTGGGCACACGTGTTTCTCACAACTTCCCACACTCCTATCTACAGCCAAAATCATAGAAAGAATAAGCACACTGTTGCATTTACGTCGTTCTTCAAAAAAATGATAATGGATGGCACTATCGTTTTTTTTTTTTTTAAACTAAAAAGTTAAACTTTACCTACGGGCGAATTTCTGAAAAACCCACTAATAAGTAAAACGATTAATAAAATAGTTACATACCGATTATCGTTGGTTTTTCCCACAGTGGAGAACGATAATTACGACGTCCTACGGCCAGGCAATTATTTCTTCAGAGACAATTGCCCGCGGTTTCCTCCCTCATTATATACAAGAGAAAACACCCACGCAAATTCCTCTCCCACGCATATCCCAAGCTGCGCGTGTCCGAAAATTGCGTCACATTACGTGATGGCCGTGTGTTTCTGACGCGTCATACAGGAGTGCCCGAAAATGACGATTTTTCGTAAACAACGATAATCTGCTTGCTAGCAGAAAAATTCAGAAGAGGGTAAAACTGATGCTAGAATAAAATAAACCTACCATCATAAACGAACCCTTTTAATTTATCTACTCAAAAAAAATACCAAACACGATATATATTCAAATGAGAAGAAATAAAATGGTGAAAAAGCGTGCCCGAAAATAGCGATTTCCGTAAACAACGGAAAATCGCGTGATCAGAAGAAAATAAAACTGGTGAAAATTCAAAATAGAACCACAGAATCGGGCCTGTTAAAAGTCAGAATTACAGTGTAGCATCACATAAGTCCCCCCTTTCAAGTGCGGGAATCCGTGCTAAATCACTGAAATCTCTGGGTTTCATGCTGGCCCTTCCTTATTCCTGTCTACAGAGCTGTCTGTGAGCACTCCTTCTTCATCCTTCTTCTCTTCCGGAGCTAGGTGCCGGCTTAAGAAATCGGCTCCTACATTATCCTTTCCTGGGATGTATTGCACCGAAAACGAGTACATGCCCAACAATAAAGCCCATCTCATGATTTTAGCATTATTGTGCTTGTTGGTTCCCAAAAACGCCAAAGAAGCGTGGTCACTTTGCACTACAAACGTGACCCCATATAGGTATTCATGGTGTTTGCGAATACCAGCAACTAGTGCAAGGCACTCTCGTTCTATTGTTGAGTAGTTTCTCTCAGCCGCATTCAGTTTCCTACTGGCATAAGAGACTGGGAACAACAGACCTTGTTGTGATTCGTCGGCTTGTAACAGAGTGGATCCAATTCCTATGACGCTGGCGTCCACTCTTAACACAAAGGGTTTTGTTAGATCTGGGAGCCGAAGTATTGGCGAACTGGTCAGCAGCTCCTTAAGAGTGGTGTACGCTCCCTCACATTCTGCCGTCCACCGAATTTTTTCTGGTTGACCTTTCCGAGTGAGGTCGGTCAACGGCCCTGTTAAGCTATTAAAATTCGGAATGAATTTTTGGTAATATGCGCACAGGGAGATAAAGGATCTCGTGTCCTTTTTTGTGATGAGGCGAACTGCTTTCCTTATTTTCTCCACGTTTTTGTCCAGCGGCCACATGCATCCGTGAGCGATAGTGTGGCCTAGGAAGTCTAGGGTGTCAAAGCCGAGTAAACATTTGCTCGGGCGGGCGGTAAGCCCCGCCTCCTTCAATCTCCCGAGGAGCGAGGCGACAGTTGCTATGTGTTCCTCCTCCGTTTCCGTGGCGATGAGGATATCATCCATAAAATTATGAATGTGGGGGTTTTGCAACGGCCCTAATAGCTTCCTCATCATTCGTGTGAAGGCACCTGGGGCATTATGTAACACAAATGGCATGACGTTAAACGTATAGTGCCCTTCACTAGTGCTAAAGGCCAGCATCGGCCTGATGTCCTCTTTCACCGGAATTTGATAGTAGCCTTTACTGAGGTCTATTTTCGAGAAGATCTTCGCCTGGCTCAATTTGGAAAACAGTTCCGCAGGGCTGGGGAGGGCTTCTGGTTGAAATTCCGTCACGGTGTTGAGCAATCGATAATCGATGCACAGTCGGGTCTCACCGTTAGGTTTTTGTAATAGGACCACGCTCGAACTGTATGGGGATGTGGTTTCAGAAATGATGTTGGCCACCAGCAGTTTTTCAATTTCCTCCCGTAACGCAGCAGCTTTGGCGTACGAGACCGGATATATTTTAGTCCGTACCGGGGTGTCGTCTTTCAGTTTCATCTCAAATTCCGATAGGTGGGTGAGACCAGGTTTATCCGTTAAAACGTCGGTGTGTTGTTGTAATACGGTCCTGAGTTCTCGCGCCGCTCCTTCTGAAAGATTTTCCCCAAATTTCACGTCTCGGTACGACTCTGTTGGGTGTAAGGGGTACTCCCCGTAATTCTCTTGGTCGTCCTCTTCCTCAATAGCTACCGCCAATGCTAACAGGTGGTCTTGTGATGAAGGGGCTCGTTCTAAAAATTTCTTAAGGAGATTTACGTGGTATATCTTCCTTTTTCCCCTGATAGCGATCCTATAGTTGGTGTTAGAGATTTTCTCTAACACCTCAAAAGGCCCCTGCCATCCAATGCGCAGTTTGTTTTCCCCAGTGGGAAGCAACAACAAGACCTTCTCCCCTACCTGGAGCTCTCTTTCCTTGGCCGTCTTGTTGTATCTCTGCACCTGTTTTGCGCGAGCCTTACGAAGGTTGTCTGAGGCCACTTTCCACCCTAACTGTAGTCGCTCCTTCAGCTCTGCCACATATTTGGAGGCCGACACCGTTGTCTCATCTGCCTTCCGATCTGTCAAAGACCAGAACAGAGCCTCCAATGGGCCCTTGATCGGTCGCCCAAACAATAGGGTGGCTGGCGGGTAGCCTGTAGAAGCTTGGGGGACTTCGCGATAAGCAAACAGGGCGGCGGGAATAAAAAGGTCCCAATCCTCTGGCCGCTCCTGCCCTAATTTGCGCAACATCGTCATCAAGCTGCCGTTGAACCTCTCCACGAGACCATTGCCTGCCGGGTTATAGGGACTGGTATGTATGTGTTGGGTCCTAAGAATGTTGAAGATCTCCTCCATCAGCAAGCTGCGAAATTGGGACCCATTATCTGTCAGCACTTGCTGAGGAAACCCCAGTCTTGTAAAGATTTGCAGCAAGGCTTCTGCAACGTGCTTCGAGTCGGTGACCGCCAGGGGGATGGCCTCTGCCCACATGGTGCACACATCGACTAATGTCAGGATGAACCTGTTCCGACGTTTTGTTCTTTCTAATGGGCCTACTATGTCAACTGCCACTCGTTCAAAGGGGGTACCGACGATGGGCATCTCTCCTAACGGGACTGGGGGTGTCCAGTGTTTGGGTGCCACTCTCTGACACTGAGCGCAAGATTTCACAAATCTTATGATGTCCGGCGTCATCCCCGGCCAGAAATAATGGGCCGATATTCTGTGTATGGTGGCCCCCTGCCCCATATGTCCACTAAATGGAAGCGCATGCCCCATTTCTAAAATCTGCGGCCTATACTTGGCTGGCACTACCAATTGGTTATGCCCCTGCTCTTCTCCTCCTTCTCTGCGATAAATCAGCCTGTCCTTCTTGAAGAAAGTCCCCTTTTCTTTGGGGTCCTTCGACGTGGGTAATTTCTGAAAACAGACCTCCAGTGTCGGATCCTGTTGTTGTGCCTCCTGCAATTCCTTGGGTAATGGATTAGTGAGGGCCTCCTTTTCCCGCCCCTTCTTGGCTTGCTCCCTAGTAACCACTGCAGCTACTACTTCCGGTTCCTTTGGGTCCCCTAGGTACACATACCTACATCCCAAAATGACCTCAAAAAGGGGTCCCTCCATTACGGCCGCCTTGATCGTGCCCCTGACAAATTTGGACTCTATCTCGATCTGTGCTACTGGGAGGCGCATTGGAGCATCTCCCTTCAACACCCCACATATCTCCACAAATTCTCCAGTCATCTGTTCGGGCTTCACTAGATGATGGCCCACAAGACATTCGAAACTTAAGCCTGTATCATACAAACACTCGGTTTCGATCCCGTTACCCTTCCCCTCGTGGAAGGTCGGTCACTTGTAGGTTGAGAATCCTGCTCCTTCTCCAAGTCTGGTATAGAAGTTTGTAAACAGGCCACTCTCTTCGGGGGGTTTTCCCGGCTTCCCCCTGCTCTCCACTGCGAGTTATAATTATTTCTGCCGCCCCACGGCCGACCAGATGCGTGGTTCCGGGCAGGGTCTCTCCTTGGCTCATCTCGTTTATTAGGCGGGTTGGGGCCCCTCGCGGAGTTCAAAGCAGGTGGAGGGGGCTCTCGGGCGTTTGGCCCGTTAGTTGGCTTGTCGGGAGAGGTGTTATGTCCTCGGGTTGGCGGGTCAGGGTTCTTCCGTTTTTGTCCCAGTACTTCGGCTTGTGCTGTCTGGAACCTTTCCGCGAACATGATAATTTGATCTAGTTGCTGGGCGCCCTGTTCTGCCAGATACCGCCTCAAGTCGGGGGACATGTTTGCCTTGACTTGTTCACACAGAACTAACTCCTCCAACCCTTCAAAAGTTTTCGCCAGTCCTGACAGTTCCCTCCACCGGGTTAGGTAATTTCTCACCCGCTTAGCAAACTGTGCGAAACTCTCTCCCTTCTCCGGCCTGCTCTCCCTGAACATGGTTTGGCATTTGCGGGGTGTCTACTGAAACCTTTGCAACAAAGCGTTTCGCAGAGCCTCAAAGTTGTTCTGGTCGTCTATGAGCATCTTGTTGTATACTTCATAAGCATGACCTTTCAAAGATTGCGATAATTTCAGGCACCAAAGACTCTCATCCAACCCGTATGCCTTTGCCATCCTTTGAAATTTCTCCAAAAACACGTCAATCTTCTCATTCCCATTAGGGAACGAGTCAAATGGGAAGCTCATGGCTGCCATCCGGGGCCCTCCATTTCCTGAGGTGTCGGTTGCTCCTGCTCCGGGTGAATCGCCATTAGCTGAACTGCCCTCCGAAGCTCGGTACTGCAGTTCCAGAGAACGCAGGGCAAGTTCATGCTGTCTCTCTGCTGCCTTCTCTGCTGCTTGTCTCTCTGCTTCCAATTTCCGAAATTCCATCTCTGCTGCCTTCTCCCTCTCCTGTGCTTCCAATTTCCGAAGTTCCATCTCTGCTGCCTTCTCCCTCTCCTGTGCTGCGGCTGCCCTCTCTTCTTTCGCTGCTTCGGCGGCGGCTATCCTCTCCTCTTTCGCTGCTTCGGCGGCGGCTATCCTCTCCTCTTTCGCTGCTTCGGCAGCGGCTATCCTTTGCCTTTCCTCAATTTCTGCGGCGGCTATCCTCTGCCTTTCCTCAATTTCCCGTTGATTATGCCTATCATTTTCTCTGATCATGTAGGCTTTCGTCTCCTCTTTATCCATTCCCATGTCCTGGGCAGATTCACGCCAGGCAGCTCGTAACTTGGCCATATCCGCCATCTTACCTGTAAACTGCGGTAAGTTCACAACTGACAGAAAATGACAGAAAGGAGAACAAAAGGAAGGAACTACCTGTTATGTAATAGGAAGTATTCCTCCTATAACCGATGTCCCAAAAACCCGAACTCAGACTAGCGTCAAGTCTGAATAATAACCTGAAAAAAATTCAGTTAAGGAGCTACCAAAACTAAATTACCTTCCTGTTAAAGAAAAATATGTCGGTATGCCATCAATTACCTCTTAGTCATATAAATCAAAAATACCACCAAATCTACTAGACTGTAACCTGTGGAAAAACTTACAACTGGATCAGTTCTAGTAGCTCAAGTCTAGGGGATATTTAAAGAAACTCTATTCTCAGAAAACGTCCTAGAGACACCTATGAATCTAGATCACAGAATTGATCTCACCAGAATGATCCACCGGACGATTGCCGCCCACTTGTCACGAAGTGGATTTAAGTTTATAGAGTTTGCCTGAATGAAAGCAAGACCCTAGTATGAGAAAGTCTGAGAAGATAGAATTAGATGGAAAATGACATGCCTGTGGACAGGTGAGACTATTGGCTCAAGGGATAGAACCAGGGTTTGAATCTCCCCTTGCCGCTTCGTGACTAAAAAAAAATGGCTATAATCTCACCCTCCTCTGACTGCCTTTAAATACAAGGAGATAAGGTGTATAAATACGACCACAGACACCACTATACAGACGACGTACAGTAAGTATAGTAAAGAGTAGAATCTGATCCAGTAAATATATATATAAATATTTATTTACAACAATAAAGCATTAAAATGTCATCATCAAGCAATCACATAAATAGCGTGCGCTGTTGCACGGCCTGAAAAAAACCAAAGTACACATTAAATTAGATAGACACTAGAGAACCCCAACTCCCAAATCACATTCACTCTTTCTGTCTCCCTGCTGAGGAACAATAAAATGATTAGAGAGTTAATCTACTCTGATATTGTGGGGCTGTCAACCTTAGCCTCCACTCTCTAACACAATTAAGATTTTACTGTCTTAGTCCTGCTGACTCTTCCTCAACGACCGTCTACACAGCTTTCCACTTGTTAGGCGATATGCGCCGCTATCTAACACCACTGGAAAGGCTAAAATAATAGACTTGGAGTAACACAATGGCTCAGTTTCTATCCTTCAAATGAATGATGAACAGACCCTACTGGTCCTGTCTATTTTCTCCCGCCTTCTCTCTCTCTCTCCCTCTCTCCTTCTTGGTCTCAGTGTCTCTCTAACCCTTGACGACTGATGATGCGGCGTCTCCGTTACGCTCGTCTCTCGTTACTGTCAAGACCAGGTATGGTAACCCTGTCACCTGTTCCTGAATTCTGCGATGATGATGATGAAGTTCTGGCGTCAAGCATGAGGTACTTGATGAACTGTCGACAAAACGTCTCTGCTGCTGAATAGCTTCCCTCTTTTAACCCGCTCCGGAGTTATAGGAAAACACAGCCTTGATTTCCGGCTGTACGCAATTGAAACCAGTCTCACGGCCACCTGCCGTTGCTAGAGACTATAATAGCGATGCTCTCGGCTGTATGATAAATAAACCACGGTCCAGCTGAAGCATAGGGACTTCACTGCCAGAGACCATAGGTCGGACCCTTAAGATAGGTCCTGTTGCCGTGGGTAATTTTGCACATGGGCAAATTTACGCTCCCCCACTATTCTTGCAGCGACTCGCTGAAATTAAAAGAAGATGCGTCTATTGTATAACAATTCCAACCTAACGCATCTCTAACCTAACTCCCCTTCACTCGTCATTTACAACAATACATAAAATAATATTGCCCACATGGCTCACTTGTCATGTACAACAATACAAAAGTTAATATTACCCACATGGCACTTAAATCTCTCTCCTTCTTCTCCCCTTCTCTCATTCTGAAAACGATACATAAAATATTTCTATTCCACGTGGCACTTAATTCTCCCTCCTCCTCTCTCTCTCTCAACTAAAATCCGCCAGCCAAATACACAAAACCTGTCTGACGGGCCACTTGGCCGTCACACATGGCTACCCTCGTGTCAACATTTTCAACTCGGGAACTTCTTTTGTCCGAAATTCCGGGGTCTCCCTTTTTAACATTACCCATTGAGGTTTCCTACTTAAGCCCCAATTTAAATGAAATCTCGCTATAGGAATAGTTTACTCCTCTAAGCAGTATAATTCACTTACAACATAAATCTGAACCCTCCAACAATATTTCTCACATTGTAAGGCTCAGAAAAATTAACGAACACACCAGGGATTTCCCCATAAAATTACATTAGTAAATACACAGAAATAAATGGTGGTTTTACATAACATTCTACAAATATGGGCACACGTGTTTCTCACAACTTCCCACACTCCTATCTACTGCCAAAGTCATAGAAAGAATAAGCACACTGTTGCATTTATGTCGTTCTTCCAAAAATGATAATGGATGGCACTATCGTTTATTTTAAAACTGAAAAGTTAATGTCCCCCGAAGAAATTAACTACGGGCGAAATTCTAAAAAACCCACTAATAAGTAAAACGATGAATAAAATAGTTACATACCGATTATCGCTGGTTTTTCCCACAGTGGAGAACGATAATTACGACGTCCTACGGCCAGGCAATTATTTCTTCAGAGACAATTGCCCGCGGTTTCCTCCCTCATTATATACAAGAGACAACACCCACGCGAATTCCTCTCCCACGCATATCCCAAGCTGCGCGTGTCCGAAAATTGCGTCACATTACGTGATGGCCACGTGTGTCTGACGCGTCATACAGGAGTGCCCAAAAATGACGATTTTCGTAAACAATGAAATCTACGGGAATCGCGAAAAATCAGAAGAAAGTAAAACTGATGCTAGAATAAAATAAACCTACCATCATAAACGAACCCATTTAATTTATCTACTCAAAAAAAAAATACCAAACACGATATATATTCAAATGAGAAGAAATAAAATGGTGAAAAAGCGTGCCCGAAAATAGCGATTTCCGTAAACAACGGAAAATCGCGTGATCAGAAGAAAATAAAACTGGTGAAAATTCAAAATAGAACCACAGAATCGGGCCTGTTAAAAGTCAGAATTACAGTGTAGCGTCACATAAGTCCCCCCTTTCAAGTACGGGAACCGTGCTAAATCACTGAAATCTCTGGGTTTCATGCTGGTCCTTCCTTATTCCTGTCTACAGAGCTGTCTGTGAGCACTCCTTCTTCATCCTTCTTCTCTTCCGGAGCTAGGTGCCGGCTTAAGAAATCGGCTCCTACATTATCCTTTCCTGGGATGTATTGCACCGAAAACGAGTACATGCCTGTGACGCTACACTGTAATTCTGACTTTTAACAGGCCCGATTCTGTGGTTCTATTTTGAATTTTCACCAGTTTTATTTTCTTCTGATCACGCGATTTTCCGTTGTTTACGGAAATCGCTATTTTCGGGCACGCTTTTTCACCATTTTATTTCTTCTCATTTGAATATATATCGTGTTTGGTATTTTTTTGAGTAGATAAATTAAATGGGTTCGTTTATGATGGTAGGTTTATTTTATTCTAGCATCAGTTTTACTTTCTTCTGATTTTTCGCGATTCCCGTAAAGTTCGTTGTTTACGGAAATAATCGCCATTCCCGGCACGCGATATGACGAGGCCGGAAGCACGCGGCCGGAAGCACGCGGGGTTTGCGTGGGTTGATAGTACTAATTTTTCTAGCGCTCCCATTGGTCCGGGATTTGCGTAGGAAGGGAAATCCGCGTGGGCGGTTGCTCTTGTATATAATGGGACAGAAAACGGGGATTCGGTCTCTATGAAAAAATAAGTGCCAGCCGTCAGACTACGTAATTTATCGTTCTCCACTGTGGGAAAAACCAGCGATGAATTGGTATGTAAGATTTTATCGTATTATCGTTTTATTCATTAGAGGGTTCTTTGAGAAATTCGCCCTTAGGTAAAGATTAACTTTTCAGTTTTAAAATAAACGATAGCGCCATTAATTACTATTTTTGAAGAATGACGTAATGCAACAGTGTGCTTATTCTTTCTATGATTTTGGCAATAGATAGGAGTGTGTGAAGTTGTGAGAAACACGTGTGCCATATTTGTAGGATGTTATGTAAAACCACCATTTATTCCTGTATATTTTCTAATGTAAATTTATGGGGAAATCCCTGGTGTGTTCGTTAATTTTTCTGAGCCTTAAAAATGTGAGAAATATTGTCAGAGGGTTCAGATTTACGTTGTAAATGAATTATACTGCTTAGGGGAGGAAACTATTCCTATAGCGAGATTTAATTTAATAAGAGTAAGCCGGGGAAACTCCTGTGTTAATGGGTAAAAGGATTTCCCTATTTTCGTCAAGTTTGAACACGTGATCGGCCATGCGTAACGGCCATGTAACATGTCAGACGGGTTTGGGCTATTGTTTGTTTTACCTGGCAGATTTTAGTAGAAGGAGGGGGGATGAAGAGGCCACGTGGGATAGTGGTATTTTATGTATTGTTGTGAAGAACGAGAGAAAGGGGAGAAGAAGTGAGAATGAAGAGACACGTGTATAGAATTATTTTATGTATCGTATATGTTAGAGATAAGCGATTTTAGAGTGGGTGTACATGAGTCGCTGTTTCTTTTAATTTCAGCGAGTCACGGCGGAAACAGTGGGGAGCATAATTTTGTGAAATAAAATTATCCACGGCAAAAGACATATCTCAGGGTCAGAGTACTCGAGTATCGTCAGGAGCAAAAGAAAATTACCCTATGGTCTCTGGCAGTGAAGTCCCTATGCTTCAGCTGGACCGAGGTTTATTTAACATACAGCCGAGAGCATCGCTATTATAGTCTCTAGCAACGGCAGGTGGCCGGGAGACTAGTTTCATTTTGTACAGCCTGAAATCAAGGCTGTGTTTTTTTTTTCCTCTAACTCCGGAGCGGGTTAAAAGAGGGAAGCTATTCAGCAGCAGAGAAGTTTTGTCTACAGTTAATCAAGTCCCTCATGCTTGATATCCGAACATCGTCATCACCAAAATCAGGAACAGGTGACAGGGTTACCATACCTAGGTCCTGATAGAAATCAAGAGAAGAGCGTAACGGAGATGCCGCATCATCAGCCCTCGAGTGTTAGAGAGACACTGAGATCAAGAGAGAAAGATAGAGAAGGAGGGAGAAAATAGACAGGACCAGTAGGGTCTGTTCAGTATCCATTGGACGGATAGACACTGAGTCTGCGTTCGAAAAACCAAGTCTATTATATTTAGCATTTCGTGTGGTGTAGTTATCGGCGCCTATCGCCTAACTAGTAGGAAGCTGTGTAGCCGTTCGTTGAGGAAGAGTCACCAGGACTAAGACAGAAATTTATTAGTGTTAGAGAGTGGAGGCTAAAAGTTGACAGCCCCACCAAAGTAGATTTGGTTTAAATCACTAACCATTTTTATTGTTCCTCAGCAGGGTGGCAGGAAGAGTGAATGTGATTTGGGGTTTTTTTTTGGTTGAGTGTCTCTCAATTTAATTGTTACCTTGGTTTTTCCAGGCCGTGCAACAGTGCACGCTATTGACTGACTTGATGACGTATGATGCCATTTTATGTTTTCTTGTATGTAAATAAATATATACATATATTATTTACTGGATCAGCTTCTATTCTTTACTATACTTACTCTATGTTGTCTGTATAGTGGTGTTTGTGGTCGTAATTATACACCTTATCTCCTTGTGTTTCAAGGCAGTCAGAGGTGGGGAGACTATAGCCATTTTTTTTAGTCACGAAGCGGCAGGGGGAGATTCAAATCCACATGCCAATCAATAAAGCCCATCTCATGATTCAGATATCCGAGCATTATTGTGGAAAGGGTTACTTGTTGGTTCCCAAATGAAACGCCAAAGAAGCGTGGTCACTTTGCTAGACCGGAGACCCCATAGGGACCTTATATCCAAAATGGACGGAAGATCTCTGTCTACTATTTTATTTAGCATTTCTTGTTTGAGCTGGCGCCTAACGTGAATAGTAGGAAGCTGTGCACTAGCAAAAGATGTCACCAGGACTAAGACAGAAAAAGAGAACTAGGGTTAGGAGAGTCTGAGGCCCAGCTTTTTCTCTAAGATTTGGTTTAAAATCACTAAAAAAAAACTTTTTTATTGTTCCCAGCAGGGTGGCATAAAATTCTGAATGTGATTTGGGTTAAGAAAATCGGCTCATACATTCTCCAGCAATTTTAATTGTAAACAACGATGTACTGCTTATTTCAGGCCCGGGTCTATTGTTGATGACGTTTAATTATCTCTCAAAAAAATCACCAAACACGATTATGTTTTCCATTTACGCTGTAATAGTGGTGTTTGTGGTCAAAATAACAGCCAATTTTAAGAGGCAGTCAGTGGTAGGGAGACATATAGCCTTCGTGCTTGTTTTAAATTCCTGAAATCCTGGTCTTCATGCTTGAGACCCAAAGACAGAGCTGTCTGTGAGCACTCCTCTTCTTCTTCCGGAGCTTTTCCGCAACTACGGCTCCTAACATTATCCTTCAGGCCCCATATTTGCACCGGTGACATGCCCAACAATAAAGCCCATCTCATGATTTTAGCATTATTGTGCTTGTTGGTTCCCAAAAACGCCAAAGGAGCGTGGTCACTTTGCACTACAAACGTGGTCACTTTGCACGTCATATAGGTATTCATGGTGTTTGCGAATACCAGCAACTAGTGCAAGGCACTCTCGTTCTATTGTTGAGTAGTTTCTCTCAGCCGCATTCAGTTTCGTACTGGCATAAGAGACTGGGAACAACAGACCTTGTTGTGATTCGTCGGCTTGTAACAGAGTGGATCCAATTCCTATGACGCTGGCGTCCACTCTTAACACAAAGGGTTTTGTTAGATCTGGGAGCCGAAGTATTGGCGAACTGGTCAGCAGCTCCTTAAGAGTGGTGTACGCTCCCTCACATTCTGCCGTCCACCGAATTTTTTCCGGTTGACCTTTCCGAGTGAGGTCGGTCAACGGCCCTGTTAAGCTATTAAAATTCGGAATGAATTTTTGGTAATATGCGCACAGGGAGATAAAGGATCTCGTGTCCTTTTTTGTGATGGGGCGAACTGCTTTCCTTATTTTCTCCACGTTTTTGTCCAGCGGCCACATGCATCCGTGAGCGATAGTGTGGCCTAGGAAGTCTAGGGTGTCAAAGCCGAGTAAACATTTGCTCGGGCGGGCGGTAAGCCTCACCTCCTTCAATCTCCCGAGGAGCGAGGCGACAGTTGCTATGTGTTCCTCCTCCGTTTCCGTGGCGATGAGGATATCATCCATAAAATTATGAATGTGGGGGTTTTGCAACGGCCCTAATAGCTTCCTCATCATTCGTGTGAAGGCACCTGGGGCATTATGTAACCCAAATGGCATGACGTTAAACGTATAGTGCCCTTCACTAGTGCTAAAGGCCAGCATCGGCCTAACGTCCTCTTTCACCGGAATTTGATAGTAGCCTTTACTGAGGTCTATTTTCGAGAAGATCTTCGCCTGGCTCAATTTGGAAAACAGTTCCGCAGGGCTGGGGAGGGCTTCCGGTTGAAATTCCGTCACGGTGTTGAGCAATCGATAATCGATGCACAGTCGGGTCTCACCGTTAGGTTTTTGTAATAGGACCACACTCGAACTGTATGGGGATGTGGTTTCAGAAATGATGTTGGCCGCCAGCAGTTTTTCAATTTCCTCCCGTAACGCAGCAGCTTTGGCGTACGGGACCGGATATATTTTAGTCCGTACCGGGGTGTCGTCTTTCAGTTTCATCTCAAATTCCGATAGGTGGGTGAGACCAGGTTTATCCGTTAAAACGTCGGTGTATTGTTATAATACGGTCCTGAGTTCTCGCGCCGCTCCTTCTGAAAGATATTCCCCAAATTTCACGTCTCGGTACGACTCTGTTGGGTGTAAGGGGTACTCCCCGTAATTCTCTTGGTCATCCTCTTTCTCAATAGCTACCGCCAATGCTAACAGGTGGTCTTGTGATGGTGGGGCTCGTTCTAAAAATTTCTTAAGGAGATTTACGTGGTATATCTTCCTTTTTCCCCTGATAGCGATCCTATAGTTGGTGTTAGAGATTTTCTCAAAAGGCCCCTGCCATCCAATGCGCAGTTTGTTTTCCCCAGTGGGAAGCAACAACAAGACCTTCTCCCCTACCTGGAGCTCTCTTTCCTTGGCCATCTTGTTGTATCTCTGCGCCTGTTTTGCGCGAGTCTTACGAAGGTTGTCTGAGGCCACTTTCCAACCTAACTGTAGTCGCTCCTTCAGCTCTGCCACATATTTGGAGGCCGACACCGTTGTCTCATCTGCCTTCCGATCTGTTAAAGACCAGCACAGAGCCTCCAATGGGCCCTTGATCGGTCGCCCAAACAATAGGGTGGCTGGCGGGTAGCCTGTAGAAGCCTGGGGGACTTCACGATAAGCAAACAGGGCGGCGGGAATAAAAAGGTCCCAATCCTCTGGCCGCTCCTGCCCTAATTTGCGCAACATCGTCATCAAGCTGCCGTTGAACCCCTCCACGAGACCATTTCCTGCCGGGTTATACGGACTGGTATGTATGTGTTGGGTCCTAAGAATGTTGAAGATCTCCTCCATCAGCAAGCTGCGAAATTGGGACCCATTATCTGTCAGCACTTGCTGAGGAAACCCCAGTCGTGTAAAGATTTGCAGCAAGGCTTCTGCAACGTGCTTCGAGTCGGTGACCGCCAGGGGGATGGCCTCTGCCCACATGGTGCACACATCGACTAATGTCAGGATGAACCTGTTCCGACGTTTTGTTCTTTCTAATGGGCCTACTATGTCAACCGCCACTCGTTCAAAGGGGGTACCGACGATGGGCATCTCTCCTAACGGGACTGGGGGTGTCCAGTGTTTGGGTGCCACTCTCTGACACTGAGCGCAAGATTTCACAAATCTTATGATGTCCGGCGTCATCCCCGGCCAGAAATAATGGGCCGATATTCTGTGTATGGTGGCCCCCTGCCCCATATGTCCACTAAATGGAAGCGCATGCCCCATTTCTAAAATCTGCGGCCTATACTTGGCTGGCACTACCAATTGGTTATGCCCCTGCTCTTCTCCTCCTTCTCTGCGATAAATCAGCCCGTCCTTCTTGAAGAAAGTCCCCTTTTGTTTGGGGTCCTTCGACGTGGGTAATTTATGAAAACAGACCTCCAGTGTCGGATCCTGTTGTTGTGCCTCCTGCAATTCCTTGGGTAATGGATTAGTGGGGGCCTCCTTTTCCCGCTCCTTCTTGGCTTGCTCCCTAGTAACCACTGCAGCTACTACTTCCGGTTCCTTTGGGTCCCCTAGGTACACATACCTACATCCCAAAATGACCTCAAAAAGGGGTCCCTCCATTACGGCCGCCTTGATCGTGCCCCTGACAAATTTGGACTCTATCTCGATCTGTGCTACTGGGAGGCGCATTGGAGCATCTCCCTTCAACACTCCACATATCTCCACAAATTCTCCAGTCATCTGTTCGGGCTTCACTAGATGATAGCCCACAAGACATTCAAAACTTAAGCCTGTATCATACAAACACTCAGTTTCGATCCCGTTAACCGTTACCCTTCCCCTCGTGGAAGGTCGGTCACTTGTAGGTTGAGAATCCTGCTCCTTCTCCAAGTCTGGTATAGAAGTTTGTAAACAGGCCACTCTCTTCGGGGGGTTTTCCCGGCTTCCCCCTGCTCTCCACTGCGAGTTATAATTATTTCTGCCGCCCCACGGCCGACCAGATGCGTGGTTCCGGGCAGGGTCCCTCCTTGGCTCATCTCGTTTATTAGGCGGGTTGGGGCCCCTCGCGGAGTTCAAAGCAGGTGGGGGGGGGGGCTCTCGGGTGTTCGGCCCGTTAGTTGGCTTGTCGGGAGAGGTGTTATGTCCTCGGGTTGGCGGGTCAGGGTTCTTCCGTTTTTGTCCCAGTACTTCGGCTTGTGCTGTCTGGAACCTTTCCGCGAACATGATAATTTGATCTAGTTGCTGGGCGCCCTGTTCTGCCAGATACCACCTCAAGTCGGGGGACATGCTCACACAAAACTAACTCCTCCAATCCTTCGAAGGTTTTCGCCAGTCCTGACAGTTCCCTCCACCGGGTTAAGTAATTTCTCACCCGCTCTGCAAACTGAGCAAAACTCTCTCCCTTCTCCGGCCTGCTCTCCCTGAACATGGTTTGGCATTTTCGGGGTGTCCACTGAAACCTTTGCAACAAAGCGTTTCGCAGTGCCTCAAAGTTGTTCTGATCATCTATGAGCAGCTTGTTGTAAACTTCATACGCATGACCTTTGAGCGATTGTGATAATTTCAGACACCAAAGACTCTCGTCCAACCCATATGCCTTTGCCGTTCTTTGAAATTTTTCCAAGAACACGTCAATCTTTTCATTCCCGTTAGGGAACAAGTCAAATGGGAAGCTCATGGCTGCCATCCGGGGCCCTCCGTTTCCTGAGGTGTCTGCTGTTCCTGCTCCAGGAGAATCCCCATTAGCTGAACTGCCTTCCGAAGCTCGGTACTGCAGTTCCAGAGAACGCAGGGCAAGTTCGTGCTGTCTCTCTGCTGCCTTCTCCGCTGCTTCCCTCTCTGCTGCCTTCTCCTGTGCTTCCAATTTCCGAAGTTCCATCTCAGCCTGCCTCTCCGCTGCTTTTGCGGCGGCTATCCTTTCCTCTTTCGCTGCTTCTGCGGCGGCTATCCTTTCCTCTTTTGCTGCTGCTGCTTCTGCGGCGGCTGCCCTTTGCCTTTCCTCAATTTCTGCGGCGGCTGCCCTGTCCTCCTCTCGCTGATTATGCCTATCAGTTTCCCTTATCAGGTAGGCCTTAGTCCCCTCCTTATCCATTCCCATATCCTGAGCAGATTCACGCCAGGCAGCTCGTAACTTGGCCATATCCGCCATCTTACCTGTAACTGCTATACAGAGAAATGACAGAAAAGGAAAAGAGAAGGAACAACCTGTTACGAAATATAAAATACTCCCTCTATAACCGCTGTTCCAAAAACCCGACCTCAGACTAGCACCAAGTCTGAATAATAACCTAAAAAAATTTAGTTTGCCATCAATTACCTCTTAGTCATATAAATCAAAAATACCACAAAAATCTACTAGACTGCAACCTGTGGAAAAACCTATAACTGGATCAGTTCCAATAGCTCAAGTCTAGGGGATATTTAAAGAAAAATCTATACTCAGAAAACTTTCTATAGAGACAATCTATGAATATAGATCACAGAATTGATCTCACCAGAATGATCCACCGGACGATTGCCGCCCACTTGTCACGAAGTGGATTTAGTATGAAAACAAGACCCTAGTATGAGAAAGTCTGAGAAGATAGAATTTAGATGAAAATGACATGCCTGTGGACAGATGAGACTATTAACTCAAGGGATAGAACCAGGAGTTGACTCTCCCCTTGCCGCTTCGTGACTTCAGGAAAAGTTATAATCTCACTCCCTCTAGCTACCTTTAAACACAAGGAGATAAGGTGTATAAAAACGACCACAGACACCACTATACAGACCACATGTAGGTATAGTATAGAACAGAAGCTGATCCAGTAAATACTATATGTATATATTTATTTACATACAAGAAAAACATAAAATGGCATCATACGTCATCAAGTCAGTCGATAGCGTGCACTGTTGCACGGCCTGAAAACAACGTACCAATTTGATTAGATAGACACTAGAAAAAAACCTCAACTCACATTCACTCTTTCTGTCACCCTGCTGAGGAACAATAAAATTGGTTAGTGATTTACACAATCTAATTTGGTGGGGCTGTCAACTTAAGCCTCCACTCTCTAATACCACTAAGATTGCTACTGTCTCAGTCCTGTTGACTCTTCCTCAACGAACCGTCTACACCGCTTTCCTCTTGTTAGGCGATATGCGTCGCTAACTAACACCACTGGAAATGCTACAAATAATAGACTTGGAGTAACACAATGGCTCAGTATCTATCCGTCAAGTGGATACTGAACAGACCCTACTGGTCCTGTCTATTTTCTCCCTCCTTCTCTCTCTCTCTCTTGGTCTCAGTGTCTCTCTAACACTCGACGACTGATGATGCGGCGTCTCCGTTACACTCATCTCTCGTTACTTTCAGGACCTAGGTATGGTAACCCTGTCACCTGTTCCTGAATTCTGCGATGATGATGATGAAGTTCTGGCGTCAAGCATGAGGTACTTGATGAACTGTCGACAAAACTTCTCTGCTGCTGAATAGCTTCCCTCTTTTAACCCGCTCCGGAGTTAGAGGAAAAAAAAACCACAGCCTTGATTTCCGGCTGTACGCAATTGAAACCAGTCTCACGGCCACCTGCCGTTGCTAGAGACTATAATAGCGATGCTCTCGGCTGTATGATAAATAAACCACAGTCCAGCTGAAGCATAGGGACTTCACCATAGGTCTGACCCTTAAGATAGGTCCTGTTGCCGTGGGTAATTTTGCACATGGGCAAATTTACGCTCCCCCACTATTCTTGCCACGACTCGCTGAAATTAAAATAAAATGCGTCTATTGTATAACAATTCCAACCTAACGCATCTCTAACCTAACTCCCCTTCACTCGTCATTTACAACAATACATAAAATAATATTGCCCACGTGGCTCACTCGTCATGTACAACAATACAAAAATTAATATTACCCACGTGGCACTTAAATCTCTCTCCTCCCTCTCCCCTTCTCTCATTCTGAAAACGATACATAAAATATTTCTATTCCCCGTGTCACTTAAATCTCTCTCCTCCCTTCTCTCTCTCAACTAAAATCCGCCAGCCAAATAAACAAAACCTGTCTGACGGGCCACTTGGTCGTCACACATGGCTACCCACGTGTCAACATTTTCAACTCGGGAACTTCTTTTGTCCGAAATTCCGGGGTCTCCCTTTTAACATGTACACTTGAGGTGTCCTTACTTAAGCCAATTTAAATTAAGGTAGTAGGCTACCCACAAAAGATTTAAAAAAATAAAAATCCAACAATTTTCATTTTCATGCTTTAAATCATCGTCAACATGTTCTTGTACTAAAAATAATTCATAGAAGCTTAGAGATACTCTGGTATGATAGGAATCAGTGTTTTTCTACACACACCCCCTTGAGTGATTTGCATAGCAACCAATGTTTATAGTTGGTTACCTTGTGAATAATGACCCAACATGAAGGTGCGTAATTGTAAAACTGCGAAATTATAATTATACTGAGGCAACAGGAGAAAGATATTTATAACTTTTCCAAGAGGAATCACTCAATGATTTCTTATGAATTTTTCAAAAGTGTGTGTCTAGAAAGTTTTGATCGTAAATTTCAGGATTTGTTACATGCATTGTGCATTTTCACCCACATCAACTCTATTTATTGCTAGACCTAGTTTTATACTGTATAATAGTAGTTAGCAGAGCTTCTTTTGTTCACAATGGGAAATAAGACAAAGTAAGTTCCTTGGAAATCGGTACACCAACAAACCGTTGCCTGAAAATGAGACACCTATTGTCGATAGTGGCGCTATAAAGCCTCTGTGCTCCTCAGCAAAGAAAATAAAGGTCCAAGAAAGTGAAGGACAAGCTAAAAATGACAACAGAGGAAATGTGTTTATCCTTATGGATGTAAAACTGCTGTTTGGGTTTTTATGCGCTAACTTTAGATGTGACAAATGTTATCAGTACTCACGGGAGCCGCGCTAGCGTAGTGGTTACAACACCGCTCTGGCGACCGGGTGATACAGGATCAAACCCGGGCGACGGCATTTGAGGATTTTTCGTCGACCGGGATTTGGACTGGATTAACTCGAGACCTGGCGAGAACATTTGAAGGAGTGTCGTCGACCAGGGACTGGCGGCTCCTGAGCCGACCCAGCTGCAATGGGTACCTCCGAAATCGGAGAGTATTTGCCTGAATGGCGAGGGACACCTGTCTCAGTACAAGAAATAAAGGGATACTCACGTAAAATCAATGTCAGGTTAGACATAAAAAAAAAAAATAATAACCTGAGATTTCGCCTCGAGTATTAGCGGGCGTACGCAAAAAAAAAAAAAAAAAAAAAAAAAAAAAATCAGTACTCACTGACCTGTGAGATCGTCGAAGAGACTCGGGATGGCTTTTGTCATGAAATCAGTATCAAGTGCACAAACTGTGTCGAATGGAATGCCAATTTCAATACTTCTGATGTTTCATCTCCAGCTACTCACAAACACAAAGAAGTAAATGTGCGAATGGTGGCATTTGTGCGTTCTATTGGGAAAGGCCACAGTGCATTGCAGAATTTTTCAATATACATGAAGACAAGTCAACCCATGGCAAAGAAAGCATACAGGAGAACGCTGCACAGGATCTATTCAGCAAGTAAGGACATTGCAATGGAAAGACCCTAAGAGCACCGAAAAGGGGATTCATAGACACTGCAGCTGCAGTAGAAGGAGACCTTTATTCAACAGGAGCTCATTAAACTTCATTTTGTGAGTTCTTTTTCTGTTTTTCTTTGATTTCTCGGAATTGTCTTTTCACCATAATTGGTGATCTTTGAAACAAGATATCTCTGGATCTGTACATTCAATTGACATGAAAATTAACACAGTTGGTTGTCATATAATCTTACAGATTCTGACCTAAAATGGATACAATTGAATTCAAAGTTTTAGTTTTATGACCATCATGCATATATAATGAGGCACAAATATCAAACATTCCAGAAATAAAAATTTTGAAAATTCATTAAAAATTAACCTTTCTGTCAATCTCTGTCATTTTAGGTCATGACCTCACGCTATATATAATGATTCAATTTGCCAAGTTTCAGTCAGATCCTTGTACAAATAACATAGTTATGATGTTTTGAAAAAGGTGTATAATTTATTCACTACGGCGGCCATATTGGATAGCTAATTTGCATAATTAATGAGATCATTATGTGGACAAAAATTTTAAGTCCATACTAACACTATACCCATGGTTGTTTGATTCTGAAAGGAAAATTTGAGTTTTTTACCCTATCAAGGTAGCCTACTACCTTAAACCTCGCTGTAGGAATGATTTATTTCCCCAAGCCGTATAATTCACTGATAACATAATCTCACTGCCTTCCTCACATTTAGTTAACGTACACACAAAGGAGTTCCCAAATAAAATTACATTATAAAATACACCGAAATAAATGGTGGTTTTACATAACATTCTACAAATCTGGGCACACGTGTTTCTCACAACTTCCCACACTCCTATCTACAGCCAAAATCATAGAAAGAATAAGCACACTGTTGCATTTACGTCGTTCTTCAAAAAAATGATAATGGATGGCACTATCGTTTTTTTTTTTAAACTAAAAAGTTAAACTTTACCTACGGGCGAATTTCTGAAAAACCCACTAATAAGTAAAACGATGAATAAAATAGTTACATACCGATTATCGCTGGTTTTTCCCACAGTGGAGAACGATAATTACGACGTCCTACGGCCAGGCAATTATTTCTTCAGAGACAATTGCCCGCGGTTTCCTCCCTCATTATATACAAGAGAAAACACCCACGCAAATTCCTCTCCCACGCATATCCCAAGCTGCGCGTGTCCGAAAATTGCGTCACATTACGTGATGGCCGCGTGTTTCTGACGCGTCATACAGGAGTGCCCGAAAATGACGATTTTTCGTAAACAACGATAATCTGCTTGCTAGCAGAAAAATTCAGAAGAGGGTAAAACTGATGCTAGAATAAAATAAACCTACCATCATAAACGAACCCTTTTAATTTATCTACTCAAAAAAAATACCAAACACGATATATATTCAAATGAGAAGAAATAAAATGGTGAAAAAGCGTGCCCGAAAATAGCGATTTCCGTAAACAACGGAAAATCGCGTGATCAGAAGAAAATAAAACTGGTGAAAATTCAAAATAGAACCACAGAATCGGGCCTGTTAAAAGTCAGAATTACAGTGTAGCATCACATAAGTCCCCCCTTTCAAGTGCGGGAATCCGTGCTAAATCACTGAAATCTCTGGGTTTCATGCTGGCCCTTCCTTATTCCTGTCTACAGAGCTGTCTGTGAGCACTCCTTCTTCATCCTTCTTCTCTTCCGGAGCTAGGTGCCGGCTTAAGAAATCGGCTCCTACATTATCCTTTCCTGGGATGTATTGCACCGAAAACGAGTACATGCCCAACAATAAAGCCCATCTCATGATTTTAGCATTATTGTGCTTGTTGGTTCCCAAAAACGCCAAAGGAGCGTGGTCACTTTGCACTACAAACGTGACCCCATATAGGTATTCATGGTGTTTGCGAATACCAGCAACTAGTGCAAGGCACTCTCGTTCTATTGTTGAGTAGTTTCTCTCAGCCGCATTCAGTTTCCTACTGGCATAAGAGACTGGGAACAACAGACCTTGTTGTGATTCGTCGGCTTGTAACAGAGTGGATCCAATTCCTATGACGCTGGCGTCCACTCTTAACACAAAGGGTTTTGTTAGATCTGGGAGCCGAAGTATTGGCGAACTGGTCAGCAGCTCCTTAAGAGTGGTGTACGCTCCCTCACATTCTGCCGTCCACCGAATTTTTTCCGGTTGACCTTTCCGAGTGAGGTCGGTCAACGGCCCTGTTAAGCTATTAAAATTCGGAATGAATTTTTGGTAATATGCGCACAGGGAGATAAAGGATCTCGTGTCCTTTTTTGTGATGGGGCGAACTGCTTTCCTTATTTTCTCCACGTTTTTGTCCAGCGGCCACATGCATCCGTGAGCGATAGTGTGGCCTAGGAAGTCTAGGGTGTCAAAGCCGAGTAAACATTTGCTCGGGCGGGCGGTAAGCCCCCGCCTCCTTCAATCTCCCGAGGAGCGAGGCGACAGTTGCTATGTGTTCCTCCTCCGTTTCCGTGGCGATGAGGATATCATCCATAAAATTATGAATGTGGGGGTTTTGCAACGGCCCTAATAGCTTCCTCATCATTCGTGTGAAGGTACCTGGGGCATTATGTAACCCAAATGGCATGACGTTAAACGTATAGTGCCCTTCACTAGTGCTAAAGGCCAGCATCGGCCTGACGTCCTCTTTCACCGGAATTTGATAGTAGCCTTTACTGAGGTCTATTTTCGAGAAGATCTTCGCCTGGCTCAATTTGGAAAACAGTTCCGCAGGGCTGGGGAGGGCTTCCGGTTGAAATTCCGTCACGGTGTTGAGCAATCGATAATCTATGCACAGTCGGGTCTCACCGTTAGGTTTTTGTAATAGGACCACGCTCGAACTGTATGGGGATGTGGTTTCAGAAATGATGTTGGCCGCCAGCAGTTTTTCAATTTCCTCCCGTAACGCAGCAGCTTTGGCGTACGGGACCGAATATATTTTAGTCCGTACCGGGGTGTCGTCTTTCAGTTTCATCTCAAATTCCGATAGGTGGGTGAGACCAGGTTTATCCGTTAAAACGTCGGTGTATTGTTGTAATACGGTCCTGAGTTCTCGCGCCGCTCCTTCTGAAAGATTTTCCCCAAATTTCACGTCTCGGTACGACTCTGTTGGGTGTAAGGGGTACTCCCCGTAATTCTCTTGGTCGTCCTCTTCCTCAATAGCTACCACCAATGCTAACAGGTGGTCTTGTGATGGTGGGGCTCGTTCTAAAAATTTCTTAAGGAGATTTACGTGGTATATCTTCCTTTTTCCCCTGATAGCGATCCTATAGTTGGTGTTAGAGATTTTCTCTAACACCTCAAAAGGCCCCTGCCATCCAATGCGCAGTTTGTTTTCCCCAGTGGGAAGCAACAACAAGACCTTCTCCCCTACCTGGAGCTCTCTTTCCTTGGCCATCTTGTTGTATCTCTGCGCCTGTTTTGCGCGAGCCTTACGAAGGTTGTCTGAGGCCACTTTCCAACCTAACTGTAGTCGCTCCTTCAGCTCTGCCACATATTTGGAGGCCGACACCGTTGTCTCATCTGCCTTCCGATCTGTCAAAGACCAGAACAGAGCCTCCAATGGGCCCTTGATCGGTCGCCCAAACAATAGGGTGGCTGGCGGGTAGCCTGTAGAAGCCTGGGGGACTTCACGATAAGCAAACAGGGCGGCGGGAATAAAAAGGTCCCAATCCTCTGGCCGCTCCTGCCCTAATTTGCGCAACATCGTCATCAAGCTGCCGTTGAACCTCTCCACGAGACCATTTCCTGCCGGGTTATACGGACTGGTATGTATGTGTTGGGTCCTAAGAATGTTGAAGATCTCCTCCATCAGCAAGCTGCGAAATTGGGACCCATTATCTGTCAGCACTTGCTGAGGAAACCCCAGTCGTGTAAAGATTTGCAGCAAGGCTTCTGCAACGTGCTTCGAGTCGGTGACCGCCAGGGGGATGGCCTCTGCCCACATGGTGCACACATCGACTAATGTCAGGATGAACCTGTTCCGACGTTTTGTTCTTTCTAATGGGCCTACTATGTCAACCGCCACTCGTTCAAAGGGGGTACCGACGATGGACATCTCTCCTAACGGGACTGGGGGTGTCCAGTGTTTGGGTGCCACTCTCTGACACTGAGCGCAAGATTTCACAAATCTTATGATGTCCGGCGTCATCCCCGGCCAGAAATAATGGGCCGATATTCTGTGTATGGTGGCCCCCCTGCCCCATATGTCCACTAAATGGAAGCGCATGCCCCATTTCTAAAATCTGCGGCCTATACTTGGCTGGCACTACCAATTGGTTATGCCCCTGCTCTTCTCCTCCTTCTCTGCGATAAATCAGCCCGTCCTTCTTGAAGAAAGTCCCCTTTTGTTTGGGGTCCTTCGACGTGGGTAATTTATGAAAACAGACCTCCAGTGTCGGATCCTGTTGTTGTGCCTCCTGCAATTCCTTGGGTAATGGATTAGTGGGGGCCTCCTTTTCCCGCTCCTTCTTGGCTTGCTCCCTAGTAACCACTGCAGCTACTACTTCCGGTTCCTTTGGGTCCCCTAGGTACACATACCTACATCCCAAAATGACCTCAAAAAGGGGTCCCTCCATTACGGCCGCCTTGATCGTGCCCCTGACAAATTTGGACTCTATCTCGATCTGTGCTACTGGGAGGCGCATTGGAGCATCTCCCTTCAACACTCCACATATCTCCACAAATTCTCCAGTCATCTGTTCGGGCTTCACTAGATGATAGCCCACAAGACATTCAAAACTTAAGCCTGTATCATACAAACACTCGGTTTCGATCCCGTTAACCGTTACCCTTCCCCTCGTGGAAGGTCGGTCACTTGTAGGTTGAGAATCCTGCTCCTTCTCCAAGTCTGGTATAGAAGTTTGTAAACAGGCCACTCTCTTCGGGGGGTTTTCCCGGCTTCCCCCTGCTCTCCACTGCGAGTTATAATTATTTCTGCCGCCCCACGGCCGACCAGATGCGTGGTTCCGGGCAGGGTCCCTCCTTGGCTCATCTCGTTTATTAGGCGGGTTGGGGCCCCTCGCGGAGTTCAAAGCAGGTGGGGGGGGGGCTCTCGGGTGTTCGGCCCGTTAGTTGGCTTGTCGGGAGAGGTGTTATGTCCTCGGGTTGGCGGGTCAGGGTTCTTCCGTTTTTGTCCCAGTACTTCGGCTTGTGCTGTCTGGAACCTTTCCGCGAACATGATAATTTGATCTAGTTGCTGGGCGCCCTGTTCTGCCAGATACCACCTCAAGTCGGGGGACATGCTCACACAAAACTAACTCCTCCAATCCTTCGAAGGTTTTCGCCAGTCCTGACAGTTCCCTCCACCGGGTTAAGTAATTTCTCACCCGCTCTGCAAACTGAGCAAAACTCTCTCCCTTCTCCGGCCTGCTCTCCCTGAACATGGTTTGGCATTTTCGGGGTGTCCACTGAAACCTTTGCAACAAAGCGTTTCGCAGTGCCTCAAAGTTGTTCTGATCATCTATGAGCAGCTTGTTGTAAACTTCATACGCATGACCTTTGAGCGATTGTGATAATTTCAGACACCAAAGACTCTCGTCCAACCCATATGCCTTTGCCATTCTTTGAAATTTTTCCAAGAACACGTCAATCTTTTCATTCCCATTAGGGAACAAGTCAAATGGGAAGCTCATGGCTGCCATCCGGGGCCCTCCGTTTCCTGAGGTGTCTGCTGCTCCTGCTCCAGGAGAATCCCCATTAGCTGAACTGCCTTCCGAAGCTCGGTACTGCAGTTCCAGAGAACGCAGGGCAAGTTCGTGCTGTCTCTCTGCTGCCTTCTCCGCTGCTTCCCTCTCTGCTGCCTTCTCCTGTGCTTCCAATTTCCGAAGTTCCATCTCAGCCTGCCTCTCCGCTGCTTTTGCGGTGGCTATCCTTTCCTCTTTTGCTGCTTCTGCGGCGGCTATCCTTTCCTCTTTTGCTGCTGCTGCTTCTGCGGCGGCTGCCCTTTGCCTTTCCTCAATTTCTGCGGCGGCTGCCCTGTCCTCCTTCTCTCGCTGATTATGCCTATCAGTTTCCCTTATCAGGTAGGCCTTAGTCCCCTCCTTATCCATTCCCATATCCTGAGCAGATTCACGCCAGGCAGCTCGTAACTTGGCCATATCCGCCATCTTACCTGTAACTGCTATACAGAGAAATGACAGAAAAGGAAAAGAGAAGGAACAACCTGTTACGAAATATAAAATACTCCCTCTATAACCGCTGTTCCAAAAACCCGACCTCAGACTAGCACCAAGTCTGAATAATAACCTAAAAAAATTTAGTATGCCATCAATTACCTCTTAGTCATATAAATCAAAAATACCACAAAAATCTACTAGACTGCAACCTGTGGAAAAACCTATAACTGGATCAGTTCTAATAGCTCAAGTCTAGGGGATATTTAAAGAAAAATCTATACTCAGAAAACTTTCTATAGAGACAATCTATGAATATAGATCACAGAATTGATCTCACCAGAATGATCCACCGGACGATTGCCGCCCACTTGTCACGAAGTGGATTTAGTATAAAAACAAGACCCTAGTATGAGAAAGTCTGAGAAGATAGAATTTAGATGAAAATGACATGCCTGTGGACAGATGAGACTATTAACTCAAGGGATAGAACCAGGAGTTGACTCTCCCCTTGCCGCTTCGTGACTTCAGGAAAAGTTATAATCTCACTCCCTCTAGCTACCTTTAAACACAAGGAGATAAGGTGTATAAAAAACGACCACAGACACCACTATACAGACCACATGTAGGTATAGTATAGAATAGAAGCTGATCCAGTAAATACTATATGTATATATTTATTTACATACAAGAAAAACATAAAATGGCATCATACGTCATCAAGTCAGTCGATAGCGTGCACTGTTGCACGGCCTGAAAACAACGTACCAATTTGATTAGATAGACACTAGAAAAAAACCTCAACTCACATTCACTCTTTCTGTCACCCTGCTGAGGAACAATAAAATTGGTTAGTGATTTACACAATCTAATTTGGTGGGGCTGTCAACTTAAGCCTCCACTCTCTAATACCACTAAGATTGCTACTGTCTCAGTCCTGTTGACTCTTCCTCAACGAACCGTCTACACCGCTTTCCTCTTGTTAGGCGATATGCGTCGCTAACTAACACCACTGGAAATGCTACAAATAATAGACTTGGAGTAACACAATGGCTCAGTATCTATCCGTCAAGTGGATACTGAACAGACCCTACTGGTCCTGTCTATTTTCTCCCTCCTTCTCTCTCTCTCTCTCTTGGTCTCAGTGTCTCTCTAACACTCGACGACTGATGATGCGGCGTCTCCGTTACACTCATCTCTCGTTACTTTCAGGACCTAGGTATGGTAACCCTGTCACCTGTTCCTGAATTCTGCGATGATGATGATGAAGTTCTGGCGTCAAGCATGAGGTACTTGATGAACTGTCGACAAAACTTCTCTGCTGCTGAATAGCTTCCCTCTTTTAACCCGCTCCGGAGTTAGAGGAAAAAAAAACCACAGCCTTGATTTCCAGCTGTACGCAATTGAAACCAGTCTCATGGCCACCTGCCGTTGCTAGAGACTATAATAGCGATGCTCTCGGCTGTATGATAAATAAACCACAGTCCAGCTGAAGCATAGGGACTTCACTGCCAGAGACCATAGGTCTGACCCTTAAGATAGGTCCTGTTGCCGTGGGTAATTTTGCACATGGGCAAATTTACGCTCCCCCACTATTCTTGCCACGACTCGCTGAAATTAAAATAAAATGCGTCTATTGTATAACAATTCCAACCTAACGCATCTCTAACCTAACTCCCCTTCACTCGTCATTTACAACAATACATAAAATAATATTGCCCACGTGGCTCACTCGTCATGTACAACAATACAAAAATTAATATTACCCACGTGGCACTTAAATCTCTCTCCTCCCTCTCCCCTTCTCTCATTCTGAAAACGATACATAAAATATTTCTATTCCCCGTGGCACTTAAATCTCTCTCCTCCCTTCTCTCTCTCAACTAAAATCCGCCAGCCAAATAAACAAAACCTGTCTGACGGGCCACTTGGTCGTCACACATGGCTACCCACGTGTCAACATTTTCAACTCGGGAACTTCTTTTGTCCGAAATTCTGGGGTCTCCCTTTTAACATGTACACTTGAGGTGTCCTTACTTAAGCCAATTTAAATTAAACCTCGCTGTAGGAATGATTTATTTCCCCAAGCCGTATAATTCACTGATAACATAATCTCACTGCCTTCCTCACATTTAGTTAACGTACACACAAAGGAGTTCCCAAATAAAATTACATTATAAAATACACCGAAATAAATGGTGGTTTTACATAACATTCTACAAATCTGGGCACACGTGTTTCTCACAACTTCCCACACTCCTATCTACAGCCAAAATCATAGAAAGAATAAGCACACTGTTGCATTTACGTCATTCTTCAAAAAAATGATAATGGATGGCACTATCTTTTTTTTTTTTTTTTTTAAACTAAAAAGTTAAACTTTACCTACGGGCGAATTTCTGAAAAACTCACTAATAAGTAAAACGATGAATAAAATAGTTACATACCGATTATCGCTGGTTTTTCCCACAGTGGAGAACGATAATTACGACGTCCTACGGCCAGGCAATTATTTCTTCAGAGACAATTGCCCGCGGTTTCCTCCCTCATTATATACAAGAGAAAACACCCACGCAAATTCCTCTCCCACGCATATCCCAAGCTGCGCGTGTCCGAAAATTGCGTCACATTACGTGATGGCCGTGTGTTTCTGACGCGTCATACAGGAGTGCCCGAAAATGACGATTTTTCGTAAACAACGATAATCTGCTTGCTAGCGGAAAAATTCAGAAGAGGGTAAAACTGATGCTAGAATAAAATAAACCTACCATCATAAACGAACCCTTTTAATTTATCTACTCAAAAAAAAAATACCAAACACGATATATATTCAAATGAGAAGAAATAAAATGGTGAAAAAGCGTGCCCGAAAATAGCGATTTCCGTAAACAACGGAACATCGCGTGATCAGAAGAAAATAAAACTGGTGAAAATTCAAAATAGAACCACAGAATCGGGCCTGTTAAAAGTCAGAATTACAGTGTAGCATCACAATGCCGTATTCCATAGCAGGTCTGACTCTGCCTGTGTACAGCTTTTTGAGGATATTCTCATCAGCACCCCATGTGGTACCAGCTAACCTTTTCATGATGGCCATGCAAAGTTTTGCCCTTAGCTGTATTTTGTTTATCTGTGATTTCCATGTCATTCGGCGGTCTAGTGTGATTCCTAAGTATGTTGGTGTTTCATCTTCTCGTACCGGGTACTGCCTGTCCATTTAGAACAAAAAATTACACACACTATTTTTACCTTGTCAAATAAACCACTCATTATTCTAGACCTTGCACAGATAAAGACAGCGGCACATTCCCACCATCGAGGAGAACAATAGTTCATAGAGAAGATTCTTACATAATTGATTGACAGCATATTAGAAGTGATGAAAACGATAGATGCAGAGAGGAAACATATAGCGAGAAATACATTAGAAGTTTCTGGAGAGCTTAGAGGTGATTAGAAAGTGGAGGTTCAAACATTACAGAAGTTTAAAAATGTTTTGACAGAGCTGCCAGTCCATACAGTTCTTGTATGTCATGACATTAACCTCAGGTATCATCACCCAATTCAAGTGAAACCTTTACCCTCTGCACTATAAGTCTGCGTCGGAAAGAGAGATCACCCTTTCAGATTCACTCTTAGCGTTTCCCATGGTGATAGTCCAGAAGAAAGATGGTTCCCTCTGCATTTGATCTGATTTCATCGGTTGAACAATGTCACCATGGTTGACAGTGAGCCTTTAACAAACCAGGAGGACCTCTTACACATTTGACTAAACATGATGCTTAGGGGTTATTGGCAAAGCCTATGACTGCTTTTAGTACTTATAAGGGTCTTGTTCAGTTTAATTTTGTGTGTCCTGGGTTGGTGAATGCATTACTCACCCGCTACATTTATTTGTATCAACAGAAAGCTATTGGGCCCTTGTTCTGATGTCATTACATACACAGTGCAGTCCACTTAAGCAGAACTCGCTTAAATCAAATTTTGCTTAAGTAGAAGCATTTATGAAGGTCCCAGCCAAAAGTCTTCTTTGGCTTTGTTTAAAAAAAACTCCAGTTACATTAAATTCTGATAACTAGAATTTTCGGATATGTGGAAGTAATATTTCAGTCCCAAATTAAATTTTGTCTTGCTTAAGCAGAAGTTCTGTCTTTACCCCTCTCAGAATACCAAGTTATAAATGTATGCGACAGCGCATATATGTTTTAAAAGAAGGTGAGACATTGCTAACAACTGTTTGATGTCAGATGTTTGTGAGCGACCAGAATTTGGGAATGTTAAGGGGTTACCACCTAAAGCTTTATCACAATCGGAGACATACCGTTAAGTAACTCCTACTAACGATTTCCCTGTATCCAAAGTTGTTCCCTACCCGGCTGTAAATAAAGTCTGTGTAGACACTGCAAAATTAATTTTTAAAAAATTACTACCGGTACTGGAAAGGGGTGGTGGGGGTAATACTGAATCTTTAGAGACTTAACTAATACTAGATTTCACAGTGCAAAGCCAGAACAGAAGTCGAGTTCTCACAGTGTCCATCTTCTGAATGGCTTCTTCTTCTTTGATCCTTAGCCGCCGACCGTCAAAGCAGTCAGTGGCCATCACACCTAGTGGCGTCTTGTAGGGCAACAACAAATTGATTCCACTTTGCTCGGTCGACAGCCATCCTTCGTACAGTGCCCCAACTCTGGTTCATTCTTTGCATCTCAGCCTCCACAGTCCTCCGCCAGGTTGTTTTTGGTCGGCCTCTCTTTCGTTTCCCTTCAGGGGTCCAAAGCATAGCTGTTCTTGTGATGGCATCAGGGTCTCTTCTGAGGACATGACCAACCCAGCTCCAGCGTCTGCCAGCTATGATGGTGTGCATGTCCTCTTGCTTGCTCTGAGTAAGCAGATCTTGGTTGGTGATGGTATTCGGCCAAAAGATTCGGTGAATTTTTCTTAGGCATGTTGTGTGAAAAGATGACAATTTCGACATTTCCTTCTCTGTAACTCTCCAGCTTTCCGCACCATAGAGAAGCACAGAAAGCACTTCTGAATGGGGGTGGGGTAAAAATTCTTCACTTCACTTCTCATGCCCCTATTTTATGAGGAACTAAATATCTACTATCTCTTGTCATTCAAATTTTTCATTATTCATTTTTATCTTTTCCCGTGTTTGCTCCTTATGGAGCCACCACTGTAGTTCATCCCCTTGCCTTGCAGAAATCATGCATCAAAGCATTCATGTGCTCTTGCAGCAGTTAATTCTTTAGAGATTAGTTTTACACGATAAACCTGCCAGCCCTATGTACATGCACACATTAGTTGCCTCACATGACACGTCTGAGGGAGTAGTAGTCCCATTCTGTTTGTCTTTTACCACCCCAGGTCCCAGTGAACCACATACGGCTTATTCATCTTATACAGTACAGGATCCGAGATTAGTAAATTAGGACACTTGTACTTGCTTAGTTTTGGTAATTGTAATCAGGGCGCTAAAAATAACATGGCAATACCTTGATATTTTTCTTTTAACAAGTGGAAAAATGTTAATTTAACAACGAACAAGTTGTAATAAAACAGTTAACTACAAGCTTTCTTTCTGATTCTGACTATTAAATGTCCAACTTTGATCAAACTTCTGATAAGCAGAAGTTTTGTTTAAATGGTCCCAGCGACTTCTAGTTATCCAGATTGCAATGTATTGATACTTGTCTGTTTCATGAGTCGCAGGAAGAATATACAAGGGGTTTATCATTGTTTTCTAGTCTGTGGGTGCGTAATTTGACAGAACATTCTAGCAAAGTGTATGTGGGTTTCAATTAGTTTTCTTGGTCACAATTTTCTTATGCCCGAAGATGCTACTGCTGGTAGAATGTAACAGTCATAAGATTCCACAGAAGTTTGTTGTTGAACTAGGGCTGCTGAATTTATCTTTCTTTTGCAGCCAATGACAAGCTGAAGAATCCTTGGCATTATCTACATTGTAGATCATGGCTTCTCCTGTGGCTTTTCTGCAGTTTAGAAGCTTGCAGAGTTGGAGTTGTGAGCTCCAGTTTCTTTTCTGGGTATTCTGTCCTCGATTGACATACTGTGCATTCTCAGTCATCCATGGAGGTTCTCCAAATATGCAGGGCTAAAATACTGTGCTCTGGTTCTGGGTTATCCTAAGGAATCATCACATCTTGCACAGAACCACCTATCAGCCACTGTCACCCGCCATCTATTGTGAGATCCTCCTGCATGCAGCCGACCAGGTAAAAACTGAGTGAAGTCTGGGGCTCAAGTGACTCCCCAGGCTTAGTGGGCTCACTATCCCTGAATGTTGCCTCTGTCCAGGATGTATCATGTGGAGGTTCTTCAGGGTCTTGGTTTGCGATCTAACCCTGGAATTCACATAAGAGCAGCGTGACCCAATTTGCATCCCAAGTAAGAAGTTTTATTTGCTACATCTCTCTGCATGAACTGTATTGGTTCTCTGGATAGTCTTCAAGTATATCGCAGGGTTGCAAAGGAGACAGTTTAGTATTCAATATATTGTCAGTACTGATTCGTCCCTTTTAAAGTTTCAAGTGGGAGCCGCGCTGGTGTAATGGCTTCGGTGTTGTACTGGCGACCAGGTGTTCATGGTTCAAACCCGGGCGTCGGCGTTTGAAGAAATGTTTACGGCCGGAAATTTGACTGAATAGCCTGAACGGCTCCTGTGATAAACCCTCTGTGGATGGGAAGGAGCGAAGCTCCTGACCGGGTTGGAAGGAAAGTCCTCAGGTTCCCCAGCCTCGCAATGACATGTCATTGGGCCGAAGGGCTGAAAGCCCAAGTGCCGCTGGTTACGGAAAAAAAAAAAAAAAAAAAAAAAAAAAAAAAAAAAAAAGTTTCAAGTGACACATCCAGAGATTTATAACAACATTAATGTGTAAACAAGTAAGTATTTATAGTTGCTGTCTAGCTCAAACCTAAAGGTTGTAACATATTTCAACAAGATTCCACATTGCAAGTAAACTGATATCATATTTATTCCTGGTGATAAAATATAGATTTTACTTAATTTATAAAACTTTACAGTAATGAATATACATTTGTCCATTCTTGCTGAATGGGTACTTCAGGTTTTTGCTTACTGGACATCATCTTCTCTCCCCCCCAGATCCTTAGATTAACTATCGTATGATTAACAGGAAAACATCACACAGTAACTACACATTTTTACCTATCTACATTGGTTCGCAGGCAAACGCTGCCCCAGATGACTGCGTGGTGCTCTCAGCGGCGGGCCATCCCAGTTCAGTTGATAGGGCAGAGCTACGCGTTTCTGTTCGGAAGGCGTCTTTGGGTAGGGCAGTTGTGGCTGAGCCACTGGCTCGGATGACGATAGAGTCCCCCTCCACAATGACCCCCTTACAGAATAGAGGACCATCCTTCTCTTGGCATTGCACACACGCTAATTTGTGGGTCTGGTGTGACCTCTGCCAGCTGCGCCCGCTGAGTTGGGGATTTTCTCTGGGGTTGCAAGAAATCCCAAAACGACACTCCCAAATTGCCGCAAGGGTAAAAGAGTGAATAACTCGAATCCCTGGGGATCGGAACGACAACCATCTACATTTTGTTTACTGCATTCATTCATACCAACAACTGCCTGATATGAACAATCAGGGCTGGCACTACGCTCATTTAACTTGTCTGACTCAACAGGCCCCACACTCACAGGTGAATACACTTGTGTCCATACTTTCTGGATGGATATCTTTTTTCTTTATTTGATACTTAGATTAGCTGTCTCATCACTGACTAAGAGAAAATATCACATTTTTGTCTATCACATGTTCTACATTTTTTAAAACTGTGTTCATTTATAATTCAATTCTGCACAGGCATCCATTTATGACTGTATCTTACTGGTTGTCATATTTCTCCACAGTACTACAATACCTCATCAGAAACTCTCAAAATACACACAAATTATCTGCTTAATGTCAAAGAAATGTGAAGATTGCAGCATGACACGGTATGCTACATTTCATTGTATACTCTTTAAAAAGCATTACAACAGAAGGCAATCTGACCATCAGAAGTGTTCCCTCAGTCGCAGAGGTGTTTCTGCCCATTTATTTCCAACAGTTTGCTATAAATCATGTTCATATATCCTGACCAGATGTTCAATTGTAGCTGGGTACCCTGTAATAGGGCAGCATTTCTCTTTCTTCACATGCTCGGATATACATGGGTAGCAGAACACGTACCTGCAAAAACAAATATCAAATGTAAGTGAAACAAACAAACAATTTCGGTTATGATGATGATGTTTCATTAAGAAAGAAATGTATGTAGTCAATTAACTCTTTGAAACCACAGCTGGAAGAGCACTTGAAGGCTTTGGTGCAGATTTCATGCAATGGGGCCACCTTCAGTGGTGGCTCCATGCTCCACAGGGGGCAAAAGGGGAAAGGAATGAATGCAGTAACAGGTGAAAGATCAATAGTGAGGATTATAGACAAGCAAATTAAAGGTAGACTTCAACATGAAGACAGAGATGAAGAGACAGAGGTTCTGAATACGATTAAGGACATTAATAGAGAACTTTGCTTTTTTCATTTAAACTCTGGAGCAATACTCTTTAGCTCCCCAAGGAGTATAGGCCCTCAACAAACACATGCCAAGTCCTCCAGTCATGTGCCAAGTCCTCCAGTCATGTGCCATCAGCTCAAGTTCTTTCCACGTCTTCCTCATAATTTTCACTTGTGTCTCC
This sequence comes from Oreohelix idahoensis, assembly GCA_024509875.1. NCBI lineage: Eukaryota > Metazoa > Mollusca > Gastropoda > Stylommatophora > Oreohelicidae > Oreohelix > Oreohelix idahoensis. The sequence continues at coordinate 163,746 of JAMPIV010017133.1, read as the reverse complement.
AGCTCTCTTCTTCATGTGTCTTGGTCTACCTCTGCCTCTCTTACCCTGGGGGTTCCAGAACAAGGACTGCTTTGTAATGCTATCAACAGGTTTCCTCAGTGTGTATCCTATCCATTGCCAGAGTCGTCTTGTCATCTCTTGTTCCACTGGTACTTGTCTGGTTCTTGTCATCTCTTGTTTCACTGGCACTTGTCTGGTTCTTGTCATCTCTTGTTTCACTGGCACTTGTCTGGTTCTTGTCATCTCTTGTTTCACTGGCACTTGTCTGGTTCTTGTCATCTCTTGTTTCACTAGCACTTGTCTGGTTCTTGTCATCTCGTTTCACTGGCACTTGTCTGGTTCTTGTCATCTTTTGTTTCACTGGCACTTGTCTGGTTCTTGTCATCCTTTGTTCCACTGGCACTTGTCTGGTTCTTGTCATCTCTTGTTCCACTGGCACTTGTCTGGTTCTTGTCATCTCTTGTTCCACTGGCACTTGTCTGGTTCTTGTCATCAGTTCCACATTAGTGATCTTGTCCTACCACTTCAATCCTTCTATTCTACACAAACACCCATTTATGAAAGTCTGTAATTTTTGGTTGTTGTTTGTTGTTGTTCTCCATGTTAACTCTGAAGCATGGAATGTCAGATTTCCCCAAGCTTTCCCACCCTGGCACTTTCTATGTCTTCTATGTATTTAATTCTAACGCTGTCAACAATGTGTCTTATGATTTGTCTGTAATAGTAATAATGAAAATAATGAAGGAGGCCACTATTTCCTGTTTGTATCAGTTATTTTTGTTCACACACTTGTTTTAACTCCTTATGAAGCCAACACTACAGCTGCTATAGCTGCTTCTCTTGCAGGAAGCCAACATCAAGCATCACTGTACTCTAGCAGTGGTGGGTGGTATCTGTTACAACTTGTTTTACATGGTGAGGTAACCAGCCCTGTGCATAACCTCACATTAGTTGCCTTCAGCGGACAATAAAATGGGTCCACAGCCTTCATGTGACAATCACAGAGATCCAATCCATCATAAAAAATGTTAAGAAACCCTGTTCATCATTCATTTCTAAAACTGACTCCAAAATGATTTTTCCCTAAAAAAAAAAAAAAATAGAGTCTGAAGGATTACTATGTTAACACTTACCCAGAAACAGCCAGTGCTGTGCTATTTGTTCTGAAGCGTAGACATAAAGGGCAGGAGATGTGGCTTACATCCTTCAGTTGCTCTTTCTAACAAATCAAGAGAATGTAATGTATAAAAGTAGACATGAGAAGTGAAAATAATGATTATAAATTAGTTGTAAGGAATTATGAGTCATGATTAATCACACCACGGTAAAGTTATTTAACTTAGGTAACATCTTACTAGTCCAGTGTAGTTCCTGGGGGTCTCTGAGGAGACAAAGAAATACGACTCCTGCTCCCTTATGCCATAGGAGTCCACTAATATGTAGTTTTTGCAAGAGGCTGGCAACCTCATGATGCAAAACAAATCGCTACAGAAACACGAGTTTATGTTGTTAACTTAGGTGTCCTCAAGAGGCCATCTGCAGTTGTGGCTCCATAAGGTGCACAAAATGAAGACAAACAGACAGTAGAACACATTCTCAAAACTGTCGTCTCCATGAGGAGCAGTGTGGACTTCTCCAACCTAGTTGAGGGAGAAACTGTATGGGGATGAGAGAAGCCTGAGATGGACTGCCGGCTTCATAAGAGCGTACGAAGAAGGAAAAGGCACTTAATGTACTCTTGTAATAGTGGTCTATGTAGCAATTTGTTTTTCATGATGGGCTTCCAGGTCAAAAGCACAATCACCCATTAGCCACCTCTATGGTGAGGGCAGTAGGCTTATTCTTTCTTTATGTTCTCAAAGACCTCCGGGAACACGTGGGGGCCAGAATATGTCAATTTATAGAAAATACTGATTTTGAGATTGTGCCATTTATTCCCCCTATCAATACCAGGTAGCTTCCCAAGGAGCATTGGCCTTCAAAAAACACATGCCAAGTTCTCCTGTCACGTGACATCAACTCAAGCTCTTTCCATGTCTTCTTCATCATTTTCATATCTGTCTTTAGTTCTCTTCTCCGTGTGTTTTTTGGTCTACCTCTGTCTCTCTTTCCCAGGGGATTCCAGAACAAGGACTGCCTTATAATGCTATCAACAGGTTTCCTCAGTGTGTGTCCTACCCATCGCCATCGTCTTCTTCTCATCCCTTGTTCAACTGGCACTTTAGTTCTCGTCATCAGTTCCACATTGGTAATCTTGTACCTTTTCAAACCTATTCTACACAAGCACCCATTTATGAATGTCTAGCTTTTTGGTTGTTGTTTTTATTGTTTTCCATGTTCAAGAACTTATTCCACCATGGCCCAAGAATGTTTACAGCTCAGCACTAAGAATGTTATACTTTGGTCATCGTTATAAGACTGAATGTGTTATTTTATTCATCATTATTCTCCTTTTCACTTTGTATGGAGCACAGATCCACCACTACAACTGGTCCCCACACAGGAGCACAGATCCACCACTACAACTGGTCCCCTTGCAGGAAGCCTGCCCCAAGCAGTCACAAGCTTTTGCAGTGGTGGTTTCTGTGGTAATTAGTTTTACATGACGAGGTTTCCAATCCCATGTTAGCCACTACCTTGTTTTCTAAACCTGACAGGTGCTCATCTACTCATGAAACTATCCAATGGATTTTAATGCATGTAATAAATTTTAATATACAGTCATATATTATGGACCTTATATATGCAGAGTTGGCCCCGTATAGTTAAGCAGTTCTTGAAATTCCTCCATTCTTTCCATACCCTTCGCCCCCGTTAATTCCCGGGGAGGGGCCTCAGATGAGACAAAGAAAGAATAGAATTACTGCTCCCTCAGGTCTGTCGTACAAGGTGACCAATTTGTAGATCTGCATGGGGCTTTTTTTCAGGAGAGAAAACCGGAAAATATTTCAGCAATGTCACAGTTAGGGCAGCAATACGCAACGCCACATCCAGGCAGACCGATTAATAAATCGGCGGTGCCAGAAACCTTTACGACATGTTCAGCCAAGCGTAGTTTTGAAACACAGCCATATCGGAGATAAAATTCTCGTTGTGGGGAGAGACCTTATGATAGAAAGGCAGTAAGTAAGAGATGGACAGAAACAGACTTCCGTACATCCCCCAGGAAACTGCAGAATATGACAGAGTTAGGTAGTAGAAGACCGTCTGGTTTTAAATGCGGGTCACCATGCCATGGAGAAAAGTTTTGTGACAAGCCTGAACCTCAGTCTGTGGCCGAGCCTCAGACTAGTACGGGTACTAAGAGTAGTCCACAGAAGAGCCAGCGTGAGGAGTACAGATGCTTTATATGTAATGGAATTGGTCACCTTCAATTTGATTGTCCTAATAGGAAGTTTGAACGCGCAAATTCGATGGTAGTCTTAGATACATTCAACAGCGAGAGTTGTGAAGGGTGCAGACCACTTTTTCATAAAGATGAGACACCAATTCTGATTTGTGGCCACCCTCTTCCTTGTTTATCGGCAGTTAATACAGATGGTGACCTAGTCTTGCATCCAGGGTACGTAGGACATAATGTTGTTTCAGTATTGAGGGATACAAGTTGTACGACAGTTGGCGTGCGGAGATCATGTATAGATGAGTCTTGTTTGTTGGGCCAAACTGCTCGATGTATTACTTTTGGGGGTAGAGTTGAAGTCTTTCCTCTAGCATTGATAAATATTGATACGCCATTCTTGTGTGGCAGAGTGAAAGCTTTTGTTCTTGAAGATCTGGTCGCCGACCTGACAATTGGAAATGTCCGTGGTATCAAAGAGTGTACTGATGAGGATATCAAACTATGGAAGCACAAACATAGAACGGTACGTATGGAGGAACTAGAAGATTGCAGGGAAAAGCTGATGACATTTTACTGCATCGTGAACCAAGGGTAATTCCTATGGATGGCATGTCATCTGTTAATGTCCTGGTTGCTGATACTTTGGTATTAAATTTAATTTTACCACAACAACAGGATGTATTGCTTCCAAAACAGTTTAGTCAACCAGAAACTAACATTGGGAGGCATATCCAATCAGCAAAGGAATGGGGTGAATGTAGGATGAATATTCCGAAAAGTGCAGTAAATGAAACTTTACCTTGCCAGAAGATAGTAAATGGGATGGATCTGTCAAATATCCTGAGATAAATGGGATGAAAGAAGAGCACGGAAAACTAATTGACAAATATCGCAGAGTGGGTCGTAGTCCTCGTATATCACAGGAGAAACATTACAGAAGAGAAACCAATGGCTTAGAAGATTTTAGACACTTTAGAGGAAACCGCATGAGTAGTAATGGTTACTGTGGTAGTTTTCAAAGTGAACGTCGTAGTAGATTTAGAAACAGATATAGAGGACAAGAGATAAGCAGGGGATTTTGTTCCAACAGACCAAGCTATAGTGAACACAGAACTGGAGGATTATTCAGATGTTGGTTCAGAGGAGATTGCCGCTTGGAAGACAGAAGAGAGAGTTACCCTCTTGACAGTAGAGCACGTTGTAGATGGAGCTATGTGTTAAACTCTGTATAGTTGTTTACTCATACTGGCTACTAGTTGCTGAATCACGCTTTATTTGTTAAATGACGTGAATGTCCACCAGTTGATAAATGTAGATGTTGGGACTGGTGTAGTAAAGTGTAACGATTGTCAACTCATTAAACCCAGCACAGTTTTGGTCATACAGGTCATCTTGTCCTGGAACGTGATGAGGCTCCGACAAGAATGTGAGTGTAAACAATGAGTGTGTATGTGAATGTCAGAACGCGAATGGTAGAATGATTCGATAGAGTTGACAGGTTGGTAGTACATCACTCATACTCACACTGTTCGAATTCAAGAAGTACTGGAACTACGGTGGTCTTTTTATAACATTTAATGGGACGCACACTTGGACAGTACGTGTATGGTTACAGGAACAAATGTCGACATAGACAGCATAATGTTGATCACAGGAATATCATCTTAAGTTAGCATTCATGCTTGGCAAATATCATAATGGAGCATTCGTAAATAAGCATTCAGAGTTCCATCATGTAAATCATCTGGCTTTACTGACTGGGCACGTCAGACCATAACCAATATATAGGAAGGCTCCTAGACCTAACCTCGTCTAGTGAATATCCCTTCACGTAAAGTTCAATATATATATTTTCCATAAAGATATAGGAATCCCAGACATGGGTTCTCACATGTAGCAGTGATCTCTTGGTTCATCGAGCGATAGTACAGGCATCCCTTTTTCTCACTCGATAAATACAAAGTATATGAATTTCAACATGGCTGTTCTTCTCTCGTGAGTTTCACTCACTATAGGACCCAGACCAAAATTGGTCATTCGTTAAATGTCCTCATTTCTTCAATTACTTCTATGATAGAAGTAATTGAATAATATCATATAATCTAGTGCTGATACATAGGAATGTCGTCTTCCTTTGAATAAATATTCTTTTCAAAAGTACCACTGTGCATCTGTTTATCAACAACGATGGCGAAGCCCAAGTTCATAATAAATTGTGGTTTTACCTTTCTATGCGAAATATAACTTTGCCATTCCTTGGCAAAAGAGAATAAACACTGGGGTAAAGTACATACAACATGTCTAAATGACTATCACTTTTCCCCATCTACTTATAGATCACTTTTTCGGCGATAGGCCGGCTACAACAAAATTCTGCATCCAGACAGGATGACAGCCATGAATCACACCCCTTGCTAGCGATACTTCCGCTGCATAGCCTTTGACCTTTTCTAGCGACAACCAACATAGTTCGACTTAGAAATGTAAAGATATCCATATATAAGACAGACTCGTCCTACTCATACAAACACTACGTATAAATTCAGGCCATAGATATACTGAAGCAAGAACAATCTATTCCTACCCAGCCAAAGAATAAATCGCAGTAGGCCTAGACTCGTCCGCGGAGTCCGATCGAAGATGACGGAACTACTTTCAAGGGAAGTAACTCAAAAATGACTTCTCCTTAAGCACTTAAAAAGGAAATACTTTGATTACAAAATATTTGCGAACATAATAAGTATATAAATGTATTATATTGCAAGATAGTAAAAATTGCCCTTTACAGTCTTACCACACCTCCCGGGAAAAAAAAAAATAAATTTTTTTTTTTAAAAATACATCTAGGAGCACCATACAATAGGCTCAAAACGCAAGAATACTGCGCAGATGCAAATATCAGGAATAACTATAATTCCTAATATGACCGGTGAGAATATATCTCAAAATCTGAGAGAAATTGTTTCTCTACGAATAAATGTTTCCAGGAAGGTGTGATGTACGTATAATACAATTCTGGTAATTATACAATGCATACCAAAAATTCACACTATAATCTTAAATTTATGATTTATGAAGAAACAATCATCAAAGAACAGCGGTGAATAAACATCAATAAACCGCTAAGTAGCGATACCATCATTCTATTATTAAATTACAAATGTGTATCTTAGTAAAGAAACAAAAAATAACTGTTGTAAAGTTATACATATTAAAAAGATCCAATATTTAACAGTTAAGTGGCATCATGTGGGCATCTGGACAGAATGTCCGCCATCACATTTTCTGAACCACGGATAGCTCGTACCGAGAAATGAAAAGGTTGAAGAGCGATTGCGTATTGATACTTCCGCTGCATAGCCTTTGACCTTTTCTAGCGACAACCAACATAGTTCGACTTAGAAATGTAAAGATATCCATATATAAGACAGACTCGTCCTACTCATACAAACACTACGTATAAATTCAGGCCATAGATATACTGAAGCAAGAACAATCTATTCCTACCCAGCCAAAGAATAAATCGCAGTAGGCCTAGACTCGTCCGCGGAGTCCGATCGAAGATGACGGAACTACTTTCAAGGGAAGTAACTCAAAAATGACTTCTCCTTAAGCACTTAAAAAGGAAATACTTTGATTACCAAATATTTGCGAACATAATAAGTATATAAATGTATTATATTGCAAGATAGTAAAAATTGCCCTTTACACTATGGTAGGGACAGCTATTGTTGTAGCTGTGGCAGTAGCCGTGCATATCGTCAGCCTAAATGGAGCAGCTACCCTGAAGAGTATGACCAAGGCTGAGATGAATATGATTCCAGAAGGGGCCTCTGATAGTATAATATTGAGATTGCAGAGCCCAAAAAACTAACATAACTAACGGAGAAGGGAAGGCCTAATAGAGTGATTTGTACAAATAAGTGTCAAAATGGCTTAGATAAAATTTGAGAATATTTTGGCAAGTAGTCAACTTTTGATGCTTTCTGATTTGGACAAAATTTTCTTTCTCAGGGCAGATGCTTCGGCATGGGTCATATTTGGTTGCCATAGTTTTCTGCAGTCTGCCAAGTCACAAGCAGCCAGTTGACCAGATGAAAATTAACCCTACAACAGTTTAATGTTACTAGTAGGGCAAGATATCAGACGAGCGAATTTTGATTGAGCATTCTTGCATGTATTTTCATTTGTATAATTTTGATGACTTGACTTGAATTTTGAAGATTATGCATTCATTTCTTTGCTGTGAATATGAATTTGTTTAATGTTAGAAATATTGAATGTGATTGTCGTAAGAATAATTAGTGTGCTATCATTATGAGGTTCGATATGGTGAATGGAAACATTGTCTACTTTGATGATGTATTTTGGATTTAAGGATGTAAAGGACTCCCATCTCTATCTCCTCAGTGAAAAACCCCGGTTTTTCACGTGGGGAAAGGGGTGGATGTCACGGAGTGTTTTGAGGGTATTTTGCATGTATGAATGTTCCCATGCTCCAGCAGGAGTTTATTAGGCATTTGAGTTGTTGTGAGTTGGGTATGCTTGAGTTGTAATAATTTGGCTACAAGCAATGTTGTGAGCAGAGATCAAGACAAGCTGCTAGCTGTAGTAAGGCGTGAATGAAGCTCAGTAGAGCGTGGAAGGTTTTCACGTGCTTGGTGAATATGAATGAAAGGGGTCAGTGAGAGAGAGATGTGTGTTGGGTGAGTAGTGTATTGAGTCAGTAGAGAGTAGACAGGAGACAGTGAAGAGCGTACAGAAGAGAAGGGTGGATGTCTATAGTAGTGCGCGAGTAGAGGGCCAGAGTTGTGCAGTAGATTTATGAAGTAGCCTATGTTGTGGCTGTAGTTGTTCCGAGAATCAGAGTGATTGTAGAATACTCGGGATTTGTGATGTCTACAATATTTGTAATAGCCCTGCGCCATTTGTAACTTATTTGTGATACAATATATTCACGGAGATTGCTATGGTTGTTGGAGTTGGTTGTATTACTCCTTAGACAGTGAGCTAGACGAGCGGTGTATAAGTGTTGTCTGATCTTCTACATCCACCCTACTCGTCACAGCACTTGACAGGAGGACTTGGCATGTGTTTGTTGAAGGCCTATGCTCCTTTGGGAGTGGAGGGTTGTGAATGAATGAATGAACAGGTTTCCTCCTATCCATCACCAGCGTCTTCCTTCTTGAAATCAAGGATGACTTTATCTGTGAGTCCCTTAATGTTTTTTAAGGTACCACAACTAAGGAAAACTTAATATAAACACCTGTGGAGGTTGAGGCATAGGCAGTGCCGTGAGTGAGGGAGCACTGCTGTCACTAGCATACCACCATTCCAGAAACTGCAGGAAAAATACACCCACAGACAGACTAGTTGACAGACAAACAGCAGCTGTGTTTACTGACATCTTTGCAAGATGAAACAGCTTCTCTGTGATGCTGTTTAGAAAAGGAAAAAAAAAATTATTAAATGTTTAACAATATCATATTTGCAGCTGAAAGTTAAAACACATCACACTAAAAGATGCATTTTAAAAAAAATCCAAAAGGCAGGGATTCTTAACCTGTGGGGTGCATTTCCCCAGGAGAGGTGTGAGGTGCCCCCTAGAAAATTTATTGCAATTGCTTTCTCACAGGATAAGTTATAAAATTTCCAATAAAACTACTCAACATTGGTCAACATAATGACGAAAATTAGAAATCTGTTGGATACCAGGCATAACATGCACCTAGTATTGCTCAAGACTGTCCCTCAGATTTATGTCTTTATTGACTGAAAACAGAACCATTTCATTAAGATAATCTATTTATTTTTATATTTTTCACTGTGTATATGAGGAACTGGCCAGAAATAAAATCCCTGACGTAACATCTTAATTATCTTAACTGGTTCATTGATTAATTTGGGGTCGAACAGAAGGTGTTAATATTAAGTTCACTCTCAGGGCAGGTGTGGAGGCAAAATGGTTAAGAAATCCAGCTCAAAGGTTATTTAACATATCAGGCTAACTTTAACACAAATGTTTCAATCTTCATTATGCATAAGGTTTGTCCAACTTTCTCCAACTGTTACAGAATCTTAATTTCTCATGGACAAATTCATTCATTCATAACCCTCCACTCCCAAAGGAGCATAGGCCTTCAACAAACACATGCCAAGTCCTCCTGTCACGTGCCATCATCTCAAGTTCTTTCCATGTTCTCCTCATCATTTTCACCTCTGATTCCAACTCTCTTCTCCATGTACTTCTTGGTCTTCCTCTGCCTCTCTTGCCCTGGGGGTTCCAGAACAAGGACTGCCTTGTAATGCTATCAACAGGCTTCCTCAGTGTGTGTCCTATCCATCGCCATCGTCTTCTTCTCATCTCTTGTTCCACTGGCACTTGTCCAGTTCTTGTCATCAGTTCCACATTGGTAACCTTGTCATACCATTTTAATCCCTCTATTCTACGCAAGCACCCATTTATGAAAGTCTGTAGCTTTTTGGTTGTTGTCTTTGTTGTTCTCCATGTCTCAGAGCCATACAATAGGACTGACTTCACATTTGAGTTGAAGATTCTTATTTTCGTGTTGGATCCTATTTCTCTTGATCTCCATATATTTCCCAATGCAATGAAAGCTCCTCTTGCCTTTTGTATTCTTATTTTGATATCGCTGTCTGTCCCTCCAACTTTGTCTATATTACTGCCAAGATATGTGTATGATTCTACATCTTGTATTGGTGTTTCTTCAAGTTCAACCCTGTTTTCATTACCTGCATTTATTCGCATTATTTTTGTCTTTTCCCTGTGTATTTTCAGACCCAATTGCTGTGACCTCTCATCGAGTGTTTTCAATTTGTCCTGCATCTGATTACGGTTATGGGACAGAAGAGCCAAGTCATCAGCAAAATCCAGATCATCCAACTGCTTAGTCAGAGTCCACTGGATTCCATTTCTGTTGTGTGTTGTCGATGATCTCATAACCCAATCTATTGCCAGCAAGAAAAGAAATGGAGACAAGAGGCATCCCTGTCGCACTCCTGTTCTTATCCCAAATGGTTCTGTAAGCTGTCCTTCATGAAGAACTCTGCATGTCATGTCTTCATAGGTTTTCTTTATTAAATTAATGATCTTCAGGGGAACTCCATAATGCCTCATCAATTTCCAAAGTGATTCTCTGTCTACACTGTCAAATGCTTTTTCGTAGTCCACAAATCCGATGTATAGTGGTGAATTCCATTCCAGACTTTGTTCAACTATTATTCTCAAAGTGGCTATCTGGTCTGTACATGATCTGTTTTGTCGAAAACCTGCTTGTTCATCTCTCAATTTCTTGTCTATGGACTCTTTTAATCTCTCAAGGATAATCCTGTTTAATACTTTTCCTGGCACTGATAGTAACATTATTCCTCTATAATTTGTGCACTCTTGTAAATTTCCCTTCTTAGGCAACTTAACCAGATATCCTTCCTTCCATTCTGCTGGTATCTCTTCTTTTTCCCAGACTTTACCAAGTAATTTATATAACATCTCTGTAGCCGTGTCGATATCTGCTTTGATGGCCTCTGCTGGAATGCCATCAGGTCCAGACGCTTTTCCATCTCTTAGAAGCTTTATGGCTTTCTTTATTTCTTCCTTCGTTGGTCTTTCACCGTTAATTTGTAGCTCTTCTTCTGCTGGCTGGATGTCCGGCGGGTTTTGTGGAGCTGGTCTATTGAGAAGGTCCCCAAAATATTCTGTCCACCTCTTCATTTGCTCTTGTATATTGCTGAGCAGTTTCCCATTCTTGTCTTTTATGAGGCAACTTGTTTGCTTGTATTTCCCTGTTAGCTTCTTTGTGCTGCTATACAGTTCTCTCATATTTCCTTTGGCTGCAGCATCTTCTGCCTCTCTTGCCAACTCCTCAATATACTTCCTCTTGTCTCTTTTGATACTTCTTTTTACTTCTTTGTTTGCTTCTGTGTACACTTCTTGAGCCTTGGCTTTGGAACTTCTGGTTTTGCTTGTGTTTAACTCTGCTTTCTTGTTTTTTCTGTCTTTTATCTTATTGATGGTTTCTGTTGTTATCCATGCTTTTTGTTGTCTTTCCCTTTTCCCCAGTATTTCTTCACATGTCTCCTTCCATACCGTTTTGACCTGCTGCCAATAGTCTTCTGTATTCTCTACATCTTCCAGCTGTTGGAGCACTTGGAATTTGTTGGATACTGTGACCGCAAATTTGTCTCTTGTTTCTTGATTTCTTAGCTGTCCTACATTAAACTGTTGTCTATAATTTTGCATTGTTGCATATCTCTTGAGTTTCATTTTTACTTTGGCTATCAGAAGATGGTGATCTGATGCCACATCTGCTCCTCTATATACCTTTACATCCTGCAATGATGATCTAAACTTCTTCTTTATGCATATATGATCGATCTGATTTTCTGTTCTATGGTCTGGTGATATCCATGTTGCCTTGTGTATTCTCTTATGTGGAAACATGCTTCCTCCTATAGCCAGTTGATTTGAAGCACAGAAGTTTGCGAATAGTTCTCCATTTTCATTCATTACTCCTAGCCCATGTTTTCCCATGACTTCTTCAAATCCGGTATTGACTGTACCTATCTTTGCATTCATGTCACCCATCAAAATTGTGATGTCTCTTCTTTTTACTTTATCCATAATTTCCTGTAGTTTAGTATAAAATGCTTCTTTCACAGACTCTTCTTTGTCATTAGTTGGTGCATAACATTGGATGACATTGACATGAATTTTCTTTTTAGCTGTTTTGAAAATAGCTGTTATTATTCTGGGTCCCACAGCTTCCCATTCAATGAGTGCTTTCTGTGCTTCTTTAGATAACATAAGAGCTACCCCTTCACTGTGGTGTGAACTTTCGTCTTCGTGTCCTGAGGACAGCACCAATTCACCTGTGATGAGTTTCTTCCTGTCTACCCCCTTCCACTTTGTTTCACACATTCCCAGAACCTCGATTTTGTATTCCCTCATTTCTGCTGCTACTTGTGCCACTTTCCCTTGTTCGTTCAATGTCCGAACATTCCAGGTGCCAAATCTGGAAGTTCTCCTAGAAGAAAGAAGGTTAGTCAGCAACACAGACTCCTTTCGGCTTTCTCTGTGTTGCATCATACGCCTCCCCGCGAGAGGACCTTCCCCTGTCTTGAATGGCTGTGTTTTATTTTCTTTATTTGACTTGTCCATATTTGTTGAAGTTTTTTGTGGTTTAAATTTTTTTTTTTTACAGGATGGGGTAACCGGCCCCATGCCCAACCCTCCTTAGTCGCCTTCTACGACATGCTTGGCAGGGGACAGTGTTACTATTCTTTGCTCCCCTTTCGGGCACCAGTAACACACGGGTGCATGGACAAATTAATGTAATTTTAAGGTTGTTCATTCATTACTCTTTAGCCCCCCCCTCTCTCTCTCCATAAGGCCTTCAACAAACTCATACAAAACCTGTGCCATCAGCTCAAGGTCTTTCCATGTCTTCCTCGTCTCTTACATTTCTTTCTCCAGTTCCTTTTTCCCTGTGCTTTACTGCCTCACTCTCTCTCTCTTATCTTGAGGGTTCCAGAACAAGGACTTCCTCGTAATGCTATCAACTGGTTTCTTCCGTGTGTGTTATATCTATTGTCAGAAGCTGGACTATCCTGTAAAGCTGTCCACATGTTTCTCAATGTGTGTCTTATCCACACCAGAGTCTGTTTCTCATTTCTTGTTCCACTGGCACTTGTCTGGTTCTTGTCGTCAGTTCCACATTAGTGATCTTGTCATACCATTTCAATCCTTCTACTATACACAAGCACCCATTTGTAAAAGTCTGTAGCTTCTTGGTTATTGTTTTTGTTGTTCTAAATGTTTAAAACACAACGGGCTGATCACCCGTTTGCCAGTCACTTCGATTACGGAAACAACAGCAAATGGATTGATTTGCCGTTGCCCTAAAGACGCCATTAGGTGTGATGGGAAACAATGGCAAAGAAAACCTATCTGCTGTTGCCCTAAGACGCCACTAGGCGTAATGGCCACTGACTGCTTTGACGGTCTGTGGCTAAGGACGGAAGAAGAAGAAGAAATGTTTAAAAAAGCACAATTTGATGGACTTAACATTTGAGTTAAAGATTCTGATTTTTGTGTTGCTTGATTTCTTTCCATCTCCATATATTTCCCAATGCAGTGCAAACTCCTCTTGGTAAGAAAAGGATCCCATTACATGCCCATTGAGGCATATTGGGAATATGGTATTAGACCCATATTTTCTTGACCGTTGGCAAACTAGGGGTGATGTGGTCAACATCACGCCAGCCGCCTTAACCCTCCCAGAGTTGCTCCTCTTGCCATCTGCATAATTATTTTTATATCACTGTCTTTCTCTCCAACTTTGTCTATATTGTTGCATACATACACGTATGATTCTACATCTTGTAGGAATGTGTCTACTAGTGCAATCTTGATATCATTTCTTGCATTTATTCTCATTATCTTTATCTGATAATGAACTGCCAGGTGCAAAAAAACAAAATAATAGAAAAGACAGTCTTACTAATTATGGAGTCAAAAATATCAGGGAGAATAAAAAGCACACACAACTCACGTATACATACATTTTCCTTAACATGACTGAAACACATCAGGTTATCTCCACTGACAGAAAAAGTGATGTGATTAACATGTTTATAAATATGTTATTGTGGATGGATATGAAAATAAATTGAAAAAAGATGATTAGTCTTACTAGGAAACAAGATAAAAAGAAAATGGCCAATGTTGTAGCCACAAGGCCTTTGTCAGTGAAAGGAAAAAAGTGACAGCTAAGTAGGACACATAAGAATATTAATAAAGCAATTGGTACTACCAGTAAAAGCGGCTAAGACCTAGCAAATATCCCGCCAAAACACTTAATAATTATGGTACAACATTTAACTCTTTTAAGTCCCAATCGACTTTATAAAGGCTCATGGGTTAGACACGCTTGGCCCAATCGACTTTAAAAAGCCTTTAGTATATGTGCCTCTGTTTGAGACTGTTTCTAATTATAATTACCCACAAACCACCCAAAACGTCATTTCCGACTGCAAGTACATTCTTTTAAATACTGCACGTGTTTAAGAGTGAACGTGTTTCTGTTTTGAGATATTTATTTTAGATTTTTAAAGCGATTTTTTTAAGCGCATATCCCCCATTTTACCTTGAATAACTAATCATTTTTCAATGAAAGCTTTTATACTTGTAGCACAAGAGTAAAGTACATCCAATTACCTTCAGTTTCATATACAACAACAAAGTTATTTATGCATATGAACATTTAAAAAAATTATTTCCAAACAACAACAATAAAAACGCACTGGGGTGGCCATTTTTGCTTGGGCAAACCCACTTTTTTGCTTGGGACTGAAAGAGTTAACATAACGGAAAGAAATTGTTCTAATGTATAATAAAATCACTTAAATATTTCAAAATTTAATGATTACCTGACACCTGGCAAAAATGTATCCAATTAAAATACTTTTCATTGCCACAAACACAAAGTAAATATTGACCTGCGTCGTGCAGTTCCTGGCAGTCTCTGATAAGACAAAGAAAGAATAGTACTACTGCTTCCTCAAGCTTGTTATCATCATCAGGTGCCATCTCCACAATGAAGGTCAGCAGCAATGGATCTCCAACGTCTTCTGTCTCTTGTCTTGGTGGTGCACTCTGATAGACTCTTTCCTGTCCATCTCTTAATGTTATCTTCCCACTTATTGCACAGCCTTCTCTTGCATGTTTGCCTTCAACTCTTCCTTCTATTATGGTCTTCTGTAAGGTGTTATGCCTTTTTACGTGGCCAAAGTATTTTAGCTGCCGAACTTTGATCTCCCTCATTAGTTCTCTTTTCATACCTAGATTTTCTAGGACCTCCTTATTTGTTTTTTTCTCTTTCCATGAGATGCGCCCCATTCTTCTATATATCCACATTTCAAGAGCCTCAATTCTTTCTTCCAAATGCTTATTCATTGTCCATGTTTCTACACCATACAGAAATGCAGAATATATATAACACTTTATGATTCTCAGTTTTAATTTGTGAGTTAACTATTTAGATGTCAGTATATGTTTCATGTTGTTGTGACTAATCTGAGACTGTGCATAAGGCTGGCAACCTCATCATGTAAAAACAAACTGCTACAAAAACTACAGCTCCAGTAGCATACAAATGCTTGGTGCAGACTTCCTGCAGGGGGAACCAGATGTAGCGGTGGCTCCATGCTGAGCACAAAGGAAATTGATGATAATTTAATATAACACACAAAAATGTTCCAAATGGTGGTCAAATCACTCAAATAAACCATCTCAAAATTTAATGATTACCTGGCACATGGCTAATATTTCTCCAATTAAAATCATTTTCATTGCCAGTTTAAAAAAAATAAACATTCACTTACCTAAGGCCAGACCAGGGAGGACTGTGTAATTTTTCACTCCCAGTGTGTTCATCATCTGGACTTATCCTACGTAATGCTGTGCCAGAAAGGTGCATGCTGGGACTATGCCACTGGGTTTTTCCAAACATGTATGACAGCATATAACCCAGAGTTAGGCATTCCCAAAATGAGTGGGCATATGGATAAAAGGTCAAGTACAGCCTGATCACTCGCTGTTTCATGTTTAAATTTTTCTGGAAAAAAACAACAACAAAATTCAATTAAAAATGAGGCCCAAACAGCTCATAATAAAAAAAAAACTATAATTACATATAAAAGGTAAAGGAAAGAAACGAAAGGATCCCGTTACACGCCCATTGAGGCATATTGGGAATATGGTGTTAGGCCCATATTTTCTTGACCATCGGCACACTAGGGGTGATGTGGTCAGCATCACGTCGGCCACCTTAACCTTCCCAGAAGTTGCTCTGGTACCCAGTTGGGGCTAGGTCGACCCAGGAGCCATTTGTGGCCTAAAAAAAAATCCCACCTCATATGGGGATCTGTCGCGAGAGGGTTGAGATGTTATTAAAATATAATATATCCTGGACACAAAGTTGTATCAGGTGATACCAGGATAGTGCCAGATAAGAGTCTGGTCTTATAAGTAATACCCCCTTCTCTGAAAAGAGTAAGGGTGTATGGATATCAAAGATAGGGTCAAGCTGTATAAGTTTCCAGGTATGTTGTTAGTGTATTATCTTGGATCCCTATGGGCTCCCTCTCAAGATCCTCCCTTGATTATTGTATTATTATTATTATTGTTGACTCTGCTAGGGGATATTAACAAAATTATTTCCAACAAGAACATGAACTCAACTTTAATAAGTAAGTAAGTATGTTGGTAAATATTTACAATTTATTTAGCCTATACCGTTTCTCTTTTCGGTTCTAGAAAGTCTGAAATGAAATCAAATTTATTTTCGGTTCTAGAAAGTCTGAAATGAAATCAAATTTATTTACAACAATAAATCAATAACCATTGAAAATAATGAACAATATCAAAAGTCATTCACTTGTTGAAGGTTATCAACTGGATTAATTATCTCCTTTTAAAGAACATTGATATGATACTAATGAGTTTTGTCACTATTTCTTGACTGTGAAGCTAGTAATGGGTAAATTTATGTCCACACTTTTCATCATTCACTGTATGTTTATTTGCATCTTGTCTTTTAGTATAGGGGTATAATCTTGGTTACGCTGATCAGTGGCTTTGTTTTGCCACTTATCTTGTGTTTAGAGATCTGTCACTCTCCTGCCATGGACGAACACGTATTTTGAATTTCTCCAGGCGGTGGAAGCTGGGTATCTGGCCCTGTTAACCACAGGGGCACTTGCACCACAGAGTCCAGCAGAGGTGGATGACTATAAAGTTTTTGTTTTGTAGTTGTCAGGATAGAACCTGAAACAAAAATAAACGTAACCCCTATATGGTCCATCACTATTCCATTCTTTCTTTCTTATATTCCAGGCATGTGTCCCATTTCCTCAAGAAATATTTCTTTAAAAGCTTTTCCAAACCTACAGACACAATTCTGCTATCATTCTCAATTTAATTTGAATGTACACAGGCGGGTAAGTCCTTCAGAAATTACACAATGGTTGCAGAAACACGTCTACACACTTACCAACACACTGTAGTGAATCAATAGCAACTCATATAATTATATACATATATATATATATATATATCTTTCTTACCCTCAGGCACACACAGACGAGCTGTTAATGGCAAACTTGGTCTGCTCTCAGGTACAACTGGCAAAGGCAGTCTTCATTTACAAGTTACCGCTTCTTTCTGCTTGCTGTGTTTTTCAAATCTTATGGCCCCAATTTAGCAAGGGCAAGGTCTATTTATACTAGCACATCCGGCGTATCGGAAAGCAGGGGGCTAATGGGGTATTGCGAATCCCAAAATGAGGCATATTTTGTGTCTTTGTTCAATTATGAAAAACTAGTTTCCCCCTTATCTTTCTGGAGCGATTTTATTCATCTAAGGCTTAAATTATACACTGAATTAATCTTTATCTTCTTAGCTAAAAATCTTTTAGTCTCCTAAGTGCATTTTATTCTATGCCATATTTTAAATACCTAAATTAGGGACTAACCCGATGTGTCGAAGCCTTTCCACTCAATATATCTCTCTTAATAAACTACTTTTCGTGGAAGTCTTTACACCTACCGCTAAAGTAACATTCCTGTTGTAGAATTAGAGACCTCTTCCAAGTGGTAATTCTTTCCTACTTAAGTAATTAATTTGCATCCTTCACTCGGTTGCACAAATGAGGACTGGCCATTTTGCCTGTCCAAGGCTGTAGTAAACACACGAATACGGAAGTCTTTCCACTGGCTAGAGTATCATACAATTTCTACAATGTATGGCGCGCGGTTTTCATCAGAGTTACTCAGGATTATACAGAAGCTGTGTTGTGAAGCAGACTAACTCACGACAGGATCAAACCATAGACCACTGAGCTAGGAAGCCAGTGCACTAACCACTATGCTACCGCGGCTCCCATAATTACATATGACATAAATAAAACTAAGAATTGTTCAGAACCATATTTATGCCAAAAAGGCATATAAACATTCTTCTTCTTCTTCCGTCCTTAGCCACCGACCGTCAAAGCAGTCAGTGGCCATTACGCCTAGTGGCGTCTTAGGGCAACAGCAGATAGGTTTTCTTTGCCATTGTTTCCCATCACGCCTATTGGCGTCTTTAGGGCAACGGCAAATCAATCCATTTGCTGTTGTTTCCGTAATCGAAGTGACTGGCAAACGGGTGATCAGCCCGTTGGTATATAAACATTAACAAGACATAAATACATTTCTTTCTTTAGTTAGGAGTATGATTCTTGAACCTATTTTTTGTGGCCAGTTTCATACTTGGAAAAATCGGAGGACAGCTGTGGGTATTAACCAGTTTATGCAATTTAAAGAACATGCACACAAAGTTACCTCCAACAATTACAAACCTTAATTTATGTTGCACTGTGAATGAGTTGTTAGCCACCTGTAGAAGGTAAAGGTAGTCCCATAGCAAATACTACCATGGGGGAGTGAAGTGTAAGAGACTTCACTATGCTAGGTCCAGCTTTATAAGGCAGAGAAACCAGTTCTTTTCCTCACTGCCTCTGCCTTCCGTAACAAAAACAGAGTCAAGAAGCCATTTACTGCCAGGTAAATTGGAGCATGATGCTACCAGGTTTTGAGCAAACTGTAAGCAACCACAAAAGGCTTGACGAGCACAAACGGAAACTCCACACCAACAAGAAGTTTCAAAATCTTACCTGTAAAAATGACCTATTATTTCCTAGCTCTGTCTTGTGTCTTAGTTCCTCAAAATGACTGTCCAACTTTTGTCTCATGTATGGTATCAAGACCTGTGTGATAATTTATACTTGTTTCACGCACAAATATATGATGCAGAATAATAAATATACCTTGGCAGCAATATAGACACAGCTGAAGGGACAGACAAGGATATAAATATAAGAAAACAAAAGGCTAGAGGATCTTTCATTGCATTGAGAAATATATAGAGATCAAACTTTCATAAATGGATGCTTGAGTAGAACAGAAGGATTCAAGTGGTATGACTAGATCACTAATGTGAACCTGATGACAAGAACCAGTGGAACAAGAGATGAGAAGACGCTGGAGATGGATAGGACATACATAGAGGAAACCTGTTGATAGCATTACCTGGGAGTCTTTGTTCTGGAATCCCCAGGGCAAGAGAGGTAGTGAAGACAAGGAACACATGGAGACAAGATATGGAGACAGATTTAAAAGAAAAGATGAAGAACACATAGAAAGACCTTGAGCTGATGGCACGAGCAGGAAGACAGCATAAGTTTGCTGAAGGCCTATGCTACTTGGGGAGCTAAAGTGTCATGATTGTCACTAGGTACCACAAAGTGCCCGCTTCGAGCTGTTGAAAACGGGACGAAAATGGAGAAAACTGAGGGAAATTCGTCAAGTTTAAGTCATCACTGTCCCTTTGCTATTAAGCGGATTGTAATAAAATTTATATCACGATACTCTTTATCTTCTTTTCTTTTGAAGTGTATTAATTAAAAAAAAATAAAAGCTATTGAAGTATTTTTTTACTAATAAAAACAATAAGCAACGTTACGCGTAGTTTTCCCCGGCGATCGACGGACTCTGAACCTTTTCGTTTCACCCCGCTTCATTCAAATGAGGGTCGCTCGACCGCCAAACCACTAATTTGCACAATGTTTTCACAACTTTTAGGGGGAAAAGTGTATCTTTAGTTTCATATATTGCAAACTGTAGAAAACAAAGTGTAAAACGTTGATATCTCGAAGTGAAGTTGAAATTTTACCAAATTTGACATTTTAAATGGTGTTATAAATCTTTGCAAGGTTTGAGAAGATTTGGGAGTCATTTTTCTTTATTCGTGTGAAATTTTAAAGACTTCTGATATTTGGCAGTCGAGCTAATTGACTTTAAGTAAGTTCTGTATCGCTCAAGTTAGGCCTAGAAATTTTAGCGAAGGATGCAGAGCGTGGCTGTTCCATGGGCCATGATAACTCCCGATGTCGATCAAGATCGGGACGCCACTTATATTGGCTCTTGTTCAAACATCATCACATCTTCTGATTTGAGGTTGACTATACGTAAGTATATCACTTATTAATAATGTTTTGAACTGCAAATGTAAAATTTACAATAGTTTTAATATTATTTAGCAATTTAACACGATCGCACAGTTTTCGTGTAACAACGTGGATTGAATTGTTATCACCACTTCAGACATTCGCACATCAATCTAATTTTTTCAAGAGCTTGAAAAGCTAAGAAAGTTACCAATTTGAATAAAAAATGCATGTTTTGATTAATTGGTAATTAAATGATGGTTTCTTTTGCAACATAATAGGGTGAATTATGATCTCAAAAGCGAATGATATCGCAAGGCCCAATGCCAATGGCCAACAAATCGAGTCAAGGCTAGGAAACCGGACAATGTCATAATTAAAGTTGCTGATGCTGTACTGAAATGTCCGGACTAGCAGACACTAGTTGATAGTCTTAAAATTCCCCGAAAAGAAGATATTATAATATATATATATTTTTAAAAATTAAGGATGAAAAATATCCTGTTCAACCTGTGATGGGTTATAATTAGGATACATATTGTTTTCAATTCCAAATAATATGAACAAAAAAATCAAGAAGAAACTCTGAACAAGAACAAGCCATTAATAGTAATAGTACATGTAATTCTCTATACATGTAAAAAAAAAAAAAAAAAAAAAAAATAACTTCTGGAATTTTATTGTTCCAGATGACTCCTACTGCGATGCTATGAAAAACCTTTTTTAATGACTGCTTCCCAGTCCAAAGGTGCCAGCTGTCAATCTGACAAACAAGGTCCTTAAACAACTTTGTTATCTGAAGGAGGATGGGAATGCAACATGGCTTGAGGTAGACTGCTCGTAGTTTTTTTTTTTTTCATAAAGCTACAGACCACAAAGTAACAGTAACACACTACAAACAGATAAAAAGTGAAATGGAGAAGAGGAAGGAGCAGATAAAATAAAAGTAGAGAATGCAAGAGTGACGACGAAGAACCCAAAACATAGACTGGAATGGAAAAAACGGAGTAAAGAGTCAGAGAGGGCAGTCAAAGAAAAAAATTAAACAGCGAATAACTGACAATAATAGGAGGAAAAAAGAGAAAGATATTAAAAATGCAGAGAAGAAGATAGAGTTATATAACACAATCATAAGCCAAGGGGGTCTGTGAACCACAAAGCAGGATGTGGATAAAATTTGTAAAGGACGAAATGCCCTTAGAAATCTGAAGGCTCAGTTAAGATACTTACTTACTTAGTCGTTCCCCTTCTACCGTGAGGTGTAGAGGTAAGATACAGATAATTAATATTGAATGATAAGGACATTAATATTGAATAATAAAGACATTAAACTATCAGGAAATATCAAATAATTGTATTTTGGACTTCTGAAGCATTTAGGTTTTGAGGCGTCATTGCCCTCTCGCAGGGAAAGAGTGCGCCATGATCATTCTTCTCGAGTTAAAAAATGTCTTTTTAAATGCTAATAACCAGTTGTTTTAAAAAAATATAGCGTTTAGATGTTGCTAATTATTGTTTAGATGTTGTTAATTATTGCTTACAAATTTTTTTAAATGAAATATGGACAGTATCTTAAAAAAAAATTTTTTTTCTTTATTTTCTTCTTCCCCTGCGACAAATTGGCCTCTGGACACATTTTAAAAAATTATACAAGAACAAATAGATGTTTAAATCCTCTGAAAAAAATTGAGATATATTTGTGTAGTATGCAGCTTAATATGTACAAATTTAAAGCTTGTACCTTTTATACTTTTTGAAATATGATGTTGTGAATATTGACTTTCATTCAACAAACTATATTTTTCGGTAATGTGTTTTGCAGATTTGCAATTTTTGGTCTCAAATATATTGATAATTATTCATGATGTAGCCCTATAGTTTTCTTTGTGTGATCAGTATATTCCAGACTATATGCTGTTTGTCAGAGAAAGTTGTAAGATTATATTTAAGAAGACGGCAGTGTTCTGAAGTTGGTGTGATGTAACTTTTTCAATGTTGCAAAGTCCCCACACTTTTTAAAATGCTATAACTTTTTTATTTGTTGTCCTATTTTAAAAAATAAAGTACCAAATTTCATGATTTACCAAGGGCTTCAAAACTACATTGTTTTCTCTGGTGTTTCTGTGCAAACAAAAATCACTTTGTGGTACCTATTGTCACGAAGTGGATTTAAGTATCGAGTGTTGTCTGAGTGTGTAGACAAGACCCTATTTGGAGAAAGACTGAGAAGATAGATGTTGATGGAAATGACAGTGAATGTGGAATGATGAGACTATTGGCTTCAAGGGTGAGAACCTAGATTGACTCTCCCTCGCCACTCCTGACGTCTTTGATAGCTATAGACTCACCACCTCTTACTACCCTTAAAGGAGATAAGGTTTAACTAACAACCACAGACACACTATACAGACAAATATAGACGTACAGTATAGTTAAAGAAAGTGACTGATCCAGACTACAGTTTATTTATACCATAAAATAAAGTACATATCAACCATAAGTAACGTGCGTGGTCGCACACCTGAAAAGAACAAAACCAAGTTAACAAAAAATGACAATTAATACAATCCAACCCTTCCACCCAAAACATTCAACCTGCATGGGAAAAAGAAAGAATCAAGGATTATACTCAATGAAATTGGTGGGGTCTCAAATCACGAGCCACTACTCCTAATTATCTTATTTTTAATTTATTAAATTTGACCACCACTGTCCAGCTGTAGACCTAACTACTGTCTACACAACCTCTGCATGAATTTTCTAAAGTCCTACACTGCAGATCACGAACACTGCTCCACAAACTGACTTCTTCAATAAAACCTCAGAAGCTGTCCTTGGCTCTGATTTTATAACTCTTTATTACTTCTGTCTCTCCACTCTAAGCATTCAGAAGGAATTTTAACCCTATCTCCCTCCACAAATTTTCTCTGTTGATGACTTTGGGCTTTAGACTCAGTGACTCTCTGACGCGGCTGTCACCTTCTGAGGATCTGATGAGTGGCTGGTTGGGAAAAGTATGATTTCCCTATCTCTTTTCCGTTGTACTGATAACGGGTCTGGTTCGCTACCACGACATGTAATAGCCAAAGGCGGTAATTAGATTCAAGGCTTTATTATGGCCTTCTGATGAGCACTAGGCAACGTGCCTATCTGATGTGCTTTAGTGAGCTTAGAGCTCCTGATTTCTAGAACCAGTTTCCGCTGAAGATTTTTCTCTTCACTGCAATGGAACTTCTCGGTTCTTTTACCTCTGGTGATATCTCGAGCACTCGGCTCCTGAGATGACAAATTTGCCGTTGGTAACTTGTAAGGGCCGGTTTCAACCCCCCCTTTTTTGTGCCATGAAACTGCTGAAAACAAAACAAAAATAACAACTAATGTACAACAACTTCCAATAAATCTCAACCATAGCATATAACCACCTAAATAAAGACCGATCCACTCAATCCCCTACTCAACTATGCCCAGCGATAATTAAATATTTATGCCCCAGAGTCAGCCTCCCATACAATTCCCTCTCTGATCTCTCTACCCCGTTTCAAAGTAAACATCGGTCTGGTAATAAAACTCCCAGACACGGCTGACCTAAATCTTCTGTTACGCCCATCTAGCCACGGAGTCACAACAATTCAAACTGAGGGAAACTCCTGTACTAAATTCCTAGCCCTACTTTATTTTTACAGGCTGACTTTTGATGCTCATCACATTACACAATATAAACTAGGAAAGATGAACTCCTGTCTCAGTAATATTAATTACATCTCTTGTCTTCTGACTACACAACAATAAAATGCACAATAAAATAACGTACACAAAATACACTAGCATATTTATACTGCAAAAATTATAAACAAATCGAGGTTACCTATATATATCGGACCCTCGCAATTACCGTATTGATAAAGCCTAAGGACTTAACCTTCTACAATTAATTTCGCAAGCGTATTTATGCTGCAAATATTATAGATCAAAAGATAAGGAAATATTAAGTACACCCCTGTTTTCTGACTATATAACAAAGTAATAGCCCCAATTAATTAAAAATACACAATTACGCCCGTGTATCTACTCTGCCCCTATCATAATCGCATTGTGATTTTCCCAGTCTACCAATTACCTATGACAGAGTGCCCGCATATCTAAACACTATACTCACACAGATAATATCTTTGTTTACACGGCTGAATTTCTGGAGGCAAAAGAGACCCGCTAATGATTTACCGTTATTTATCCAAGGGACCCCACGCCAGAACCCACGCCCTACGTCATCGCTTGGCGTCGCTCTTAAACCAATAATATTCCTGCATTTCATAAACTATTGAAATCCCCCAATGATAACGCAAGCTACTCATGACTCATATTATTACCGCTACCGTGCGTCCAAAAATTGCATCATTTAAGATAATGTTACATCAACCGCGTGAGCAAAATTAACTTTAATTCGATCGTAGCGCCAGTTTTAAGTACCTGGGTAGTGCTTTTTCACACCCACCCCCAATTTACCTGGGTAGGTGCGGGTTTTTCGGTTTCATCCGAGCTGAAAAATCTACCCAGCCTAAAATAACTACAACGCGTAGTAAATACAATAAAATGACCGTGATTAATTTAACAAAGGAAATACGACTACTTGTACGCACTTACTTTAGAGAAAAGAAAGCTGGTGCGAGTATAAACTTAAACCCTACAGTAATCCCTCCTGAAAACGCAATTAATTACCAAGAGAACTCAATTAGTTATAGAACAAAATTACAGGGAGAAGAAGAATGGTCTCATAACAACATAAATAATTATCTAGAGAGGACTAATGGGGGCCTATTGAAAAATAAAATCGCAGTACCACATCACAATGATGATGATATACACAAAGAAAGTGATGGGGGAAAGGGAAAAGATCATAAGAGAATCAAGAGAAGCAAAGAAAGTTGTGTAAGCTTGCAATTGAACAGTTTTTAAAAGAACCAAAATAAAATGCTTATACCGCTCAGATTAAGTGCCATTTTTTATTTCTTGAATCGGCATGACCTTTTTTTTTTTTCTTCTTTAAAGCTGGCTTCTTTGATTGCATCTTTATAACAAGAAGAGATACGGTCAGCAACCAGACAATACATAAGGCCTAAAAAACCCAACTCCTGCAGTCCCAACTAAGATGGTTTGGCCATGTCTGCAGAATGGGAGAAGATCAGCTGCCACGGCAGGTATGGGAGAAGAGCCAGGTATCCAGACCTCCAGGATGACCAAGAGTCCGTTAGGAGGACAACATTAGACAATCTCTGAAGGACCATGGACTAGAATGGAGCCAGGCCAGGAGGAAAAAAGCCGATAGGATATGGCGCTCTCTCTTCCAAACCTCTACACCTCACGGTAGAAGAGAAATGACTAAGTAAATATCTTTGATTGTTGTTGTTCATAGAAAAATAAATTTATGACTCGAAGAATGAGTCTCCAATTCCCTTTTCTATGTGTTTTTTGGGCCTCTCTTACTTTCCATATACTTACTTTGCTACTACTGTCCTTTCCTCCAATTTTACCCATATTGCTGCCAAGACGTGTGCGAATGCACAGTAGTATAGTGTTTCTCCAAGTCCTACATTTGTTGCATTTATCTGTAAAATCTTTATCTTTTCTCTGTTGTGGAATCACTTACTTACTTAGTCGTTCCCCTTCTACCGTGAGTTGTAGAGGTTTGGAAGAGAGAGCGCCAGACTATCCTATCGGCTGTCTTCCTCCTGGCCTGGTTCTATTCTAGTCCTCGGTCCTTCAAAGATTGTCTAATGTTGTCCTCCCAGCGGACTCTGGGTCGTCCTCGGGGTCTGGATCCTTGGCTCTTTGTTTCCCATGCTTGTCGTGGTATCCGATCTTCTCCCATTCTGCAGACATGGCCAAACCATCTTAATTGGGACTGTTCTACTTGGGTCTGCAGGGGGTAGGATTTAAGGCCTTGATGTATCGTCTGGTTGCGTACCATGTCTCTTCTTGTTACTTCAACCACCTTCCTCAGATACCTCATTTCTGAGGTTTGGATCTGGCTTTTATGGGTTGTAGTGGAATCACATGGAGAGGAAAATATGTCCAGACAGAATGTGCTAGTGAGTTACAATCAATTACATTTTTTTTCATTACAAGGTGTTAAAAGATGGACCAAGAAATATATTATGCCCAACACATACATTGCCTAGTGTATTTCCGGAGGCTCTTAAACAGACACATTTTTTTCACCACAAATGGCTCTGCGGTCGACCCATCCTCACGAATTGGGTACTAGAACAACTCTGGAAAGGTTAAGGCGGCTAGCGTGATGCTGACCACATCACCCCTAGTGTGCCGATGGTCGAGAAAATATGGGCCTAACACCATATTCCCAATATGCTTCAATGGGCATGTAACGGGATCCTTTACCCCTCCTACCTTACACTCTATTACCAGTCACAGATAGAGAAATAGAGAGAGAGACAGCAATAGTAATGTACTGTATTTACTGAAAGAATAATTTTTAAAAAGCAACTATCACACAAATACACTAATCTGTAGTTTAACTCATACTTCTTCTTGGCCTCTTAGCTGCTGACTGACAAAGCAGTCAGTGACTGCCCATTTTTCCTGGTGCTCCTTTCGACGTTTTCTCCTCTCTTCTGCTTGTTGTGTGAGCTTCTTTTCGCCCAATCTGAGGTGGCGCCGTAAATAGCATCACCACTTGGTGCGATTGGCTGCTTTATCCTCCCATGTTGCTGGATCCATGTCCAGTGCCCTCATATCTCTCTTGCACACAGCTTTGAACCTCAGCTGTGGGTACCCAACTGTTCTCTTGCCATCTGCTAATTGTCCGTAGAAGATATCCTTCGGGATGCGACCATCTTCCATGTGGCGGACATGGCCAAGCCAGTGTAGTCTGCGTTGTCTAAGCAGTGTATACATGCTTTGAAGGCCAGCACGTGACAACACCTCGACATTAGTCACTTTATCTTAACGGGTATAACTTATGTTATCTCCATTGTACATGGAAGTACTTGATCCTGCATATAACCATTGTCTGTCTGTGTTGACACATCTCTTCTTATTTCTGACTGCGTAGCAATACAAATCATGTTCATTCAATTCGTTTCTGTTTCCTTTTCACTTGCATACTGTTCGCCTGACTGTTCCAAAGATGTTACGGGCATTTCCCCGTATTGTGGGTATATTATGTCAATTGTGTGGAATGTTTCTGCTTAATGTAATATTTCTGCTTAGTAGAAGATTTCTGGCTTTGACTATCGATATTACACTGTATCGCAAAACCTGTAAGTTTGTCTTCTAATCTCTTCATATTATCTTGGTTGCGTTTTAAAGTTTTATTCCTATATTCAGACGCTTGGCATTGTTGCGTATTCCATTTTTGACATTCATTTCAGGTTGACATTCTTGTCGATGTGTTTGCGTGTTAATCGTGAATCATAATCGAATAACAATTCATTGATTCTGCCATCAACATGACTTTGCAACTCCGTGAATACAACTTCATAATAACTTGTCATGAAACATCGTAGTTGACGACTTTACATTTTTATTCATCTTTACCACACATCACAATATGATCACGTGAGTAGCAACTGATTCCCATCAAAGGATACGATACACTTCACAATAATTTCACATATCATCTACTTGACCTATAGCGGTCATTCTAACCGTCAACAGCATCTTGATTGGCTGTATTCATAATATATCACTTGAATATTGATTTATAGAGTCGTTTATGCACGTCAGGCATATATATATATTAATTCTTTAATACCTGTTCAATTCAGAACCACTATCTGAACATTAATCTACATTTGGCCTTATACGGCAGAACCACTGTCTGAACATTAATCTACATTTGGCCTTATACACCAGAACAGTGACCATTTATCATTGTTTCTCACAAAGCAGTTACGCCTATAATGGCGTCATCTCTATAATTCTTCGCGTGTCATACCGCGTTTGAATATTCACACTTTAATATCTATTTAGACTCATAGGTCTTTAAACACACATTATTATTTTGGCTGAACATATGACGGTTATACTTCTAGAATAAGTGGATCTACCACATAGTTAAACACTACTATTGGCACATAGGCCACACATCAGCCATCAGGCATGAATGCCACACATCGACTGTTTTCTTTACTAGCCTACACACGTCAGCTAGTTATTTACGAGTATGTTTTTTTGAAGTCTAATCAAGTGAGGTGCTGCATGGTGCAACCATATAGATTGAAGTAAAACCAAAATGATTATGAACCATGCAGTAATCCTCAACACCCCTCCTACCTTACACTCTATTACCAGTCACAGAAACAGAGAGAGAGAAACAGAGAGAGAGAGACAGCAATATTAATGTACTGTATTAAACGAAAGAATAATTTTTAAAAAGCAACTATCACACAAATACACTAATCTGTAGTTTAACTCATACTTCTTCTTGGCTTCTTAGCTGCTGACTGACAAAGCAGTCAGTGAATGCCCATTGGCAGCTTGTAAGGCAGCAACAAACTCTCTCAACTTTGCTCTGGCTGTGGCAATCCTTTATCTAGTGCTCTGACTCTCATTCACAATTTTCATCTTGGCCTCCACAGTTCTCTTCCAAGTTGTTTTTCTCAGCCTCTCTTTCGCCTTCCTTCTGGGGTCCAGCAGAGCAATTTTGGTGATTGTGTCAAGGTCTCTTCTGAGGAGATGGCCAATCCTATTACAGCATCTACCTGTTATGATGGTGTGCATATCTTCTTGTTCGTTCTGGGCAGGTAAGTAGTTTGGGGATGGCGAACCCAAAATATTTTTGAGAATTTTCCATAGGAGTTTTAACGGACACATAAGTGAAGCAATCAATATAATAAAATCAGTCAGACAATCTTGGATTTTTTAACAGATTTTTGCTGGTATTACTAAAATAAAAAATGAATAAAAATAAAATGTAAACAATGACTCAGATTATTTTCAACTGACCAAGCAAGCCACAGACATCAATCTGTGTTTTAACAATAATGGTTGATCTGGACTGCCATTAGGGACTCGTTTCAATCCATAAAAGTTTTCAGCAAATGATCCACCTGGTAGACAAACAAAGCAATAACGTCAGTAACATGACAGACATAATATACTGTGTATATATAAATATGAGGGCGCGAAGGAATTCACGCTGCTCATATGTGAATTCCAGGGTTAGGACGCTAATCAAGACCTTGAAGCACCTCCATGCAAAGTATCCTGGAAACAGGCAACCTCTGAGTTACTGAGTTACCTGGCCAATGCTTTAGGG
Organism: Oreohelix idahoensis; assembly: GCA_024509875.1. NCBI lineage: Eukaryota > Metazoa > Mollusca > Gastropoda > Stylommatophora > Oreohelicidae > Oreohelix > Oreohelix idahoensis. The sequence goes on along the minus strand of JAMPIV010017133.1, from coordinate 134,063 downwards.
ACCAATTTTCCGCACCAGAGTGACCCAACATCTTGTTTCCCATTATAGTGCAACATGATGAGAACCCAGCATTGCACACCAAACTTGGTGGAATCACTCGAGCCCCAAGTTTAGCTCTGGCTTTTACCTGGTCTATTGCATGCAGGAGGATTCCACAGTGGACAGGTGCAGGGTGCTGGAAGATGGCTCTATGCAGAGTGTGATGATTCCTTGGGGCAGCCCAGAACCAGAGCACAGTATTTTAGCCCACATATTTCGAGAGTCCCATGAATGGTGGATGTTCCTGAGGCTGAAAATGATTTAGATGTTAATACAGACATCCCACGAAAAGAAGAAATCATCACAGCAATCAAAGGGTTAAAGAATGGAAAAGCTCCTGGTCATGATAACTTAAATACAGAGCTATTTAAGACAGACCCAGAGCTAGCAGCAGAACTATTAGAACCACTATTTGCACAAGTCTGGAAAACAGGGACAACACCAACAGAGTGGAGAAAAGGAATAATTGTCAAATTGCCCAAGAAGGGAGATCTTGCAGACTGCAATAATTGGAGAGGAATAACTCTTCTCTCAGTTCCCAGCAAAATACTAGGCAGGATAATTATACAGAGAATCTCAAAAGCAGTAGACCACAAACTGAGGAAAGAACAAGCAGGATTTAGAAAGAACAGAAGATGTGGAGATCATATATTTACCCTCAGGAACATTATAGAGCAGTGCTCAGAATGGCAAAGACAGCTGTACATTAATTTCGTTGATTTTGAAAAGGCTTTTGACAGTATACATAGGGACAGTTTATGGAAAATACTGAGGGCTTATGGAATTCCAAGCTGCATAGTGTCAATCATAAAAAGCCTTTATGCCAACTTTACGTGTAGCATTGGGCAGAGCAACCTAACCTTTGAAGTGAAGACAGGAGTACGACAGGGATGCCCCTTATCAACCACTCTATTTTTAACAGTCATAGACTGGGTGATGCGCCAGACAACAGAGGGCAATCCAAGAGGACTACATTTTCTACACTGGAAGATCTGGAATATGCAGATGACATTGCACTGCTAGCACATTCACATCAACTTCTTCTTCTTTGATCCTTAGCCGCCGACCGTCAAAGCAGTCAGTGGCCATCACGCCTAGTGGCATCTTGTAGGGCAACAACAAATTTATTCCACTTTGCTCGGTCGGTGGCCATCCTTCGTACAGTGCCCCAACTCTGGTTCATTCTTTGCATCTCAGCCTCCACAGTCCTCCGCCAGGTTGTTTTTGGTCGGCCTCTCTTTCGTTTTCCTTCAGGGGTCCAAAGCATAGCTGTTCTTGTGATGGCATCGGGGTCTCTTCTGAGGACATGACCAACCCAGCTCCAGCGTCTGCCAGCTATGATGGTGTGCATGTCCTCTTGCTTGCTACGAGTAAGCAGATCTTGGTTAGTGATGGTATTCGGCCAAAAGATTCTGTGAATTTTTCTTAGGCATGTTGTGTGAAAAGAGGACAATTTCGACATTTCCTTCTCTGTAACTCTCCAGCATTCCGCACCATAGAGAAGCACAGAAAGCACACAGCTCTGATATAATCTTAATTTTGTGCTTGTGCTGTATTGGGAGGACTTCCAGATGTTGTTTAGGCTAAAGAAGGCTCCCAAGGTGTGTAGTCCCCGACAGTTTGTAAATGTTGATGAAGAGGTGTGGATGAATGTACGCGAATACTTGATGGTACTTTAAGGTAGATAATTCACCCACTCACTCCCATGCAGTAGTCAATGAATTGTGTAACTGCAGTTTTCATGACAACCATTTATTACGTTACACAGTGACATCTACAACAGTCAAATAGACGAGGATCAGGAACAGTACATCAATGGATAAATGACTGGCAAATACATCTAAAGTTCATCTAGCATGACCCATCCATCTAGTCGGACATTATTGACAATAATCTGTCCTTTCGAAGGTAGTTCTATAACATTAGTGGTACCACTGACTCAGCGCGTCAGGTACTCTAAACAACTCCCTCGTACGCCAGGCGAGTTTTCATTTACATAGTCACAATAGCAATAAGCTGTAGCTCATCTGGTCTTCCACTCCAGATAGTTATATTCTTCTGTTCGAAGATATCGGCCATAATATTGGGCCTCTATGAGAAAGTAAACACTGTAGATTCCTCATACGTAGACATAATCGTCCATGTTCAAATATACAGCTAACATGCGGGTTTCAGAATAATATCTATTCTCCTGGGCTTCTGTTTAAATATAAGACTAACAGTCTTAGTTGGCTCCATCGAGCAAAACAAATAAAGTACTCTGCATCTCAACCATCCGTGAGCTCTCCTCACAGGTTGACTCAAAATATGTTCTGCAAACACTGCAAATAAAGGTAATGTTAAAGTTCATTTTACCTTGCTTCGAATTCCTATCACAACTTAACAACTACAGTCGTCTTCCTGACGAACAGAATAACACAGGGGAACCTTAAACAACAAGTGGAAGAGTTTCCATCCCCAAGGTAATGCAGAGAGCACAAACAGACATCTTGTCTGAACAGAACCCAGATCATCTCCCCTTCCCGCCTAGCCACTGCGCATGCCTAGACAGCAATAATCAAAGAAAGAAAGGGGAGATAACCCTACATAAACTGTCACAGAAAAGTTACTACCAGTTCCCTAACTTTGCCCAGCAAAAAATATCAAATAAATTTACAACTTGTGAACCCGTCAAAAATGACGGCAACAATGTGGTCTTGCCAACTTGGACTAAATGTTTTATGATTCTTTCACTTGGTTGACTGCATGCAGGAGGATCTCACTACGGGCCCAGTGATAGGCAGGGGAAGCTAAGAAGTGGCTCTGTGTAGGACGTGACTATTCCTTGGGAGAGCCCAGAATCAGAGTACAGTCTTTTATCTCTGCATAGTTGGAGAGCCCCCTTGGATGGCAGGGAATGCACAGTATGCCATGCACTTCTTGCTCCTAGCTTGGGACTAGATGTGAAGATCCTTTAAATGCAGCCAACTGGAGAAACTGGAGCTCATGACTTCAGCTCAACACGCTTTGGAATGGCAGAAAAGCCACAGGAAAAGTCTAGATCTGCAGTGTAGATAATACCAAAGAGTCTTCAACTTGGTATTGGCTGCTGAACAATGTGATCTTGTCAACTTGGAATAAATGTTTTATGTGATCTTGTCAACTTGGAATAAATGTTGTATGTGATCTTGTCAAATTTGCCTAATGTTTTATGTGGTCTTGTCAACTTGGATTAAATGTTTTAAGTGGTCTTGTCAACTTGGACTAAATGTTTGGGACCCAAGATGCATCAAAAGTGAGGAATGCAGTAAGCGACCCATAGCTTGACTGCCTGCGTCAGCGAATCAGAGCTGACCAAGACCCTACTCCACCTCCACGTGGTGGTCCTGGAAACAGGCTGCATCACTGCAGTCTGGCTGAGGAGTAGGGATTGAAGAGGGAAGGCAAACCTGGTCCCAAAAAATGCCGTGCAGAAGTCAGATGTGTCGGCCGAAAGGCGCAAATACCGCAGCTTTGCTGTAAATGGACACAACGCAACCAATGTCCTTTTCAGGACAAACGAGGAAGAAGAAGAAGAAGGACTAAATGTTTTGTGATCTTGTCAACTTGGACTGAATGTTTTATGTGGTCTTGTCAACTTGAACTAAATATTTTATGTGGTCCTGTCAACTTGGACTAAATGTTTTATGTAGTCCTGTCAACTTGGCCTAATGTTTTATGTGGTCTTGTCAACTTGCACTAAATGTTTTATCTGGTCTTGTCAACTTGGACTAAATGTTTTATGTGATCTTGTCAACTTGGACTAATTGTTTCATGTAGTCCTATCAACTTGGACTAAACGTTTTATGTGGCATATGATTTTTAAAAATGTTGTTGGTCAAGTAACATATACCTGTCACAAAAAGTAGGGGATATTGAATTTAAAAGTTATCCAAAGACAACATATTTCAAATTAGTTCATTTATTCCTTCGTACAAGTAAACTTGAGCATCAAAACAAGACATTTGCGGTATAACAAGTGTTATGGCTTTACTCACATGATTTTAGTCGCACTGGCAACCAAGGCGCGGTAGGTACTTCATTTTCACAAAAATATTCAAATATTTCTAAAAACGTGTAGGGCCCCCGTTTGCCGCTAAACATGCATTGCAACGACGTCTCATACTGCAAATAAGCCTTCTGATGTTGTCTTGAGGAATTCTCTGCCACTCCTGCTGAAGGGCCTGGGCTAACTGCTGAAGAGTCTATGGAGCGGCTGGACGTTGTTGGACGTGTCTATTCAGGAGGTCCCACAAATGCTCAATAGGAGACAGGTCGGGGGACATCGGCGGCCACGGTAACGTTCGGATATGCTGCATCTGAAGGTGATCTTGGACGACGCGAGCACTGTGAGGACGTGCATTGTCATCCTGGAAGATGAAATCTGGTCCGTGCCGTTGAGCAAAAGGCACAACGATAGGCTCAATGATGTTGTCACCGTAGTAGAGCCCTGTGATAATGACCTGGCATATGTGAAGGTCGGTCCTGTCATTCATACAGATGCCTGCCCACACCATTACACTGCCACCTCCATAACGGTTGTGTGGAACAGTTGCAGGAGGCTGGTAACGCTCACCTCGCCGTCGCCAGACACGTATTCGATGATTATGAAAATCCAAAATGAAACGGGACTCATCAGAAAACATCACTGATGCCCACTGTTGATTGGTCCACTGATGATGACGTTGGCACCAATCCATTCTTGCTCGCCTGTGTTGTGGTGACATGGGCAAAGCTACAAACGGTCTGCGTGAAGCCAGTTGCACTTGGTGCAAACGGTTTCATACTGTCTGAGTTGAGACCCGGATCCCAGTGGTCTGTTGAAGGTGTTGCTGAAGTTGAGTAGCATTTAGAGTCCGAGTTCTGAGGGCCTGAGTAACAAGAAGTTGATCTTGGCGGCGTGTAGTGACTCTTGGACGGCCAGTCCGAGGCAGATCAGCCATTGTGCGGAAATTTTGATACCTGTTCCACAGTCTGCTGACAACTGACTGTGAAACATTGAGGTTCTGAGCAGCATCCACTTGCTGACTTCCGGTTTGCAACATGCTTATGCCTATCCATCTCTGCTGTTCTGTCAAACGTTCCATGATGAAGAAAAGAAATTTTATCTGTTGCAGAGTCTTTTTATACCTGTCCATGGTGAGTAGTGTTCATCAAACCCGAGATACACGCAATTTTGTGAAAAAGAATAATGTGTGAACTTTACGGATGGGCCCCACCTCTGTTCTTGGGATTGGCTTACTCATCACGAGTCACCAGGTCAACATGATATTGCACGTGTGTGGCGGTTTTTATTTCTAGTTGTGGCGGTACGCCTCTTCTTGTTGTGGCGTAAGGGCCCAACGGTTTTCTCGTTGCAAGGTTGGGTGTTATATTATTGCGGGGAGAGTTAGTCAATCATGATCGTTATAGAGCATCGTGCTGATAGATGGTTAATTTCGCAAGTGGTGGTGTAAGCTTTGTATCCATTATACTGACGGTTGAACTTCTGATATTCAATAATGGGATAAGTCCTTTATGAGTCCACATGTATTTATTACATAGAAGATTATAGACAATATTTCAAACAATGGTTGTCATGAAGCATAAATATATATAAAGTTCTGTTCCTTCCTTGAATTATGATTTATCTTCAATTCAGTCCTTGTCAAATAACAAACAGACAGAACGACATAACTGTATGCACGCGTGGCTGGTGATCCCAGCGACCGACAGTGAGATTATGCGTTCGTCAATAATTATAAATCTATCTCAACTTAGGTTTAGTCACTTACTAACCTGTAGCATTCTTCTTCCAAATCATAACATTGGACTGACCCATGTCCATCATTAATTATAATACAATCTGTGTGGCACTCCATGCCCAACACTGCATGAATACAAGGACACGTCTTATCCGTTCGACGGTCATACAAGAAAGGGGTGTGGTAACCTAGTCACGGTGCGTGACATACCAACGCACACACGTCATAATCAATCGTGTGTATCGCGTACACTAAACTAACAATTATTTACATTATATTAAACGTGGTCACCTCTTAATCTTATGCTGCTAACCTCTAGCAGACCATGCCAATAAAATACCGTAACAATTCCCTGTCCACTGGGGGAAAAAAATCTATTAGATAGATTTTTTCAAAAAAAAACCCATCTGAATGAATACCAAAAATGTTAACAATATCAAAAAAAAAATTTAACAAAATTGCAGCATATGGCCTATGACGTTCTGTCTAGAACCAATGTCATGGTCATGTCGACTAACTAACAGTCATGTAATATATTAATTATTTATATCATACATAAATATAAATTGTAATAAGAACTAAAAGAGAATGGTAATGTTGATCTCTAATTAAATAATTAATTAACTTAAAATATGTCGTGATGAAATGTCATGTCAGACTAATCTAAAGTGTTAAAATTAACCTAATTAACTATACTAAGTATGGAATAAGAATAAAGTTTTTGAAAATCTAATGTAAGAAAAATGAGAGGATATGTTAAAGAAAGACATAATAACGAATAAAGAATAAAGTAGAGGAAAAAAAAATGATGTATAAATTTAACTAAGTTATGTGTGTTGAACATCAAGTAAGTGTAGTATTAAGTTATTAATACCTATCTAACTACTTTAAACAATAGTATGTGATGTATTGACATAATTATTAAATATGCAATATAATCATGTAATTCTAAGAATATAATCAAAGAATTGTGTGAGTTTTCTTTTCTTTCTTTCATTTTTTTAAGTTTCATTTTTTTCTAAAAAATTCAACTCACTTGTCATTTTAATGTGGACTAGTTTTAAAGACTAAATTAAAAGTAATTAACATTGGATATGAAGATCCATTCGTAGTCTTGATCTTTGAATTTCCATTAGACAAAATGTTCAAGCATTCTGAATCAAGTTATATAACGAATTAGTTCGAATGGAATGTCATTTATTATCTCCGAAGTGTTTTGAAACAGTATTGTGACGAATGTAAACCAGGAAAGTCCCGGCGTAAAGACGAATATAGTGTCAATTGATTGCAGTCACTTTGCGTATAATCTGTCGTTAGGAAGCAGCTGAGTCAATGGTTCATTCATGTGTCAAAAAGCAACGATGGTGCTATGTCCTTTGATTAAGTTTCTCTGTGAATAGTATTGTATTTGAGACAAACAACGTGGATTAGGAATCGACATCATTAGGATTTCGAGATAAAGTATCCGCCAAGACGTTGTCGGATCCTGTGATGTACTCGATTGAGAACTCGAAATGTTGAAGGAGTATAGCAAATCTGGTCAGCTTTGGACTTTTGTGATTTGCTCGTTGTAGTGATGCTACGGCCCTCTGGTCTGTTTGTACCACGAAAGGTGCACCTAGTAAAAATTTTTCCAACTTCGTTATCGCCCAAACGACTGCTAAAAGTTCGCGGTCGACAGTTGAATACTTGACTTCAGGTGGTTTGAGTTTCCGTGAGATGTAGAGGTTTGGGTGGAGGATATCGTCATGGTATTGGAGCAAACATGCGCCAATTCCGTAGTTACTCGCATCTGTACGAAGAATGAACTTTTTAGAAGCATCAGTTAGTCTCAAAATAGGTGGATTTGAAAATATATAAATTATTTGCCGAAAAATTCTGTCACATTCGTCAGTCCATGTCACCTTCACTGGCATGTCTTTCTTTAGTAATGAGGACAAGACAGCCATGATAGATGACAAGTTAGGTACGAATCTACTGTAATATTGGACTAGACCTAACAAGCTTCTCACTTGTTTCTTCGTTTGAGGAACGGAAATGTTTAAAATTTTTGAAACTGTACTGGGTAGTGTTCGGATATATCCTGCTCCAATAATGTGACCCAAAAAAGTGATCTCATGAAATGCTACCTGTAATTTTGTAGGTTTAGCAGTTAACTTGTACCTTCTTAAGGTATCAAAAACGTATCTAAGACCCAAAAAATGTTCCTCAAAAGATGAACTAAATAAGCATATGTCGTCTATATATGTAATAATGTCTGGTCTACCTGAAAAAATGTGTCGCATCATGCGAACAAAGGTAGCTGGAGCGTTAACAAGCCCAAAAGGCATCACATTCCACTGGTATAGACCTAGCGGAGTTGAAAACGCTGTGTAGTATTTAGCTTTTTCGGTTAGTGGTATCTGCCAATAACCTTTAGTTAAGTCTATCTTAGTGAATATAGTTGCTGTCGATAGACGTGGTAGTAAGTCATCGAGAAGTGGATGTGGTTCACTATCAACTATCGTTTGTGCATTTAATTTTCTATAGTCGACGCATAGTCTAATGTTATTGTCCTTCTTTCGGACAATAACTAATGGAGAAGAAAATGGGGAATTACTAGTTTCGATAATTCCTAAAGATAACATCTGTTCAAGTTCCTTAGTAGTTTTAGTAAGAAAGTGTAGAGGAACAGAATAAGGATGTACCCGAATTGGAGTATCATCATTAAGAGTGATGTCATGACTAATGACTGATGTGCGACCTGGAACATCGGTCAACACATCTGGGTAAGATTGTAAAAGATCAGCAATCTTTTGATGCTGTTGCGGTGTAACCGACGAAGAGATGGTTACGTCCCGCCAAGATTCGCTAGATTGTACTACAGGTACAGGTAAAGCTAACTGTACCTCAGGAAAAGAAGATTCTTCTTCCTGGATAACAGATAAATTAGAATAGTGACATGTAGGTCTGAAAGTGTCATCTAATTCGTGAAAAATAGCTTGTAGATGTTCAGGTCGAGTATGAAATTGCTTGAGCATATTTATGTGAAATATTTTGTGATGTCCCTTAATGTCCAGGACATAATCAACATCATAAATCTTATTGATAACCTGGTAAGGACCGTTCCACGAGATTAGTAGTTTATTATTGTTATGTGGCAATAACACATAAGCTTGATCTCCTGGAAATAATTGACGTAATCGTCTATTACTGTTTTGGAAAGTTCTAGCTTTCTCTTTCGCAGCCTCAGATGAAGCTGTTGCCATTTTACAGGCATCAATAATGTTATTCCGGAGATTAATTACATACTCATAGGATGACTGAGTGTCCTGAGTCATCTCAGAATCTATTAATAAATCTTTTATCAGTCCCATAGGACCTCTTGGTGGAGCGCCAAAGACTAGTTGAAATGGAGAGAAGCCAGTTTGTTCATGTGGCACCTCTCGATAAGCGAATAACACCGCTGGTAGAACTCTGTCCCAGTCCTGTGGATGGTTAACTGTAACTTTATGTAACATTTGTTTGAGTGTGCGGTTAAGTCTTTCTACAGCACCATTACTCATTGGGTGATAAATGCTGCTGAGATTTCTATCTATTTGCCAAGTCTTCATTACCTCCGTCATAGTCTCAGATATAAATTGAGAACCATGATCTGACAAAAGTTTTCTAGGAAAACCTACTCTAGAAAAAATCAGGTGTAGTGCATCAGCTACATCTGTGGTGGTGGTTGTTTTCAATGGGATGGCTTCTGGCCATCGTGTGCATAAATCGATGCAAGTGAGAATAAATCTATGTCCTCTGGCTGATGGTAAAAGTGGGCCAATGATATCAATGGCCATTTTGTCGAAAGGTCTCACAGATATGTCACAAGCCTGAATAGGCGCCGTGTGAAAGGCTCCCCGTGCTTTCACTTCTTGGCATATCGTACAGGAGCGTACGTACTGTGAAATATCTCGTGATACTCCCGGCCAAAAAAAAGAAGATAATACTCGCGAACGTGTACGAGTATAACCCATGTGACCTGCACACTTAGAATCATGTGCGTGTTGAAGTATGTACCGCCTAAAAGCAAAAGGTACCATGACTTGTTGTCTTATCTGAGTTTTATCCATAAAACATCTTAATAAAATGTCATTTTTAATACTAAACCAATGACTATTTTTTTTGTTCATAGAAAGATTGTCAACTTTGTTGACCAGTGTAAAAAATTTTGTTAGTGACCTGTCTTCCTTCTGTTTTGCAGCAAAGGATACTCGGTCAATAGCAGAATGAATCTCGATACTTTCATGATCATCTGTTTCCTTGTTTTCAGTGTCCATAGTCTCTAATTGTTTCGTATGTGCTCTGGTTATTGCTGCATTTCCGATGCATAGATTATTTTTTTCCCATTCAATAATCTCTTCTGGTGTGCAATCTTTACTTCCGTGTATGCATCCCACCATAAGGTCGGCAATTGGGTTTCTTAACATGCATGCTTTAACATTGCCTGTGAAAAAAGGTGTATCAATATAGATAATAGCTGTTGGATAACATTCTATGGTTCCACCAAAGGTCATTGTTACGTACATTTATTACCTAAGGGGGTAGTCTTCGGTCCTGCCAAATGTACGCACCAGTCTTGAGATAGTTATATTATTTGTGCGTTCGATTGATTCACGCACTGACGTGCACAATGCTGTGTGAGTTGCTTTGGACGCACGTGTAACCTAGTTGAGTAGTTTGTGACGTCATGTTTTGAAGTGGAAACATGGAACTGGCTTGTGTCCATGATTGTAATTTTATATTGTGTATCCAATGGCATGTTGAAGGAAGCCATTTATTATTGTGATTTGTATTGGTCTTCAGGTCGAAGCCAATCGCAGTTATGTCACGTAAGTTATCGCCCACTTCTTATTTTAATGCTGCATAAAAAGGCCGCTCTACTACTAATCTAGCGGGAATTTTATCATTCCTAGAATGGATCTACAGAGTCGCTTGCCTTTAAGATTTGGATCGTAGACGGAGAATTCCTACGAGTAGAAGAAGTTATATTGTTTACCTTATGCACATGTTTTAAATGCCGTACATGCTTCAATGCCAAAGTCGTGGCATGGATGTAAAGAGAGGGTAGCCAACTGAAAGCCTTTAACTGATAGGATTATCGTATATGACTTTGTGTGAAATTATATGATGTACAACGCTATGTAGGATGAACGTCTGGGAATTTTAACAAATGTAATATGGAAGATTTCATCCCAGAGTATGTATACGTTACCATGATAGACGTCCTTGAAAGAAGGTCAACGGTCTACACTGAGAAGGATATTATACGGTAACAGTTTTGTAATCCTTAGTCTATGGACAGAGGTCTTTACTAGAAGAGAATCTTCAGGAACTTTAGCAGCAATAATTAATATGTTGTCGTGTGATCTTTGCGCCTGTGACGATGTCCGTCTTGTCCACTTCGTGTCCTGGTGAATAAAATCTATGTAAAGTTACCAACGACTTGTGTGCTGCCAATACTTGACCAGTTCACCCAATTCAAGATACTTGTTGGTTTTCGTTTGAAAAACATTGTTGACATTTATTCCGTTGTAACCATTCGCGTTTCAATTCATCACTATGAAAACGACACCAACAATAACTGGTAGGCCAGTGCGGTCTGGAAGTGATTTCAAAGAAACGTACCCATCCAATTGATCGTTTGAAAAGAATAATTTTTACTTTCAAGGCGACATCATCTCAATTTGGATCCTAGCGGAATATGAATCAAAATCAACTCAAATGCTCAAGGTCTTCAATCAACCTCCACGTCAAGTTTCACAGTGACTGATTACTTGGAGATCATCTCTTCATCATTATTGCGTGCGAGCTGTAATCTAGATAAGCAGAACGAAGTATTTTATCTGTAGACGTACATACACGGGGACGAGGCACTTTGATTTTTACCTGCACGCGAGCTAAGTATAACTTGTATCCGTTATACACTTTATTACAATTAGCTGTGCCTTAAATGTCCATATATATATATATTTTCTATGTTATGTGTTATGTTTTGTGTATTCTTCGCGGGAGGTTGGGAGGTAGATCTGACGAACGAGATCCATCTCGAAGCCAATTCGGGCTCTTCGTCAGACGTTCTGTAGGACATTATTTTGCAGACTTCCCGCAGTGGAATGTTCCTACGCGTGAGCGTAGAAGGATTCTAGGTCCACTGTGTCTGGTGGTCTGTGACACCTGTCTGTTTTAGCTGTAGTGTCACGTTTACTTGTTGTTTTTGGTAGCTATTTTTACTTGTACCTTGGTTTTATGATGAATTTTGTTTGTATTTCGCGTCCATCTCACCTTTCCTGTCGTTTAGTTTTTTACAAAACCTATGTTTTTTACACTGTGTTGTCAATTGTCTTGTGCATTATTTAATCGCAGTTATCATCGTAATTCTTTACGACATTCCATTTTATTTTCTCATTTTATTTTAATTGGATTTCTGCGAACGTCTTCGTTTGTTTTGAATATCTTGTCGTGTCATTATTGTGCTATTGTCTGTCACATTACTGCTTTCACACCATTACATGTTATAAATTACATTATTAATTATTAATATTATTGCCTATTAGGGAGCCGCGCTAGCGTAGTGGTTACAACACCGCTCTGGCGACCGGGTGATACAGGATCAAACCCGGGCGACGGCATTTGAGGATTTTTCGTCGACCGGGATTTGGACTGGATTAACTCGAGACCTGGCGAAGACATTTGAAGGAGTGTCGTCGACCAGGGACTGGCGGCTCCTGAGCCGACCCAGCTGCAATGGGTACCTCCGAAATCGGCGAGTATTTGCCTGAATGGCGAGGGACACCTGTCTCTGTACAAGAAATAAAGGGATACTCACGTAAAATCAATGTCAGGTTAGACATAAAATAATAACCTGAGATTTCGCCTCGAGTATTAGCGGGCGAACGCAAAAAAAAAAAAAAAAAAAAAAAAAAAAAAAAAAAAAAAAAAATTTCCTATTATATAAATTGATTTTACCGTTCTAGAACAGGAACGAAGAACACTAGTTGTAGTAACACTTTTAAGTAGTATTATTACATAATAATATTGAAATGGCTACCTTAGACTATTTCATTAAGCAAGCAAAAGCTCTTCAGATGGCTCCTGATGAAGCTAAAGCATTTGCACTGTCAGAATATAAGAAAGCTCAAGAAATAGAAGCTGATCAGAGAAGATTGGAAACTTTACGTTTGGAAAATTTGAAATTTGAGGCAGATCAAAAACGGATTGAGGCTGAGGAACAAGAGAAGAAGATGAAATTTGAGGCAGATCAAAAAAGGATTGTAGCTGAGGAAGATGAGAAAAAAATGAGATTAGCCGCTGAATTGGAAGAGAAACGATTTCAGCGAGAGGCAGAACAGAAACAAAAAGAAATGGAAGTTAAAGAAAAGGAAATGCAAAATAAACAGAAGGAAATGGAAGAAAGAAGATTAATAGCTGAACAAAATACATTACGACTTCAGCTTGAGAGGGAAGAGAATGAGAAAAAACGACAGCATGAACTGAAATTAGCAGAGTCAGAATATGAGAGAATTAGGTTAACTCAGGAATCTAATTCTCAGAGAACTTTTGAAAGCCACACTTCATCCAGACAGGATCATTTTAAGGAGATTAACCTTAAATTGCCAAAATTTAATCCCCCGTCTGATGACGTAATATTCTTCCTGGATAGGTTTGAGGCCACTTGTGGGTCTTATAACGTGGATAAAGCTCTATACTGTACATATTTATCCAGATTACTTACAGGAGATGCATTAGCAGTTTATCATACCACCAGCATTGGTGAGAAAAATGACTACAATGCTCTTAGAGCAGCACTTCTGCAAAAATTCCAAATGACAGAAAACGAATATCGTTTGAGATTTCACACATTACTACCTCAATCTGGCAGAAATTTTAGTGATTTTCTGTCACAGATACGACTAACATTAGAAAGATGGATCGAATTATCCAAAATTGAAAAGTCGTATGAAGGTCTCTTTGATTTACTGATGCGCGATAAGGTACTTTCGTCGGTAAATCCTACATTTCTCGCATTTTTACACGAACGGAAACCTTTATCAATGAAAAACTTAGAAGAACATGCAAAAAATTTTTGCACTGCTCACCCAAACATGGATCTAAGTAACGCGCAGATTAAGAGTGAATTGCCTGTTGCTTTTGCAGCACAACAAAACAATTTTTCACGCAATCGTTCTTTTAGTGCTGATAGGTATGTCAATAAGGGAAATAATCATAATTTCAACAATGATAACTTTTACAAAGGGAAGCAATTTCAACAATCTGCTCCATTTAATGTTTCTTGGAACCAAACTCACAGATCGCGAGATTTTGGTAACAATTATTTTAAAAATAATCAAGGACATTATAATAAACAAAACTGGAGATCAAGATCTCAGGGTCCGCAAAACAGACAATTTTTTGGAAATAAACCATTTAACCAACATCATAACGATCATTCTACAAATTATCGGACTAATCCAAATTTTAACTCTAGCAGAAACGACAATTATGGCAATTTTAATGACAAAAATCACAATCGATCGCGCCGACGAGATAGATCGTCGAATAATACAGGTAGACATTCTAATGTTGCTTTTAATGATACACAGGCTAACATTGAACAGGGTAAAGTAGCTGAAACTCACAATGCTATGTCTTGTTCTCTAGATTGTTCCCAGGTGAAAGACTGTCCAGAATGCTCGACTCTTTTCCAGCCTAAGGCGATCACGACGCTGCGTTGCGGACATACCTTGCCTAGCCTGCCTGCAGTCTGTACAGCCACTGCTGCGTCAGTACACCAGGGACAGGGCTCTCTTAAGTTTCACAAGGGATTTGTCAATAATATTTCATGCTCTCTCCTATTTGACTCAGGTTGTACAACAATCGGTGTCCGGACTTCGCTGATCAACCCAAGTTGTGCCACGGGCCGGGTTGTCAAATGTGTAACATTTGGTGGCACAATTGAAACATTTCCCACTGCTATTATTGATCTTCATACTCCTTTCTTTACAGGAAAGATCCAAGCATGTCTTCTGCCTAACCCAATTTGTGATGTAATACTGGGTCGCATACATGGTATTAAAGAGTGTACACCTCAGCAAATAGCTGAATGGGAAGAGCGACATATTCAAACTGCAAATGCAGTAGTGACTAGAGCGCAAGCTACTAATATGTCGCATGATACACCTATTGAACCTACAGTTCATACCACTTGTGATGATGATGCTCCTATTTCACGGGAGTTGTTTGCAACATTGCAAAAGAATGATAATTCATTAAAAAAATTCTTTCAGTATGTTAACAAAAAGAATACAAGCAACAAACTTGCAAAATCTAGACATGACTTTATACTTAAAAATGGGATTTTGGTTAGAGTAATACGGGAAAAGGATTTATCCTTATGTTCTCAGATTCTTGTCCCATCCTGTATGAGATCTCGTATATTACGACATGCTCATGACTCGCAATGTGCGGGCCATATGGGTTTTTCGCGTACCAAATCCAGAGTGCTTTCGGCATTCTACTGGCCAGGCGTCCATAGAGATGTTACTCTCTATTGTCGGTCCTGTTTGATATGTCAAGAAGTTAAGGTACGGGGTCCATTTCATGCGGCTCCTATTCAAGCTGCGGACATCCCGATTAGACCATTTGATAAAATGGCCATTGACATTATTGGTCCAATGCTTCCATCTGCTAGAGGGCATACGCATATTCTTACGTGCATTGATATGTGCACTCGTTGGCCTGAGGCCATCCCTCTCAAGAACACTTCATCTGCCAGTGTAGCAGAGGCATTGATGTTAATCTTCTCACGCATTGGTTTTCCACGGAAAATCTTGTCGGATCATGGGGTTCAGTTCATTTCTGAATCCATGTCTCAAGTTATGAAGACATTAGGTATAGACAGATCTCTTAGTTCTATTTATCATCCGATGTCAAATGGGTTAATTGAGCGTCTCAATAGGACACTCAAGCAGTTGTTGGGTAAGATGACTCAAGACCATCCCCAAGACTGGGATCGGGTCCTACCCGCTTGTCTCTTTGCGTATCGCGAGGTACAAAATCAAGCAACGGGGTTTTCTCCGTTCCAGCTTGTTTTTGGCATGCAACCACGCGGTCCGATGTCGTTAATCCACGACTTATTGGTGGATGAGAATATTGAAGAGGAAACTCAATCCTCTTATGAGTATGTGATCTCTCTTAGAAAGAAAATCATAGATGCTTGTAGACTAGCTACTGCATCATCCGAACATGCCAAAGAAAAAGCTCGTCTATCTGCAAACAAATATAGACGTCTTCGCCAGCTCATACCTGGTGATGAAGCTTTTGTATTACTCCCTGCGCATAACAATCGTCTTTTAATTACCTGGAGAGGTCCTTTCAGGATCATCTCAAGAATATCCGATGTCGACTACATCGTTGATGTTAATGGCAAACATAAAACCTTCCACATTAACATGTTGAAGGAGTATTACTCACGTCCTGATTATCTACAATCGGTGTTCCAAGCAACTGACGATCCTACACCACCTATTCAACACTATTCTAGTTTGTCAGTCATCCAAGAAGAGGAATCTTCTTTCGATGATGTACAACTACCAATACCAGTTGTACCACTCCATTCCACTGAGAAATGGAATGATGTTACTATCTCATCTACTCTTACTGATGATCAACGTCAGCAAGTCTCTAAAATTCTACACACGTATGAGGATGTCCTCACTGACATCCCAGGTCATACGTCAGTCATCCAACATGACATTATTCTGACTGACGATACACCGATTCGAGTTCGCCCATATCCTATTCCTTTACACTTTCGTGATAAGGTTGATAAGGAATTGGATGATATGCTCCAATTAAATATAATTGAACCATCTTCATCACCATATTCTTCTTCTATGGTAATCATTAGGAAGAAAGACAACAATATACGTCTTTGCGTAGATTACAGGAAGTTAAACAAAGTTACAAAATTCGATGCGGAACCATTACCTCTTTTAGATGACTTATTGGAGAGATTATCTCATGCTACATTCTTTTCGAAATTTGACCTTTCAAAGGGTTATTGGCAAGTGCCACTCACTACGAAAGCAAAGCCATTCACCGCTTTCTCGACACCACGGGGTCTTTTTCAATGGAATTTTATGCCTTTCGGGTTAATGAATGCGCCAGCTACCTTTGTACGCATGATGCGCCGCATATTGTCTCATCGTCCCGATGTCATTACTTATATAGATGACATCTGTCTTTTTAGTGACTCTTGGGATGAACATATTCAGGGTTTAAAATCTTTACTTTCTACCTTACAGGATTATAACTTAACAGCGAAACCTTCAAAGGCTTTTGTCGGTTTTCATGACATCTCATTTCTTGGTCACCGTATAGGTCGCGGTTTAATGTATACAGAAGACAGTAACGTCTCTAAAATTTTAAACATCTCAGCACCTAAGACAAAAAAACAAGTGAGGTCACTCTTAGGACTAATACAGTTCTATTCTAAATTCATCCCTCATTTGTCTACTATAACTGCACCTCTTTCGTCTTTACTGAAGAAGGGCACACCTAATGTAATAAAGTGGTCGCAGGATCACCAAACGGCGTTAGACTATATAAAACAAATTTTTTCAAATAAGCCTTTTTTAAAGTTGCCTAACAAAGATCTCACCTTTGTTCTTCGCAGTGATGCTTCTTCCTACGCTATTGCGGCAGTTTTGATGCAGGAATACGGAGGCACCTTATTTCCTGTTATGTACGTATCCAGAAAGCTTACAACGAGCGAGATAAATTACTCCGTTCTAGACAAAGAGCTCCTTGCTCTTGTCTGGGCAATCACAAAACTGGATCGTTATCTCCTCGGATCACACTTTGTGGTGGAGTCTGACCAGAAAGCTCTTACCGCATTGAATACAGGGAACGTTAAGTCATCAAAGTCAGCGCGTTACGCTATAGCTCTTCAACCGTTCCATTTTGAGATACGAGCTATTCCTGGAGTGCAGAATGTATTTGCAGACTGTCTTTCAAGATGCCCTAGTGAACTTGGTGAAACTAAACCACTTTTAGATGGAGAAACGTCCTCACCGAAACATGAATAACTTTGTACAGTGTCATTAATTGTACATCTGTGAAGACTATGTATAGTTTTGCAGTATTCGTATAAATATAACTTTCAGAACATACTTACATATGGATTATAACATTATTTCTTGTGAAGTAACGTTTTATTAGAACGGGAACAGTGATATTAAAGTAACATTTTTTTTTAGTATGGAAACATTGGTAAAAAGCAACAAATAGACATTCGTTAGTGTTATGGAACATATTACACTACATATCGTGTTCGTAAACTTATTTCGTGCATGGAACATTAGGAACATATTCTTGTTGACTCTAAATAGTTCTGAACGAATATTCACAATGACTGAAATTAGAATTACTTAGAATAAATTACTAGTTATTTATTTATGTGTAATTAAGTACTAGAATTAGATTAATTCAATTTAATCAATTTGATTGTTTATAAATCACACATCTACTAACGTTATTAGTGTCTCGCAATACGTGTAGTCACGTATCCCACTACATGATATTTCACTTTTAGATAACTAGTCAAACTTACTAGTGCTAGATAACAGTAGGTGCGTTGCTTCTTAAAGTGTTTAATTTTGCATTGCTTCATTTTTGCACATTGTATTTCAAAATTTTCTGTTTCACTGATTCTTTTATCATTGATTATCATCAGTGTTGCTGTTCATTTTCATTTTTGAAATCATATGTTTCAAATTTTGTTGAAAACTTAGTTGAATTTTATTATCATCTTTTTTGTTGATTCTTCATTTTCATTTTTTCAACTTCTTTTTACTTCGAATATTACCACATCGTTCCAAAGTAGGTCGATGGTGGATGTGTGCTTTAATGCATACTATCATTTAGTTATATTGATTTATTTTAAATATTCTTTTCTTAATATGATATAACTTTATGCATTGTATATATTGTTGTAGTTTTGACTCACCTCTCTCGAGTAATTAGTTCGAAAAAAAATTAATAGAATTAATTTTTTTAAGGGGAGGTAATAAGGGAGCTGTTACGTACATTTATTACCTAAGGGGGTAGTCTTCGGTCCTGCCAAATGTACGCACCAGTCTTGAGATAGTTATATTATTTGTGCGTTCGATTGATTCACGCACTGACGTGCACAATGCTGTGTGAGTTGCTTTGGACGCACGTGTAACCTAGTTGAGTAGTTTGTGACGTCATGTTTTGAAGTGGAAACATGGAACTGGCTTGTGTCCATGATTGTAATTTTATATTGTGTATCCAATGGCATGTTGAAGGAAGCCATTTATTATTGTGATTTGTATTGGTCTTCAGGTCGAAGCCAATCGCAGTTATGTCACGTAAGTTATCGCCCACTTCTTATTTTAATGCTGCATAAAAAGGCCGCTCTACTACTAATCTAGCGGGAATTTTATCATTCCTAGAATGGATCTACAGAGTCGCTTGCCTTTAAGATTTGGATCGTAGACGGAGAATTCCTACGAGTAGAAGAAGTTATATTGTTTACCTTATGCACATGTTTTAAATGCCGTACATGCTTCAATGCCAAAGTCGTGGCATGGATGTAAAGAGAGGGTAGCCAACTGAAAGCCTTTAACTGATAGGATTATCGTATATGACTTTGTGTGAAATTATATGATGTACAACGCTATGTAGGATGAACGTCTGGGAATTTTAACAAATGTAATATGGAAGATTTCATCCCAGAGTATGTATACGTTACCATGATAGACGTCCTTGAAAGAAGGTCAACGGTCTACACTGAGAAGGATATTATACGGTAACAGTTTTGTAATCCTTAGTCTATGGACAGAGGTCTTTACTAGAAGAGAATCTTCAGGAACTTTAGCAGCAATAATTAATATGTTGTCGTGTGATCTTTGCGCCTGTGACGATGTCCGTCTTGTCCACTTCGTGTCCTGGTGAATAAAATCTATGTAAAGTTACCAACGACTTGTGTGCTGCCAATACTTGACCAGTTCACCCAATTCAAGATACTTGTTGGTTTTCGTTTGAAAAACATTGTTGACATTTATTCCGTTGTAACCATTCGCGTTTCAATTCATCACTATGAAAACGACACCAACAGTCATAAACCTGACATGTTCTCCAGTTGCACAATTCGGATGAACAAGTGTCTGACGGATTCCGATCGTGGTCGATCCCGAATCTCTTAAGACTGAGACGATGGATCCATTAACTTTTCCTCTGTTGAAGATCAGCGAGCCTGTTCCGTCATTGACTGCTAGACTGACTTCTGGTAGAATGTGTCCGCAGTTCAGAACTGTCTCTTTTGCTTTCTGAAATATAAGATTACATGTTGGGCAACTATTTGCCACGTTATAATTCATTGCAAAACAAGTAGACGAAGACTGTATTTTGTTATCAGTAGGTGAACTCTGAACCCCAGGGGTTGTAGCAGTAGTAACGGCTGCCCCTGTATTATGGTTATAATTTGTCGATCTACGAGAATGAGAACGATGACGAGAATAATTGGATGAATTATCCCGTTGTCCTCTATTGTAACTGTTATCTCGATGTCTCGAGTTACAATTATCGCTATTGTTCCACTTGTTACCATTATTATAATTATATGACCGATTATAACTTGAGTTACGTGGATTACTGTTGTATCTTGACTGAGGTGAATAATTTCTGGTTTGTTGTCTTCCTCTATTAAAGTTATTGTTAAAGTTATTCTGTCCCTTATGAAAATTAATGTCATAGTTTCCTTTGAACCTACCTCTGTCCACACTGTGTGTTCTAGGTTTCTTATGATTATGATATGCCATATTGGAGGCTACAGGAAGTGGTTCTCTTATCAACGAGCCAGAAATATTAGCATTCGGATGAGCTGTGCAGTAATTTAAAGAAATTTTTTCTAACTCATCAATAGATTCTGGTTTTCTTTCTTGCAGATAAGCAAAGAATGGTGGGCTGACAGAAGATAATACTTTATCCCTCAATAACAAATCGACTAACTTGTCGTAAGATTTGTTGACACCTGCCAGTTCAACCCATCTGTTAAAAGTATTGCGTATGTTGGCAATAAAACCTGTGAAATCTTTATTGTTATTTGGCAACAAACTTTTAAAACGTAATCTACATGCCTCTTCGTTCAAGTGGAAACGACGTAGTAACAACGTCTTAATGGCCTCATAGTCTGTTGATAATGTTGGATCTATATTTTGTGCTGCACTTGCAGGTTCGCCATCCAGAAATTCTTTAAGTTTAAGTGCCCATGCAGTTTTGTCAAGGTTATTGACCTTACATATATCCTCAAAGCGCGCCAGCCACGATGAAAGGTCATCCACGTGTAACTTGAATGGTGGTAGTTTAAAGTAATAATTGCCCTTAAGTCGGGTGGATGAAGATCCAGATTGAGTATTATCATTTTGGCTTGTTGTAGCACTCTGAGAATTAAGTTTTGCTGTTTCCAATTTAAGCCGTTGCAATTCCATTTCTTGCTGCAGTATGATTTCTTGTCGTTTCAATTTATTCTCTTCTTCAATCCGTAGGATTTCATCTCTTGCTATCTTTCTTTCTTCTTCTTGTCTTAATTCTGCTTTCTTTTCAGCCTCCTTTCTTTCAAGTTCTTCCATCTCTGCCTTATAGTTTGCAAATTCAGCCAATGCATAAGCCTCGAGAAGTTCTCCTTTTTTTCCAAAATCTTTACCATTTTTAATAAAATAGTCTAAGTTAAGCATCTTGACGTTAATATTGTACGTAATGGCTATGTAATAATCACCAATAAATTCTAAGTAATTATTGTGCTTATTCAATCTATGAATAGTCAATATAAACAATCACAATATTATTGAACTTAATCTGGGAATGTTCAATTTAATTAATTGTAATATTAATTAACTATTATTTGTAAATTCCATACATAGACATACTATGTTGGGAAAATATTACATATATACTCGTTAATATATCATAAATAGTTATGATATTTATCTATTTAGGGTGCTGAGTTACTATCATGCACCTAATAATTAATGGTATTATTCCTCAAGTATTATATCATTCAATCAGTGATATGTGCTAAGTAAATCATTTAGTACTGGAAAAATGTACTAAATAATATACACTATGTCTCTTATATGCAGGACAGACTAAAAAGTCAAATTATTTTATAAATATATATATTATTATATTATGCCTTAATCATGAGCTATAAAGTGCATCGCCCATTTCTTGGACTACCACTGCAACTTGGTGCAAAGTCCCTAATTCTCCTTAAAAGTCATAAATTTTTAATTATATTCATATACACTCTTATTAAGCAAGAAATTATAGTATTAATATTAAATTATGAACAGATGAAATGAAAACAGACAATACAATGGGTTAACCAAGGATAAACAAACAATATTACCACGAGACAAGACATTTCTACAATAAAAATTGATATTATAAAACCAAATCTACTAACCGGAAATATAGAGCAGGGTGAAGGTTAACTGAATATAGAGTTAAATCTGTGTACACAAAAATTAATGACGCAAACATGGACTCATTGACGGTTATACAAAAAAAAAAATGAACTGAATAATAGCAAGATCAGAAAAAACATGATAGATTACCAACATTGTTACAGAACTAAATAAAATTTAAACTGAATACAATAAAATACAACGATTATTTCACAGAACTAGACATCTAACATATAATGTGAATTAAATGCAATCCCGAACGAAACAAGCCCCGGAAATGTCGTCGACGCGTTCTCCGCGAAATGCAATTTAATTCACCGCCCTAAAGAACATTCAGAATGAATATCGGCAATCCTTAGAGCCATATTTATTCATTCCGAATCACCGCTCCAACCTCCCACGAATTAGGCACAGCACAAACAATGAAAACAGATATAACGTACATATATAACATATAGAATGGACATGCCTGCAAATGTGAACTAGACTCAGTAATGTTTCTTCTCAATGACAACAGTCACGAAATGAGACTTATCTTTTAACCCGTCGTCCGATGCGATCTTCACCAACGGACTAGACTAGTGTATAGGACTGTTTGCTCCTTGTTGGCAAATAATGTCTTTTCAATCATTTGGTCTATCGAGAAGTTGTATTCTTCAATGAAACAGTAGGTGAGCTGGCTTCGTCCTTCGATCGTTGGCTTGTACACAGAATATTGTGACGTCACTGATTTGCATAGTTACACAAGCCACGTCATGTTCGGAATCATGTGACTTGAATAGTTTCTTGTAATGATAAACAGTCTATCAGTTTGTAAATAAGAAATTTTTTTTTTCTTTGTTCTTATTTCGCTCCCTATCGCTGGCCAACCATTTGTGGCGGTTTTTATTTCTAGTTGTGGCGGTACGCCTCTTCTTGTTGTGGCGTAAGGGCCCAACGGTTTTCTCGTTGCAAGGTTGGGTGTTATGTTATTGCGGGGAGAGTTAGTCAATCATGATCGTTATAGAGCATCGTGCTGATAGATGGTTAATTTCGCAAGTGGTGGTGTAAGCTTTGTATCCATTATACTGACGGTTGAACTTCTGATATTCAATAATGGGATAAGTCCTTTATGAGTCCACATGTATTTATTACATAGAAGATTATAGACAATATTTCAAACAATGGTTGTCATGAAGCATAAATATATATAAAGTTCTGTTCCTTCCTTGAATTATGATTTATCTTCAATTCAGTCCTTGTCAAATAACAAATAGACAGAACGACATAACTGTATGCACGCGTGGCTGGTGATCCCAGCGACCGACAGTGAGATTATGCGTTCGTCAATAATTATAAATCTATCTCAACTTAGGTTTAGTCACTTACTAACCTGTAGCATTCTTCTTCCAAATCATAACATTGGACTGACCCATGTCCATCATTAATTATAATACAATCTGTGTGGCACTCCATGCCCGACACTGCATGAATACAAGGACACGTCTTATCCGTTCGACGGTCATACAAGAAAGGGGTGTGGTAACCTAGTCACGGTGCGTGACATACCAACGCACACACGTCATAATCAATCGTGTGTATCGCGTACACTAAACTAACAATTATTTACATTATATTAAACGTGGTCACCTCTTAATCTTATGCTGCTAACCTCTAGCAGACCATGCCAATAAAATACCGTAACAACGTGAGAGTGGAGAAGAGCGTGCTCGATATGTCCGTACAACCATTAAAATACAAAATCCACTGTTTTGTAAAATAATACATACCATCTTAAAATATCCCCTACTTTTTGTGACCAGTATATGACATCATAATGGTTTATTCAACTGTAGTATATTTGGTTAAGGTTTATTAATAACCACATAACTTACCATTTTTCTTGAGATAGTATGACTGAATTAATGTGTCAAATAGCAGAAATATTTCATCAAAGTGCTGCAACAACCTGCCTAATTGCTCTGGGTACTTCTCAGAAAACACCTGTGAATAAGTTATGTAAAAAGAAACTTAAATATTTTGCTGCACTGTGTGTTATTATATAAAAGTTTATTATAATTAAACAATTCTTACAAACATTTGGGCTAAAATTAATTTTAAATAATGACAACCCTTGAAAATTCACATGGACCTACTCACAGAATATCAAGAAGCTAAACAGCGTAAATACATGCCAAAATTGGGAGGAGTTGTTTAACTGCTGAGCTTGTCCTTCTTTCGCAGCCAATGCCAAGTTAAAGAATCCTTGGTATTATCTACACTGTATATCTAGGCTTTCCCAGTGGCTATTCCACCATTCTGAAATTTTTTGAGTTGGTGTCATGACCTCCAGTTTCTTTCCTGAGTTTTCTATCCTGGCTTGGCCAGCATTTAAAGCATTCTTGCATTTGGTTTCAAACTAGAAGGGAGAGGGAGTGGCATACTGTGTATTCCCCGCCATTCATAGGGGAATCTTCAAACATGCAGGGTTAAAATACTTTTGGTTCTAGGCTCTTCCAAGGAGTCGTTATGTCCTGCACAGAGCCACTTCTCAGCTCCCCTCGCCCATCATCCATCCATTGTGAGATCCTCCTACATGCAGTCATCCAGGTAAAAGCGTGAATGAAGTCTGGGGCTCAAGTGATTATCCCCAGCTTTACATGCAATGCTGTGTTCTCAACATGTTTCACCATGGGGGAAATTGTGATTCTGGGTTACTGGTGTGGCAACTCAATCCCAGAACACTTGGCCAGGTAACTCAATGGTTGTTTGTTTCAAGGATGCAACATGTGGAGGTGCTTCAGCGATCTTGGTCAGGGGCATTCCCGGGGAGGGGGAGATTTTAAGACCATATCAATCAATCTCTGAAGGACCGAGGACTAGAATGGAACCAGGCCAGGAGGAAGACAGCCGATAGGATAATATAATAAGGCGCTCTCTCTTCCAAACCTCTACACCTCAAGGTAGAGGAGGAATGACTAAGTAAGTAATTATTACCATCTGTTGTGTCAACCTACTATATAATTTCATATTGCTGTCTTAATATTGATATATCTTCTTTGTTATATAAAAGATGCATCTATGAATATTTCTTGCATGTTTAGTAATTTCAACAGAGTATATAATCTTTCAAAAATACAAATTATAATGCAACAACAAATAGTGCAAATTTAATTCATGAATAACAATTAGAGGAGAAGCTGCTGCTGTTGGATAGGACATGCTGAGAAAGGCAGCTGATAGCACTACAAGGCAGCCCCTGTTCTGGAATCCCCA
Source organism: Oreohelix idahoensis (assembly GCA_024509875.1). Taxonomy (NCBI): domain Eukaryota; kingdom Metazoa; phylum Mollusca; class Gastropoda; order Stylommatophora; family Oreohelicidae; genus Oreohelix; species Oreohelix idahoensis. Next base: position 108,493 of record JAMPIV010017133.1, on the reverse strand, counting down.
GGGTAAACAAAAATTAGAGGGAGACAAAAAAACATATGAAGAAGAGAATTGGTGACAGAAATTAAAAGGACAAAGATATTGAAAGAGCTAACGACACATGACAGGAAGGCTTGGCATGTTTTTGTTAAGGACCTGCGCTCTTCGGACAGCTGAAAGTTATTAATGATGATGATGGCGATAAATGTGGACAAGAACAGGATAACAAATAAATACAAGTGGAAAATACAATTCTTTGCAAGAAGCCTCAGCTAAAAGATTTCATGTATTCTCTCAGCAGTGGTTTCTGAAGCACTTTTTTTACATGATATCCCCATGCACAACCCTCCATAGTCACCTTCTGTGACATGACTGATAGGGAACATGTGTCACAGTTGCACAATCAAAGCTTAAATTTGTTAGTCTGCACCATCTGCTGCCTTGAACCATGTCAGTATGACCATAACATTCCCATTTGCCAACAGATGAAAGGAAGTATGAGCACCACCATGAAAAGAATATAATAACATACACGTATAGCGTGTCGCACAGCTGGTCTTATTGTGGACATGAGACTCTCTTGAGCTAGGACTTCAAATACACTTGGTCTGTCTGTTTCAGTAACACCACCAGACGTAAGATGGGCGCCATGTTCAGCCATATTGGATGTAGTCTTGAATTTAAAAACCTGGCAAGTTAAAAAAAAAATAAATTCAGTCATTAGCATTTATATTATTTTAGTATTTATTATACAGAAATAATGTAGTTCATATTTCTTGCCAACATACACTGAAAAACAAAGATAATGAGAATAAATTCTAACTAATAATAACCATACAAGATGTGGAATCATATATATATTTTGGCGGCAATTTAGAAAAAAATGGAGGAACAGATAAAGATATCAAAATAAGATCTCCAGAACTGGCACTAAGACTTTTTTAACATTAAACAAACAAGGAAAAACTGCACAGGTGGCAGCAAAAATGAGGAATTATATCCTGGGATACAAAGCGGAAAGGAGTGGAGAGGAAAGTTCTGGAATCCGAAGGGTAAAAGAAGCAGTGATAGAATGAAAAACATATGGAAACGAGACCTCGAGACAGAAATTAAAACGATGAGGAAAACATGGAAAGACCCAAAGCAGGAGGCACTGAACAGGAAGAATAAGCTTGTTGAAGGCCTATGCTCCTTGGGTAGCTGAAGGGTGATGATGACATGGCTAATGCATGGTACTGTTCAAGGTTTGGCACTGATATCAAAGAGATGATAGAAGCATGCTATTTACCAGCTGACCTTTGATTCCATGGAGGTGTTTGGTTGCCATAGCAATGGATTCAGCTTGTAAGCCATGGCATTAACCTTCTGATATCTTGTTTCTAGTTCTCTGTCCATCCTCTATTTACACGCCTCCTTGGTACCTGAACACTTTGACTTTTGATATTGTTGATTTGGTTGTTTAGTGGGATTGGACCTGCTAACTTCACTGCTTCGTTTTCAGATGTTCTGACCTTCATATTGTATTAAGTGCACCCATGTGGTTCTGGAGTCTTTTAATACCTGCGTAGCAGATTTTGGCGATCTGCAAACTGTAATTCTTTTAAAATAGCAATGCAAATACAAACAGCTGATGCTACATTATCAGCTAATAGCACTGGTCAAATGTTTTACCATTTCTGTGGAAGCAAAACAGCAAATAGCCAACATCATTTTCATACCTCCACCCTGCTATGACAGCAAAACATAGACAATAAATAAATAATAAAAAAACAATTGCACTGTGAAATGTCTTGACTGAAAATAGTAAGCACAAGTGTAGGAATTTATGAACTCTGCCATAAGGGGGAAAAAGAAGAGAAAATGTTGAAATTATGTCATAAATAAAATATGTGCCAAAAAATAAAAACTGTCACTGGCAGTGCAGAAAAGAGAGAGAGAGAGTTCAGTTGCTATATAAATCCTACATTGTATTAAAAATTCCCAGCTATAAGAAGCCTCTCTGGCTAGAACTGGGAACAGGCTATCTTAGAATAAGAAACTTCTGTGCAGAATGTTAACAAGATGATTTTTTTTTTTTTTTTTCTTAACCAGCGGCACTTAGGCTTTCAGCCCTTCGGCCCAATGACATGTCATTGCGAGGCTGGGGAACCTGAGGACTTTCCTTCCAACCCGGTCAGGAGCTTCGCTCCTTCCCATCCACAGAGGGTTTATCACAGGAGCCGTTCAGGCTATTCAGTCAAATTTCCGGCCGTAAACATTTCTTCAAACGCCGACGCCCGGGTTTGAACCATGAACACCTGGTCGCCAGTACAACGCCGAATACAAGATGATAACATAGAGCATTTTCTACTAAAATGTAAGAGGTAAGAACAACTGAGAATACCAGTAGTAGAAGATTATTTACAGGCAACCAATTCACTCTTGACAACAGAACAAGAGTTGAGAATAGAAAGATCTAGGGAACTGCACAATATAACTGAAAGTATTTTTTAAAAATTAATATATAATGGTTGGTGAAGATATTAATAAAAATATGAAAGTATAAAGTTCTAAAACAGATCTAGTAATATCTTCTTCTTCTTCTTCGTACACTCTCAGACGTCTGCTTGAATATTTTCAAAGAAAGATGTAGTCAGCTTCAGGCTATTTGCATCTCCATTTAATTTTTCCAAAAATAGTACTGGTGATGGTCATATGTGCTTTCTATGTTCCTCATATGTTCGGCATCTTTGAAACAGATGTTCAGCTGTCACTTTATCAGTGCCACATTTACACTCATCGGTTGTTCCTATCTTTAGCTTGTTGAATAGATGATATCCCAATTTGTTGTCGCTCGTGTGGAGTCTGAAGATTATCACTTGTTCTCTTCTGCTGAGCTGGTAATATGCATCATTTTGTGTGTCCTGGATGCTCTGCATCCCATTAGTTTCTGTATTTGGTTCTGATAAAACTCTTTGTCTCTTCGAAAGTTATGCTTGTATCAGGTTGAAGTAGCTTTCCATCTTCCTTTGCCAATCTTTCAGACTCTTCATTGTCGGGGATGCTACAATGAGATGGGATCCATTGTATCACAACCCTTTTGAATCGTTGACATAGTTTGTGGAGCACTGCTCTTACGTCATCCAGGTCTGCATAAATATTAATATAAATACTGTATTACTAATGTTAATTTAAGAGTAAATTAAATATTAAATTACATACCCCAGGCTTTCACACACGTATTCCCGCCCCCTTTAACAACATAGCAAGTAAAGGAGCTACCATTTTAGGACAAGGGAAAGAAAAAAACACACGCACACAATTTGGAAATTTTCATATACTTAAAACATTATCTGGCCTGGAGGGATAATGCCATAAGTAAATAAATGTAAAATTAAAGACACTGTATATTCTAATTTTAACCAGTTGAATAGGATATCTCTTTCCATCAGTTAAAAAAAAAACAAACTTGCATATCTGCAAATATTTGAATATGTTATAATATTTTAATATATTAAGAAAATCTGCGAGCATTAATATGTCTGTTTAAAAATTCCTATATAATTTTCTACTATTCAAGAGGCCAATCTCAATTCTAGTTTTACTACAGTGTGCAGTTCTCTAGGTCTGTCAATTCTCAACACTTGTTCTACAGTTATGGGTGAATTGCACGATTATTTACAGGCAAGCAATTCACCCATAACTGTAGAACAGGTGTTGAAAATTGACAGACCTAGAGAACTACACAATATAGTAAAACAGTATAGACCCTATAACGAGAATACAAATTAATATATAAGGATTGGTGAGGGTATGGTGGGAAAGTGAGGGTCTGGTAATGCATATTGAGGATGACAAATGAATAGTGAATTCGGTGTTATCCCAGACACCTTTGGCTTTTCCACCATCTTCCCCCTTGTGTGATTGGTGTGAGAGACTGTTCTACTGGGAAAGGGGAGGACATGCACACACACATTTGCACAGTTTAACACTTCTGAGTTTGTCTATTTGGACTGATTAAAGGGGCGAAATGATGCCATATTCAGAGACTATGTCGTAAAGTGACATCTGTATGGACAACAGTTCAAATAGCCCACCTTTTATAAATTCAAAACGATAGAGATAAAAGAATATAGGGATAAAATAAGGAAGTTGCGTGAAACGTTGTCTCCTATGCCTGCAAATAGTACTAGATTTTATACCTCGTCATTGAGACACTAACGTAACAGTTTTGAGAAAAACAAGGCTTAGCATTCAGAGCAAGAGTGTAAGAAGAAAACAGGGAAGGAATACGCGAAGGCATAAAAGTGAGAGAGTAAATGCTACAATTTGACACGCGTTTGGTTTTTTCTGGCCTCGCGAACCGAAAACGATAGTGCATGCCAATGTCGTAGCATGTTGGAAAAACGATGTCGCAAGTTTTGCAGACTCCCTTCGCTCGACACTCAGTTCAATGTATATATCCACGCTGTTGGACGCGACACAGCCCAAAACACACACACACTCGTATTTCGGGCTAAAAAGTAGCGATATTGTAACATACGGCAAACGCGTGGTCGCAATTTTGTGACGTACTACAAAAGCGTTGTTTCGTTTTGAATGAGAACGACAGTTAAAGAAAAAAATTACGATTAACGTGGAAAATTTTGAAAATACAGTACGGAACGGGGGAGAAAAGGAGCATAGTTGGTAGTGTCTCGATTTCGTGTTTACATAATTTGAATTTTGCACCCAAGCAGGGCATAGCAGGTTAGAGAGAAGAAAAACTTAGATAATGTTCTTATATGCTAAAATAAAGGACAGTTGATGAATACAATAACATTTATATGTTATTTGAAGAAATGAAGAATAAAAACGATAATATTGAATATAATAAATAAAAGAATAAAAATATAACCACTGTGTGACAGACTGCAACAGGATCACTAATTACTTGTCAGAATTATAAACTTTTAGGAAATAACTGAGATATTGACGAAGACAGATGGACGAACAGACTTGAATCTTTCTCAGTTTGCCCTGTAGTGGGGATAGAGGGGAAGTTAGTCCAAGGTTTGAAAATTGAGTTCAGTTTTGAAAAAGGACGCAATAAGCCACACAGTCCCTGATTGGCTGGCGTCTAATATACTACAAGAGTGATAAAAACCATTTGGAAACGGCGTTCGTCGCCACTTGAGAAAAATTTTACTACAATAAAGTTGTTCTAAAAGCAAGATAATAGTACTATCTTGTCTGTGCTGATCTGCACCAGCAAGCGATCTGGATTTGACCATATTTATCGCAATTAAACTTATTAGTAGGAATTTTCATTGATGCGGTAAGAAAGAAAACATTTATATCATCATTATTATTATTATGTATGTATTATTGAATATGTATGAAAATTATGTGGGTAGAAATTTATCTAGAGGGAAGTCAACATCAAACTTTGTGTTGTTTCACAGAGTTGTTAGGAAATATATTAACATGTTGTAGAAAAGCCAGACAGGCTTTCTGACACTTTGGGAGAAAGTAAAATTAAATATTAATGGGGAAATTGTTGTACATTATTATGACATAAATGGAGCCGCGGTAGCGTAGTGGTTAGTGCACTGGCTTCCTAGCGCAGTGGTCTATGGTTCGATCCCCAGATGAGGCGGAAAATTTTTAGGCCACAAACGGCTCCTGGGTCGACCCAGCCCCAAATGGGTACCAGAGCTACTCTGGGAAGGTTAAGGCGGCCGGCGTGATGCCGACCACATCACCCCTAGTGTGCCGACGGTCAAGATAATATGGGCCTAACACCATATTCCCAATATGCCTCAATGGGCGTGTAACGGGTTCCTTTACCTTTTTTTTTTATTATGACATAAGACCAGGAAAACCACTGGCCGTCTTCTTCAGCAAGTCACCGTGATTGTACATGACTTGATATTATTAACTTAAAATGTTTCCTTTGTCAAGGAAAGTGTCAAACTATAGTTTGAAGTTTATTTGGGGTCCAAATGGGGCAGTGATGCGCAATACAAGACTCAACATGTCTCTTAGCCTCTCCTGCCCAAGTCTACCTCACCTACTCGTGGTGGACCCCGTTATACCCAGTAATCTTGCCGAAGGTTGGGTATCAACCCCAGCGGGAGGCAAGATGGGACAGCAAACGAGGTAAAGGCAAAATCAAATCCCCCAGCCAGAGGGGGAGGCATGAGCACACTCTGCCTTAAGAAACAGGTGCTGAAGTCAGATGTACCAGGCCAGGAGGCGCACCAGCAACCATGGTACCATGCAACCCGCTTTGGTTTAATATGTCTACACAACAGATGTCAAAAAATTATCGTTATGGTGCTCGCCCTGTGAAGTCCCTCCAGGCAGGAGCAGTGCCGGATTCTGAGCCTCGACAGAATCCACCCTCAGCTACTGGAGGTCTCCTTAGTCCGCCAAATGGAGCCAGGAGGCGGAAGGAGAAAGTAACTGGCCAACCAGATAAGACGACGGCCCCTCTGAATGTCATGCATTGGAATGCAGAGGGAGTCAACAACAAAAAGACTGAACTAGAGAATACCTTATTTCGGAAAGAAATTAGCATATGCTGCATACAAGAAACCCACCTACAGGAAGGAAAACATTTTAAGATACGGGGCTATCAATGCTTCAGAGTTGACAGAAAAGATCGGAAGAAGGGTGGCATACTAACACTGATAAGGAATAACCTCAACGCTATAGAATCCAAGACATATAAAGAAGGTGCAGAATACCAAGTAATCCATCTAAAACATAACACTCTGGAACTGGATCTCCTAAACTTCTACTGCCCCAATGACATACCACTGAACATGACTAGCATAGATGTCCCCATTGGCAACTTCCTAGCGGTGGGAGACTTCAACAGCCATTCCCAAAGCTGGGGATACAACCAGCTAGATAGAAGGGGCGAAGAGATAGAAAACTGGCAAGACGACAATAACCTAACCCTTCTAAACAACCCTAATGATCCTCCAACCTTTTACTCCAGAAGATGGCATAGCACCTCTACTCCAGACCTGGCATTCTGCACACCTGATTTGGCTGGGATAGTGGAAAGGGAAATAGGAGAACAACTCGGTGGAAGTGATCATCGTCCTGTATTCATCAAAATTAATAGAACAATTAATACAAGTCCAAGTCAGCCAAGATGGAATTATAAAAAAGCAAATTGGTCCATTTATCAACACAGAGCAAATCTGCTTACAAAAGATATTAAGGTACTAGACAGAGACATTAACAGAGTCATCTGGGATTTTAATAATGGAGTACTCAAGGCAGCAAAGGAGACAATACCGAGAGGAGCGAGGAAGAACTATGTACCATATTGGTCCAACACACTACAAAACCTACATGAAGATATGAATGAAGCAAGGCACACTGCAGAGGTACAACCATCCCAACAGAACCATATCATGCTACAAAAGGCAAAAGCAAAATTCATTAAAGGAAAGCTAGAAGCCCAGAGGAGAAGCTGGAGGGAAAAAACATATAAACTAAACCTTGAAAAGGAAGGGAGAAAGTTGTGGAAACTCACTAAACAATTGAATGACGATAACAATTCTCAACGACAAACCATTACACTAGACGATGCAGGGAAACTATATACCGGCAAACAAGCAGCAGACATATTTGCGGAATCCTACAGAAATGAAAGTAACATCTCCGTCAATTTACGCAGACAACGAGACATTCGTCAAGAAATAATCCACACTAGAACTAATGGAAACAGTCCGGACGTTATGTCCAAACCTTTCAATATGGACGAGTTAAAAACAGCCGTGTGGAAACTTAAAGACAGGAAATCACCAGGCCCGGATGGTATAACCAACGAAATGCTAAAACACCTAGGATATACAGCAATGAGCAAACTGTTGCAAATATACAACTACAGTTGGATGACAGGCAGTGTGCCACAGATATGGAGAGAGGCGCTCATGTGTCCCATCATAAAGAAAGGAAAAGACAACAGGAAGGCCACCAGCTACAGACCAATAAGCCTAACAAGCTGTGTATGTAAGACAATGGAGAGGATGATCAACAGAAGATTGAAATGGTACTTGGAATCCGAGAAAATTTTAGTGCCAGAACAAGCAGGGTTTAGAGAGTGCAGCAGCACAGAAGACCAAATCACATACCTGTCACAGATCGTTGAAGATGCCTTCCAAGAAAAGAGAAAAGTCTTTACCCTATGGATAGATCTCCAAAAAGCTTTTGACAAAGTATGGAAAGACGGGTTAATAGTAAAACTGCAAAGGAACGGAATCAAGGGTAATATGAGAAAATGGATCCAGTCGTTCCTACACAATCGGAAAGCAAGAGTCACTATGGAAGGTCACAACAGCAAGAAAATCCTCCTAAAACATGGAGTTCCTCAAGGCTCAGTATTGTCTCCCACCCTGTTCCTTGTATTCATCAATGACCTCATCCACGATCTGCCACAAGGTGTGAGAGCTGCCCTATACGCTGACGACTTGGTGGTGTGGTGTGTAGAAGAACATCTAACTATCGCTAATAAGCGAATACAAAGGGCAGCAGACAACATAGCAGCATGGGCAGAGAAATGGATGGTGCAGATCAACGCTGAAAAATCATCAACAACACTTTTCACGCTCTCCAACAAAGACAAAGCAGGAGAGATACGACTTGGAAATATACATGTCATAACAGATGAGGAACCGGTGTACTTGGGCATTACATTAGATAAGAGAATGACATGGAGGCACCACATCGAGAGAACAGAGGCTAAAGCGAGAAGAAAACTTTCCATACTGAGGAAAATAGCTGGATCAAGTTGGGGAGCTAACGAAACAACACTAAAGAAAGTGTATACAGGTGCAATAAGACCTATATTAGAGTACGGATCAGCAGCATGGTCTACAGCAGCCAAATCACACCTACAAGCCTTAGATAAAGTACAAAATCAAGCGCTTCGGTTGATCACGGGTGCCATGAAGACCACACCAATAAATGAAATGGAAAAAATCACAGGCATTCCACCTTTATTATACAGACGAGACACTAAGACCCTGATCCAAGCAGAAAAGTACAAGAACATGCCTGCACATCCAATGAAAACTAGATTTGGAGATTTAGCCAGTGGGAGGTTGAAGAGAAGCAGTTTTGTGCATCGGTCCAAAAAACTAATTAGAACATACAAGGATGAATTACCAGACATCACTAAGGAAATAACTCCCACACTCCTCCCAACCCCATGGGAACAACATCAAAATTTCAGTATTAAGACCTCCATAACTACCACCTGCCCCATGGGAGAGCTAAATACTCTCCAAAGGAAAATAGCAGCATGTGACATGATTGAAGAACTATACCCCAGAGAAGCATGGATCCAAGTATATACTGATGGATCTGCAACCAGAGCAGTGAAGAACGGAGGCGCAGGAGTTTATGTGGTCTATCCAGACAAAGAAAATGAATCCACCTGTTCACCTACTGGAATATTCTGTTCAAACTATGCTGCTGAAGTACAGGCCATAAGCATTGCTGCAGGAATAATAAATAACACAATAAGCCAATGTCAGCAGGTTGTATTCCTTACCGATGCAATGTCAGTTCTGCAAGCCCTCAACAGTGATAAACTGCCAGAATTAAACAAAGTCCTATGCGAAGTAAATATCAAAAGAAGGGTAGTGCTACAGTGGATACCATCACACTGTGGCATACCAGGAAATGAGAGAGCAGATATGTTAGCAAAAGAGGGAGCAACACAGGAACAAAAAGAACAAACAATCACATTCCAGGAAAAGAAGACCCTTATCAAGGCCATCAGGAAAATTGATCAACAAAGAGACAACTATCAATATCTTGATCGAGCAAAACAGGTGATCCTGTTCCGTATGAGAACAGGACATAACAGACTGAACAGTCACTTATACAGACTGAGATTGGTCCCATCACCCCTATGTACGTGTGGACAGGCAGCACAGACAGCCGAACACATCCTGCAAGACTGCCACATGCTTAGTCAATTGCGAACTGAACATTGGCCCACAGAGACGCACATCCACACAAAGCTGTTTGGGAGTCTTGAAGAACTTTCAACCACAGCAACATACATCCAGAAAACCGGACTTCTTGTGTAGACATTTCTAAACAACAGCGAACGAGAAGAAGAAGAAGAAGTTTATTTGACCATGAATGGGGTAACAAACCAATTAAGAACGCTAACTAATTGTTTAGTTACCATGCTGAGTCTGAATATGATTGAAAAATGTTTATTAGTTAGGGAAAGAGAGAGTATATCAGAGGTTGAGTAGGACGCATTTATATCGTTCCAGGGTTTCATCTATGACTCAAAGTGAGCCCAGGTAAACCTATAACTGTATATACTTCTGCACCTAAAGACTTGAGGCAGTATCGACTGTGTGCCTCCTTGTTATATTTCAAGAGCAGAATCCTGACTTGGCAGTGGAAGCTGGTGATGTGAACATAATTCATCCTGTATACCAGAGGATACTAAGTTAAGCAATCGTCCCCGGGCACTTGATATATCAAACTCAACTACTCTCATTTCCTAAATGTGTATTAGATCATTCAGATTATGATGAAGATAGACGTTCGTTCAATCAATACCCATTCATAGGAGCAAGAGTAAATTGACACTGTTCCAGATTGACATATTTAATTAAAGTTGTGAAAATTAATATACTCAGTTATAAATTGAATCAATTTTATGTAAATACTTTGAATTATCATTTTGAGTTTCAATATTCCAGTATACACAAAATTGTGATACTGAAACAATAAATTGTAAAAAAGATTTCACATTTTAAACTTAACTCTGGGTGTTGTTAATTACTATTCATAGAGTTCTTAGGTGTATTTGTTGTCATTTTATTACAGCACATTTCACATTACCCTAGACACTAGCCAGATAACAGACATACACCATTACTATACTTAGGATAAAATACGTCGCAGGTTGAGGTCGTAGGGTGGTAGCAGCAAGGTTCCTGAGACCACAAAACCTATTATCTATTAGACTCAGGGGCCTTCACAGCTTGACCTCACATCTGCATAAAATTCACATTTTACCAATTAACATCCAAATCCACCACAGACTGGAAAACAAAATTATTATCTTGAATTCGAATTATAATATCCTAATTATAACCCAAGCAGAGGTTGAATGGAATGTTTCTTCATAATAAAAAAAAAATCAATTCTAGTGTTCTATTTCAAATTGAGCGATTTCTTGTGTCTGTTATATACTTGTCTAAAGATTTTTTAATTTCTATGATGAAACCCTATTTTGCTACAATGACGTTATGTTAGTTATTGAAGCTGTGTTCCAGCCTGTTTATTACAACCACAGTTTATATTTTTACAAGAAACCAAATGTTCGAGCCTGGTTATACTTGCTTTCTGATGTAACAATGCAATGGTGGATATTTGCCATGAGTACACAAAACTCTATTATAAAATATATTAGTGTTATGTAAAACAGGCTGAATCACAGAATAGTGGAACGTGTACCAGATCTCATTCAAATGGCTTTCGATATGATGTTGGTTTTGCACATGCTTGCTCTTTTTCATCTGCAGTAACAACTCGCGAGCAACAGCTTTATAGTTTGCAGGCTATTGTTTTTTTGGTTTGTTTTTTTAAAATAAAGTATCCCGTTCAACCATTGATGGGTTATAACTAGGACATATGGTGTACTAATTCAAGAAAATAAAGTCAGATTTCCAATATCGTTTGGATTTGCTGTTTCACTTATTCTTACCACACAGATACAGAAAATATTTCTTAATGCTAACTTTAACCCTACCTCTAACCTTGTTTCATGCTGCTTTAAAAGTAATTATGTGCAACAAACACTGAGCCCGAACATTTAAAAAAACAAAACAAAAAAACAAGAAAATAACATACTGTTTTTTGCTGTGTCTCAGGAATCTTATTTAGGGGCATACCAGTTTGAGTGACTTAATTGGCGGCCAAAGTGATGGCCTTTTGGGTGAAATCTGGGGCATGTCCCATTATTAGGTGATTCCAGTGGCGTATTAAGAGTGGTGTGAGGCTGTCTGCCCAAGGTGACAGCCGTGGGGAGGGGGGGGGGGTGTGCGATTGGACACTATTTTGATACTATTTACTGCTAAAAATACTTGCAAGTGTTTCTTTATAGGGGGTTGTCACAGGTAGGATCTTCGCGGGGTGCCAAATACTTTAATTACGTTACTGTGTGATTGAACCCAAAATATATGTTGCCCCTAAAGGGCCGAAACACTTGTTCAATGGGGGTACCCCTTCTGATGATCAGATTGCCTCCTGTTGTATCGCTCTGTATAGAGTTTCCTATCATCATCACACAATATAATTGCTGCAATGAAGAACAGTGGAACATGTTTGACGTCATCCAAATAAGTCACCCATTTCATTAGGGTTTGGGATTTCTAAACCTAATCCTTTATTTTATGCATCTTTGAATTCTTTTATTTTTATGGCAGGGCTGAACACACATCCCACTGTTGTTCATTTCAACCCTGTGTAATATGCAAACAATGAACTCTACGTCAGTTACCGTCATTGAACTTAGAGCTGTGGTAATTTTGTGTGCGTGTATATGTGCCTAGAAAGAGTGGATGAGAGAAAAAAAAAGGATACACAGAGAGAGAGAGAGAGCGAGTTTATGCATGAGTAAAACTAAGCAGGCCTAATGGCCTCTTTTTGAACTTGTGTATTTTTCCCATAGGAGCGATCCTTTCTAGTTTAAAGTCCAACTTCTTTTAGGGTTAGCCTATCAACTTTCTGAACATCATCTAACTACAAATAATTTTCTGAGTTGACAAAACTGCTTGCTAGCACACCAGAACGCACAAACTAGGTCCGACATTACTTTTTTATTGCTACTAACTTGTTACCCCGGCAGTCCTGATATTAGTAGGTTGAAAGCACGTCTCTAGTATTCGTCATAGTATTGCGAATAATGGAATGAACGAATGAAGACCTTATCTAGTTTTCACCGCGAGTAAATTTACTTCCGTTTCCCCTGTTTGCCATATCATCAGGTAAATAAAGTGATGAGAACATTGCTCTCATTTTAAACAATTTCTCAGTTGTTCAGCGTCTGAGTATTTTTCTGATGATCAGTGTCTGATAAAAAATACACATGTCTTGATATATGCAGCACTTTTTTAACTCACAATGTGAGCTTTTTTTTCGTTCTTGAGAACATGGCAAGAGGACGTCACTGAACTGAACTTACTGAAAACTTGGTTTTTGAGTTTCTTTCATTCCTTGTGATTAAGTTCGACGGAATTTAAGTACGGTTTGTGGATTCTTCAAATTTCCTTGTGTATTTAAAAAAAAACTAGTGCCTAGATATAGGCCTACGCTTCCCTTTCGTTAGCAGATTATGTGAAATCTTTGTTCAGATGAGGATTAAATCTAAGGCCAATATTAGATTATTTACAGGTAGGCCTATGCTATTCCCCTAAGACCCGTGTAGTTTCCGAGGGTCTGCGAGGAGACACATAAAGAATAGGACTACTGTCCCCTACAATATATTGTAAGTGTCGACTAATATGAGATTATGCTTGGGGCTGGCAACCTCATCATCAAAAACAAGTTATTACAGAAACCCCGACTACAAAAGTAGGCCCGTACGGTTGCTTTAATAGAGGTCGTCTGCAAGTGGGCTAGCTGCAGTGGTGGCTCCATGTGAAGAAAAAAGAAGAATTCACCTCCGAACTATAGAACAAGTGTTGAGAATAGACAGACCTAGGGAACTAAATGCACAGCATTTAGCAAGATCAAACAATATATAGGGCCTAATGTTTTTTTTTTTTTTTGGGGGGGGGGGGGGAATGGTGGGAATGTACATGTCAAATGAAGCTCTGGTAATACATAGTACTGATGTCTAATAGAGAGTAAATTAAATATTTACCCAAGCAACCTAATTTTTCACACGTCTTTTCTGTAATGCCGTAACAAGTATGAAGAATCTATAATTTTAGGAGAAAGGTTAATTTAAAAATTAAAGCACACTCACCCGCAATCTGGAAGTCTTCATTTACTCTGTTTACAATAATTTGACACGAGGGATAATGTCAAAAGCAAATGATGGCAATTAAACATATCTAAAGTTATATGCACTATACGTCCCTACTTCTAACCCATCAGTTTAAACAAGGTGTTTGTCTGCATAAATTAATAGTAATAAAATCAAAGGCTGTTGTTTGTGTTACAATTCTCTTTTCTTGTTAGTGTTGCCAGCTGTTGACATTTTCACACCAGATGACCACTCAGAAGTTTCCAAAAAGTAATCTAAGTATAAATCTGACACTTGAGCTGAAAACAAAACCCACAGGATAAGTCTTTTGGTACATATCCAGCTTGATAAATTATAGCCAGCATTGTTGAAATAGCATCTCTGCCTGCATATTTTTAGTTTTTTTTTTGCAGTTTTATTTTCATTTTTCAGACTAAATTCTGAATGTATAGAGTCCCTCCAGCTTCCCTGTACATTCAGAATGTATAGTGTCCCTCCAGCTTCCCTCAGCCACATCAGATGTCGTCTCACAGCATCACATGAGATGGGTTGAAATGAAGATGAGGTGGGAAGTACGTGCAATGTATTGCCGTATTTCGCGATTTCATCAGCTTATGCTGAGGACGCAGAAAGAAATTTCCTAACACATGTGGAACTGATGACAAGAACCAGACAGGTAGTGGAACAGAAGATCTGCTGCTGGAAGCCTGTTGATAGCATTACAAGGCAGTCTTTATTCTGAAATCCCCAGGGTAAGCGGGGTAGAGGGAGACAAAAAAAAACACATGAAGAAGAGAGCTGGAGACAGAAGTGAAGGAGACATGGAAAGACCTTGAAGAGATGGCACAGGTCAGGACGACCTGGTTTAAATTATTTGAAGGCCTTTGATCCTTTGGAAGCGGAAACATAATGATGAATGTTGGTACAGATATTATATGTACCAGTCATTCCCTTGTAGTTGTTGTGGATCTTTGAATGTTCCACAACTGAGGTGAGCAGGCTTGTCACTTTATTGGCTTGCTGAATTCTCACTTTGATCTTTGCACTTCTTCAGTTTGTGGTTATGGTATGGCCAGGGTTTTTCAACTTTGATATCCAAAATATGACTTTTTTTTGGAACTTGTTCCTCTCCAATGTATGGTGTGCCACTGTCTGGTACATTTGTCTCTGAAAGGTTGTTTGGTTATAGTCAGATTTGTTTATGTCTGCACATTACATAGTGTAAAACAAGTCACTTGTTACATGTAACAAAACACTTCAGAATATTATTCAACCAACTTACATTAATTTTGTGCATAGTAGAAGACGTTTTCTTATAAATATGTTTTGTGCTTGTTTTAAGAAATATTTTTTCTGCAGTTTAAGGTTTTTGTTTCAGTCTCAGTGCTCTTTAAAGGGCAATAGCCATTACCTTTCCGCCACCTTAATTTTTCTGATTAGTGCATGTTTGCAGTAGTTGTCACATCACTGCAAAGTGTGAACTACCATCAGCAAAATAGTGACAGTGTGTGTTTGTTTCATCATCAGAGTGGGAGTTTGAAAACAAAGAAAGGACCCTGCAATATTGTGTTGAAAAACACAGCGGAAGTGCAGGCAAAATAGCGAAAAGATAATAATATTCTGTGTGGGATTAACAAAGAAATGTCAGTACCTCCCCATTCATCAACGTCACAGTCATCATCATCAGCAGCCACAACAGAAGCAGCGGCGCCAACCAGTCAGTCCATAAGGTGGAGTCTGCAGAATTTTCCAGTGCCTTTACAGTTGCAGGTAAGTATTTTAGTTCAGTTGAATGTCTTCACTCTTTTGGATGTTTATTCATCATAATAATTTCCATATTTGTTCATTGTGCAGCAAGGAGCCACCACTACAGATGGTCCTCTTATAGGAAACTTGCACTAAAGCATTCATGTGCCATTGTAGTGGTAGTGTATGTGTGCCATTGTAGTGGTAGTGTGCCATTGTAGTGGTAGTGTATGTGTGCCATTGTAGTGGTAGTGTGCCATTGTAGTGGTAGTGTATGTGTGCCATTGTAGTGGTAGTGTGCCATTGTAGAGGTAGTGTATGTGTGCCATTATAGTGGTAGTGAATGTGTGCCATTGTAGTGGTAGTGTATGTAGCAATTTATTTTACATTGACATTATGAGGTTACCAGTCCACGCACAACCTCATAATGATCAGCCTATTACATTGTATTTAAACAAATTAAGAGGGGAATTCCGAGACCTGTAAACAGTAAATAAATAAATATTACAAACATAAAGGTTTATTTCTGGTACTCATGAGAAATAAAGAAGTAGAAAACTAGACAACAGAAAAACAACAGAAGTGAGTGGCTTACTGGAGAATCAAACCCAGGACCTTCTGAACGGCACCACTGCCTAGCTACGGAAGTGAATCATACTATCCTCCCTGCCAACTAGGCACCAACTAGTTTATGTGTGTAATATTTATTTATTTACTTTTACGACATGCCCGAGGAAGCCATGGTCCTATCCATTCTTTCTCACCCCAGAAAGACACCCCCCAACTAAATAGGGGCATGTTTATGCATATTTGTGTACAAATGCCAATAACACATCTCTTCAGCTGTGTCTCGTCTTGTAATTTTCTGTGTCCTTCCACATTAGTCATTTTTTTCTCAGGTCTTTGCTTGCAGAATGTACTATTTCCAGAATTCCTTTCTTTTCAGTTTGTTTTCATCATCATCAGTTGCCATCTCCACAACGAAGGTTGGCTGTAATGGATCTCCAACGTCTTCTGTCTTGGTGGTGCACTCTGATAGACTTTCCTGTCCATTGTTTTCATAGCTTGTATAAAATCTTCTGCATTCTTGCTCTCCCTACATTTATGTTACTGGCTTTTTTATTCTTTCCAGTATCTTTTATTTTTCTTCTAGCATCCAGTCATTTAGATTTTGTTTGATAGCAGCATTTGTCTGTCTTTTAGTTCACTTACCTCCTCTGTAATTTTAAAAGCTTTCTGGGTAGCTTAGTTCTTATAACAGAGTAAAACAAATTCAAGATAACAGATCACTGAGGTGCCTACAGTTTCTTTTGTTTCTTCCTTCCTAATATATTCATCAATATTTAATTTATGTACACTGTTCAGAGTAAGATAACACCATACACGTTCCAAACTAGCACACAACTTCTGAATATTACTCGTAGATCTTGATAAAATTCATTGTAAGGCTCTCACCTTTAACCTCTGTTGAACTGTTAAAATAATACGAGGCGCGTTTTTTAAGTAATTCCCGTTTTAAAATAATAAAAAAACCATCATATATAAAAATGATCTATTCCAGCCAAAATTGGACCACACATTTACATTATTTCTCAACATAGTCACCATTGACTTCAACACATTTTTGGTATCGTGGCACCAGGTTCTTAATTCCAGTGTCAAGGAAGTCTGCCGCCAGTGTCTTGAACCATTCATTAACGCCTGTCTGCAGTTCATCATCAGTTTCAAACTGCTGGGATGCCAGCCACTTCTTTAGGTGCATGAAAAGGTGGTAATCACTTGGCGCGAGATCGGGACTGTAGTGCGGGTGGTCAAAAATTTCCCAGTGAAATTTTTGCATCAATTGAACAGTTCGATCTGCGGTGTGAGGTCGAGCATTATCGTGCAAAAACACAATCCCAGTGGACAGCAACCCACGTCTTTTTTTATGGATGGCATGTCTAAGTTTTATCAGTGTCACAATAAGCATTGGCATTAACTGTCTTTCCACGTTCAAGAAAATCAATAAACATGACCCCTTCTTTGTCCCAGAAAACAGTGGCCATGATCTTTTTGACAGAAGGTGCTTGCTTAAACTTCTTTGCTTTCGGGGACCATGAGTGTCGCCATTGCATCGACTGTTGCTTTGATTCGACGTTTGTGTAGGAAATCCAGGTCTCATCTACAGTAACAATGTGGCCCAAAAATTCATCTCCTTCATTTCGATAGCGCTGCAAAAATTTTTGAGCCGAAGCCAGGCGTTTCTGCTTGTGTTCATCGGTTAACATTTTCGGCACCCATCTGGCAGCAGACTTCCTTGACACTGGAACTAAGAACCTGGTTCCACGATACCAAAAATGTGTTGAAGTCAATGGTGACTATGTTGAGAAATAATGTAAATGTGTGGTCCACTTTTGGCTGCAATAAATCGTTTTTATATATGATGGTTTTTTTATTATTTTAAAACGGGAATTACTTAAAAAACGCGCCTCGTAATAATTACCCTTCAGCTCTCCAAGGAGCATAGGCCTTCAACAAACATATGGCATGTCCTCCTGTCCTGTGCCATCAGCTCAAGGTTGTCTCCATGGTTTCTTCAACCCTTTAATTATTGTCTCCATCTACCTCTCTTACCCTGGGGATTCCAGAATATGGACTGTCTCGTAATGCTATCAGCTGGTTTCATCAATGTGTACCCTTTCCATCGCCGGCGTCTTCTTCTCATCTCTAGTTCCACTGGGTCTTGTCATCAGTTCCACATTAGTGATCTTTTCATACCATTTTGATCCTTCAATTCTGTGCAAGCAGCCATTTCTAATAAATTAATGCTTTGTTTACAATATCTCTATCTAACACAGGCTCGTTTACCAAGGTCCCCTTTGTCTGTTGCCCAGGAGCTGCTGCCAAACTTCCCATCCAGCCTCATGCAGCACTACAACTATGATAATCCTCAGCAGCAGCTCCAGCAATACCAAATGAGCCTTCAGCAACACCTTCAGCAGCAGTTCCAACGTCAGCTTCAGTTAAACCTTCAAGGGGGAGGAGAATCTTCTCGACCTATTATGCCAGATCCTCCAGACACCATTTTAGATATGGATCATCCAGGAGATGGGAACTTTGGACCTTCACAGATTAATTTGAGCTCTAACAACTCTGGCTTCAGGGGAGGATTAAGCTCTGCCCATCTTCTGGAAGCTCTCCTCCGAGGTGCCCAGGCAGCTTCATCTCATCAGAGGAATACTAGCAGCAGCAGTGATTTGGGAGGGTTCTTGTCTCGTGGAGCCATTGGTCACTCAGACACTCAAAATCATGGACATGGACATCATCACCATCATCACTCTCATTCTCACAACTATCAGAGTGATGAAAGTGGTAGCAGTGATAGCTTCTCCCCAAGCCCTGGTGACAATGGCCATGTAGGGTCTGGTATTGGTATGGTTCCTCTCGGAGCTGCAGCAGGTCCAGCCGGTAATGGTGCAGGTCCGTCAGGGGCGGCAAGGAATGGGAATGGTGCACCTAATGGTGGAATTCAGCAAGGTGCTGAGCTGACATTACTGTATAAGTGGATAGCGGAGTCTGGGATTTTTATAATTCTTCTGTTTCTACATTTCCTATATGACCATAGACTAGGTAAGACTGTTGTGTTCTTAATATCCACATTATTGTTTTTAAGACCTTTCTTTCAATGATCAACATAATTTTACCATACCTAAAACATTTCTGGGTGAAAGTGTGTATCAGCGCTTTGATGTCATTGTTTTGCTCATACTGTTTTGTTTTTGTCCCCCATGCTATAACTTAGTAGTGGCAGAGTGGTTAGAGCACTTGCTTCTCATGGCAAAATTACCAGTTTCAAAACCTGGTAGCATAGCGCATTAGTCTACCCAGCTGTAAATATGTATATGACTGCTCTTGAGGTAGGGGTGGCAAAGGTAGCCAGTAAAAGAACAACCCCCCCCCCCCCCAATCTCATAAAGCTGAGACCTAATGTAGTTAAATCTGTGTCACTTCAACCCCTACGGCAGTATCCACTGTAAGATATGGTGACATTTACATGAACGGTGTGTCTATGGGTATGGGTCTGTGTTCCTAGAATTTATCAGTCATTTGTTCATTTGTTTTTCTATATATTTTTATTTTTTAAATCTCTTAAAAACTGAGAGTAGGAAGAATTTTCTTTATACAGTTTTGCTGATTATACATATAAGTATGCACAACTTTATTTCTTTATTCCGATTTATCTGCTGTGGTTAAGGTATACACAAACTGTAAATTGCCACCATTCATTCATTGTGTGAATGTGGAGTGCTATGGAAGGAGTGTATAAATTGTTCCAGTTGCTTCAATACAAGGAGTATGAATGGGAATGAAGAGGAGCTAGTGGAAGAGATAAGGAAAGCAAAACTAGAAATCCTAGCTTTAACGGAAACAAAGAAAACGGGACAAGGAGTTATGGATCTAGATGGCGACACGTTGCTCTACAGTGGTGTCCCCACATCTGAAAGAGTTAAAGGGGGCGTGGATTGTATTGTGGCAAAAAACCAGAAGGATAGTATCAAGTGATGGAACTTTGTCTCGGAACGCATTAAGGTCCTAAAACTAAAAGAAGGAGAAACCATTGTCAACCTTGTCATTGTGGATGGGCCAAATGAAGATGAGCAAGCTGAGGTCAAGGAGGAATTCTTTGAGCTGCTTCAAAGGACAGTGGACGACTGCCTAGATGAAATTATCATGCTTGGAGATTTCAATGCCAGAGTTGGAAATGACCATGCTAGATGGGGTGGAGTTATCAGAAGATATGGAGAAGATACTCTTAATGACAATGGAAAGCGACTCCTTAGATTCTGCACTGAGCAAAATTTGATCATTACAAACATAAAGTTCCCCCATAAGCGCATACATGCATCCACTAGATGTGAACCAACAAAGAATGAGAAATCTGTGATCGACTATACCATAGTTAGGAAGAGCTCATTCAAGTATGTCCGGGATGCCAGAGTCTGGAGGGGGCCAGAGATTGGAAGTGATCAATATCTGCTAACAATTAAAAGAACAACTGAAAGAGTTGCTCGGCCTAGGAATTGCCTAACATCATGCAAGAAGCTAAGTAAACGAACAGGAGAAATGAGCATTAAGACCTACAAGCTGGGGGAGCCAGAAGTTAAGACCAGATATCTGGGGTTTATTGCTACAGCGGTGAGAAACACAGAAGAACAACCTGATGACCTGGAAACCCTCTGGCTTAAATTCAAGGACATCATAAAGGCAGCTGCAGCAGAAGCATATGGTGAAGTCTGACTTGGGAAGAGGAGAAAGAGGACACCTTGGTGGACAGGGGAAGTTAAAGAGAAAAATAAGAGAGAAGAAAAAAGGCATGGAAACAATACTTAAGAGCTTAAAACACAGCAGGAAAAACAGAGAAATACAGAGAATATGTGATACTCAGAACAGAAGCAAAGAACAAGGTGCTAGCAGCAAAACAGAAGTCCTGGGAAGAATTTGGAGAAAAGCTAGAAAAAGATGCTCAAGAAAAAACAGTGCCCTCTTAAATTTATAAAGGACAAGCAAGGCAAATTGCTTACTGCCCCAAAGGAAGTAATGGAAAGAATATTTCTCAGAACTCCTTGATGGTGAGCAGGGTCAAGCATCAGAAATGATAACCACTAGCACAGAAGAAGAAACCAATGGTGGTGAAGATTGAAGAACTGAAGGCAGCACTGGAGAAAATCAAAATGGGCAAAGCAGCAGGGCATGATGGTATAACACCAGAAATGGTTAAGTACATGGGAGCACCAAGTGACCTATTACTCCTGAGGGTCCTACAGGCAGCTTGGTGCAACAAGACCATACCAAAGAATTGGGAGATTGCCATCATAACACCGACTTTCAAAAAGGGTGACTACCGACAATGTGGAAACCATAGAAGTATATACCTTCTCAGTGTCACTGGTAAAATCTACTCTAGAATCCTGGAGCAGACTCAGACGCATAGCTGAGCCACAAATGGATGAGCTCCAGTGTGGCTTCCAGGCAAACCGAAGTACTCAAGACCTAATCTTCACACTCAGACAGTTGAGTGAAAAGGCCCTTGAGTATAAGAGTGAGATCCATCTTTGTTTCTTAGATCTGGAAAAGGCGTTTGACAAGGTCCCCTGGAGCAAACTTTCAGACTGTTTGGCAAGGAAGAACATTCAAGCACCTCTGACTCATGCTGTACAGAGCTTCTACAAGTCTTGCAGAAATTATGTGAGGACGGCTAACCATAAGTCAGAAGAGTTCAGGACCACCACTGGTGTAAGACAAGGTAATATCCTGTCACCTTATCTTTTCATCCTCCTCATGGATGATGTCATCAAGGCATGTAAGGAGTGGACAAGAAAGTATTCAGTGGGGTACTGGAAGATGAAACAGGTCTGTATTTCAGAGCGGGCATTTGCGGTTGATGTTGCCTTGATTGCTAAATCAGAGGCACATCTTCAATCCAACCTGCAAGTCCGCTGGAAGGAAGAGCTGGAGAAGAGAGGGATGGTCATAAGCAGCTCTAAAACAAAAACCTTGGTGATGTCACGAGAGGAAAGAAGGCATCAGATTAAGCTAGGAGAACAGGGCCTGGAGCAGGTCAACCACTTTAAATACCTCGGAGCTGTCATAGACCGGAAGGGAATCATCAAAGAAGAGGTGGCTACCCGAAGAGCAGCAGCTGGGAGACTTTTTCAGGCCATAAATAGAGGATTCCTCAGCAAAAAAAAAGTTTGTAAGAAGACGAAGATGGCTGTATAATGCTCCACCTATGTCCCAGTCTTGACCTATGGATGCAAGTAATGGACAATGACTAAACCCACAAAAGCCAGATCCAAACCTCAGAAATTAGGTATCTGAGGAAGGTGGTTGAAATAACAAGAAGAGACATGGGCCGCAACCAGACGATACATCAAGGCCTAAAAACCCAACCCCTGCAAACCCAAGTAGAACATTCCCAACTAAGGTGGTTTGGCCATTTCTGCAGAATGGGAGAAGATCAGCAACCACAACAAGCATGGGAAACTAAGAGTCAGGGATCCAGACCTCCAGAACGACCCTGGGTCCACTAGGAGGACAACATTAGACAATCTTTAAGAACCAAGGACTAGAATGGAATCAGTCCAGGAGGAAGACAGCCGTTAGGATAGTATGGCACTCTCTCTTCCAAATCTCTACACCTGATGGTAGAAGAGAAATGACTAAGTAAGCTAGCTTCCATGCTACGGAATAATACTCGTGAAGTGACATTCTCTATTATATTTTTCTACATTCATGAAGTGACACTTTCTGATGTATTTATCTACACTGAGTGAAATGCCTAAAATGATAGTTTCTCTCTGCTGTAACTATCTACACTGAGTGACATTCCTGAAATGACACTTAATCTCTGTAGTATTTGTCTACTCTGAGTGACATTCCTGAAATAACACTTTCTCTCTGTCGTATTTATCTACACTGAGTGACATTCCTGAAATGACGCTTACTCTCTGTAGTATTTATTTACACTGAGAGACATTCTTGAAATGACATTTTCTCTCTAGTATTTATCTACACTGAGTGATATTCCTGACATGACACTTTCTCTCTCTAGTATTTATCTACACTGAGTGACATTCCTGACATGACACTTACTCTGTGTAGTATTTATCTGCACTGAGTGACATTCCTGAAATGACACTTTCTCTCTGCTGTAACTATCTACACTGAGTGATATTCCTGAAATGACACTCTGTAGTATTTATCTACTCTGGGTGACATTCCTGAAATTACATTTTCTCTGCTGGATTTATCTACACTGGGTGACATTCCTGAAATGACACTGTCTGTTGCATTTATCTACACTGAGTGTCAGGCTAAAGCTTTCTATGATGCTGTGATGTGAATTAAGGTCCCAGCCATATTAAGCTGTAATTCACCATTAACATCTGAACTCAGTGTATTTTCAATTATGTGTAATACCCATTTTTCCAACAGTAGTGACTTTTATCTTTGTAAAATATCTTCATCAACTGAGGTTTAATATTAAATTTCTTTGGGGTTTAAAAACATGGTAAATAATTCCACATCTTCTTAGTTTTTTGTTGTTGTTGTGTGTGTTATATTCTTTCCATGGGACATGTTTGTCTTGGCTTTAATGTATTATTTTTATTGATCCTTATATTGTGATACAAAAATTCACATGATATTAAAGACAAAACTGCTGTTTTTACTGTGAATGAATGTGGCATCTGTATGTGTAATAAGCTTGCCATTGTCACCTTTATACAGACTCAAAATCTTGATACATCTGCCTTGTTCACTGTTCACCAATGAACATTCCTTTCTTTTCTTCATCAGATCTTGTCTTTCCCATGAATCACACTTCTTTGTAGTATTTTAACTGATTTTAAAAAGACAAAGCAGAGATGAATAGGACGTACCATAACAAAATTATGTACCATTATAGCCAAATACTATATTTGACCAGAACCCACATTGGAAGAGAAGAGTCAGAGAGATTGTGTTGAACCTTGGTTCTCAGCTAGGGGTACCTTGAGAAGTACCATTGGGTATTGCATCCAAAATGGCAGATGCTTAGTTTTTAGTAAACTATGCATCAGCCTAATTGTGAAATCATTTCGATTCTAAATGATATATTATGTTTTCGATATTTCTGTTGTTATGAGGAGGGTGGGGCAGTAGTAGTCAGACTTGATGCTTCAGCAGACATTCACTATCAGTTAGCAGCTTTGACACCTATTTCAGTAAAATCTGAAATCTGTTGCCCCAGGTCTCTCATTACATTCACAGAGTAAGTCAATTTTTAATTTAAGGTCTTAATAATATTTTTTTAGTTTAAAATTTAAATAGTAGCGAATATTTTCTTGTTCCACTATAATATAGTATTTACATACATCAAAAAAAAACACCCCTTTCTAAGTGTTCAGTGCCTAAAATAATCTTAAGGGATGCTTGAGGACCTGGCCAACTCTACAGCGGGGGTAACTCGATCAAAAGTGATTGAGAACCACTGGTGTAGAAGAACAAGCCAGGGCAATTGAATCCTCATGGGCAGATCTGAAGTTCGCCCAACATTAAAAATTATTGGAGAGTACAACTGCAACCATATTTCCATGGGAAATAAAAACAATAACCGATGATTCTGTCACAAAATCAAATTCAGCCTCTGTCATATATCAGTATTCTATGCTCAGCATCATATTTTTGTTATATCATCGTATAATTTAATTTCTCTTGTCTCTTGCAGGCTTGTTAGTGTTCTTGTGCCTGGGAGGAACTTTCTACTACACCAACATGAAGCTTGTCCACGCAATCCATCAGTCCGCTGTCAGGGTGAGAGACTTCATGTGCAATGTGACATGCATGTGTTTTATGCATTCACCTAGGTTAAAGCCTCTGATATGGGTATCTGGGAGCCAAACCCTCAAAGTGTACCAAGTAGTTAAATGAAGCAAAGAGATGGCAAATAAGCTGAGAAAAAGAAAAGATAAAGCTATAATCAGAACTTTTAACTCTTTAATTCCGTAATTATTTTCCACCCTGTGCCAGAATTATGTTTTGAAGAATTGGTGAAATGTACCATCTTCCATTGTAAATTATTTCTGCATACGTGCACATATTATATATCAAACTGTAGGGAAATGGATAGAGTGTTATAATATACAGTGTCTTTGTTAGCATTAACGTAAGTACGTTTGGTATTCATAAAAAACATGCTGCATGTAAATTGAAAAAAACCTAAAAAGTACACAGTACAATATAACTTGTCAAAAATATTTTATTGTTGCAGACAATAAAATTTTCTTTTTAGTCTTAAAACATCAAGGTAGTCCATTTAAGAAGAAATAAAACATTGAATATGGCCACCTTTAGTGGTATTCACACCATTTGTACTATGGTCTCTTGTAAAAATCACAAAATATATAGAATAGTGCATTACTTAATTTTCAAACAAATAAACTAGAATAACATTACATAAAAACCCTTTACGCTTGTTTCAGGTTTTAACAGTATTCCTAGCCCCATCTTCTACCTATGACTAACCATTTGATGCTACTGTAGGTCTAGTTCTGTTGTTTTTTGATGGGCCAGGCTAGGGCCACGCCCACTCATCAGCTAAATCTATTGTCTAATATTTCTGTACCACTCCCATCATTTCAAAACAAACTGTGACTATTAAATAATGAACAATGTTTCTAAGTAAGATTGACAGAATCATTCGCTTTGGGGGCTTAGAATTTGTATATATAAATCCTGACATATTTCTGTAGCAATAACTTTCAGGTCTTTCAGCTTGTTGACAGTTGCATAATATTACTCACACATATCTGTGCGTGTTAATTAACTACAAAAAAAACTTCTTGTACAGGAACAAGGCAGGTCATGGCCCACTCTTCTCAGTTTGTTGTGGTTATGTGGATTTCTGATTGTGAACATTGCTGTACTCTACTATGTCTTCAGTGATCAGCAGTTATGGAGGCTGTGAGTATCATTGTGTGAATTCTGTATGTCTGCCATGTATGTGTGTGTCTGCTTTATTATATCATCATCATTTTCCTTTGCACTTTTTACAGAGCAAGAAGCCACATGCAGCTGATCTCCTTGCAGGAAACCTGCACCAAATATGTCACATGTTCTTGCAGTTGTGGTTTCTGTGGTAATATGTTGTACATGATGAGGGTGCCAGCCCCAACATATGTGTATCCTCATATTAGTTGCCTTGTATGACATGCCTGAGGGAACAGTAGTCCTATTCTGTCTGGTACATACACTACAGTGCTGAGTGATACTCTGGTACATACACTACAGTGCTGAGTGATACTCTGGTACATACACTACAGTGCTGAGTGATACTCTGGTACATACACTACAGTGCTGAGTGATACTCTGGTACATACACTACAGTGCTGAGTGATACTCTGGTACATACACAACAGTGCTGAGTGATACTCTGGTACATACACTACAGGGCTGAGTGATACTCTGGTACATACACTACAGTGCTGAGTGATACTCTGGTACATACACTACAGGGCTGAGTGATACTCTGGTACATACACTACAGTGCTGAGTGATACTCTGGTACATACACTACAGTGCTGAGTGATACTCTGGTGCATACACTACAGTGCTGAGTGATACTCTGGTACATACACTACAGTGCTGAGTGATACTCTGGTACATACACTACAGTGCTGAGTGATACTCTGGTACATACACTACAGTGTTGAGTGATACTCTGGTACATACACTACAGTGTTGAGTTATACTCTGGTACATACACTACAGGGCTGAGTGATACTCTGGTACATACACTACAGGGCTGAGTGATACTCTGGTACATACACTACAGTGCTGAGTGATACTCTGGTACATACACTACAGTGCTGAGTGATACTCTGGTACATACACTACAGTGTGCTGAGTGATACTCTGGTACATACACTACAGGGCTGAGTGATACTCTGGTACATACACTACAGGGCTGAGTGATACTCTGGTACATACACTACAGTGCTGAGTGATACTCTGGTACATACACTACAGTGCTGAGTGATACTCTGGTACATACACTACAGTGTGCTGAGTGATACTCTGGTACATACACTACAGTGTTGAGTGATACTCTCGTACATACACTACAGTGCTGAGTGATACTCTGGTACATACACTACAGGGCTGAGTGATACTCTGGTACATACACTACAGTGCTGAGTGATACTCTGGTACATACACTACAGTGCTGAGTGATACTCTGGTACATACACTACAGTGCTGAGTGATACTCTGGTACATACACTACAGTGCTGAGTGATACTCTGGTACATACACTACAGTGCTGAGTGATACTCTGGTACATACACTACAGTGCTGAGTGATACTCTGGTACATACACTACAGTGCTGAGTGATATTCTGGTACATACACTACAGGGCTGAGTGATACATTTTAATCATTTGTAATTAATACATAACACACAGGGAGAAAACAAAGATAAATGAGAATAAATGCAGGAAATGATAACAAGATTGTACTGGAAGAAACACCACTACAAGATGTAGAATCATACTTATACCTTGGCAGCAATATAGACATAGCTGGTGGGACAGATAGTGATTAGAATCATACATATACCTTGGCAGCAATATAGACATAGCTGGTGGGACAGACAGTGATATCAAATAAGTATACAAAAGGCTAGAGAAGCCTTAATTGCATTGGGAAATATGTGGAGATGAAGAGAGATCAGGTCCAACAGAAAAATCAGAATTTTCAATTTAAATATCAGGTTAGTCCTATTGTATGGCTCTGACACTTGGAGAACAACCAAAAAGCTACAGACTTTCATAAATGGATGCTTGCATAGAATAGAAGGATTGGAATGGTATGACAAGATCACTAACGTGGTGGAACTGATGACATAAACCAGACAAGTGCCATTGGAACAAGAGATGAGAAGAAGATGCAGAAGTGTTAGGAGCCGCTCTGGAGTACAGGAAACTACAACGGGTACTTAGCAGTGTGGTTTTGTACCACAGAGCACTCTTGTTAAGTACATGAATCACATACACATTTAGGAAAGCTGCTGATAGCATTATCATGCAGTCCTTGCTCTGGAATCCCCAGGGTAAGAGAGGTAGAGGAAGCCCAAAGAACACGTGGAGAAGAGAACTGGAGACAGACATGAAGGGGACGAAGAAGACATGGAAAGACCTTGAGCAGACGGCACGGGACAGGAAGACTTGGCATATATTTGTTGAAGGCCTGTGCTCCTCAGGGAGCCGATGATGATGATGAATTAATACTTACTTAGTCGTTCCCCTTCTACCGTGAGGTGTAGAGGTTTGGAAGAGAGAGCGCCAGACTATCCTATCGGCTGTCTTCCTCCTGGCCTGGTTCCATTCTAGTCCTCGATCCTTCAAAGATTGTCTAATGTTGTCCTCCCAGCGGACTCTGGGTCGTCCTCGGGGTCTGGATCCTTGGCTCTTTGTTTCCCATGCTTGTCGTGGTATCCGATCTTCTCCCATTCTGCAGACATGGCCAAACCATCTTAATTGGGACTGTTCTACTTGGGTCTGCAGGGGGTAGGATTTAAGGCCTTGACGTATCGTCTGGTTGCATACCATGTCTCTTCTTGTTACTTCAACCACCTTCCTCAGATACCTCATTTCTGAGGTTTGGATCTGGCTTTTATGGGTTGTAGTCATTGCCCATGACTCGCATCCGTATGTCAAGACTGGGGCATAGGTGGAGCGGTATACAGCCATCTTCGTTATCTTACCAACCTCTTTCTTGCTGAGGAATCCTCGATTTATGGCCTGAAAAAGTCTCCCAGCTGCTGCTTTTCGAGTGGCCAACTCTTCTTTGATGCCTCCCTTTCGGTCTATAATAGCTCCGAGGTATTTAAATTCGTCGACCTGCTCCAGGACCTGTTCTCCCAGCTTAATCTGATGTTTTCTTTCTTCTCGTGATATCACCATGGATTTTGTTTTAGAGCTGCTTATGACCATCCCTCTCTTCTCCAGCTCTTCCTTCCAGACTTGCAGGTTGGATTGGAGATGTGCCTCTGATTTAGCAATCAGGGCAACATCATCAGCAAATGCCAGCTCCGAAATATAGACCTGTCTCATCTTCCAGTACCCCACTGAATACTTTCTTGTTCTCTCCTTACATGCCTTGATGACATCGTCCATAAGGAGTATGAAGAGGTAAGGTGATAGGATATCACCTTGTCTTACACCAGTGGTGGTCCTGAACTCTTCCGACTTATGGTTTGCTGTCCTCACATAATTTCTGCAAGACTTGTAGAAGCTCTGTATAGCCTGAATCAGAGGTGATGGAATATTCTTCCTTGCCAAACAATCCCAAAGTTTGCTCCAGGGGACCCTGTCAAACGCCTTTTCCAGATCTATGAAACAAAGATGCATCTCACTCTTATACTCAAGGGCCTTTTCACTCAGCTGTCTGAGTGTGAAGATTAGGTCTTGAGTACTTCGGTTTGCTCGGAATCCGCACTGGACCTCATCCAATTGTGGCTCAGCTAGGCGTCGGAGTCTCTGCTCTAGGATTCTAGAGTAGATTTTACCAGGGACACTGAGAAGGGATATGCCTCTATGGTTTCCACACTGTCGATTGTCACCCTTTTTGAAAATTGGTGTTATGATGGCAATCTCCCAATCCTTTGGTATGGTCTTGTTGTACCACGCTGCCTGTAAAACCCTTAAGAGTAATAGGTCGCCTGATGCTCCCATGAACTTAACCATTTCTGGTGTTATACCATCATGCCCTGCTGCTTTGCCCATCTTGATTTTCTCCAGTGCTGCCTTCAGTTCTTCCATCTTTATGTCATCTTCACCATCATTGGTTTTCTCTTCTGTGCTAGTGTTTATCATTTCTGATGCTTCACCATGCTCACCATCCAGGAGTTCTGAGAAATATTCTTTCCATCTTCCCATTACTTCCTTCGGGGCAGTAAGCAATTTGCCTTGCTTGTCCTTTATAAATTTGAGAGGGCATTGTTTTTCCTTCCTCATGTTCTTTAGGGTCTTATAGAACAATTTCTGGTTTTCTTGTGCATCTTTTTCTAGCTTTTCTCCAAATTCTTCCCAGGACTTCTGTTTTGCTGCTAGCACTTTGTTCTTTGCTTCTGTTCTGAGTGTCACATATTCTCTATATTTTTCCATTTGTCCTGTTGTGTTTTTAGCTCCTAAGTATTGTTTCCATGCCATTTTCTTCTCTCTTATTTTCTCTTTGACTTCCTCTGTCCACCAAGGTGTCCTCTTTCTCTGGTTCCCAAGTCGGACTTCACCGCATGCTTCTGCAGCAGCTGTCTTTATGATATCCTTGAATTTAATCCAGAGGGTTTCCAAGTCATCAGGTCGTTCTTCTGTGTTGCTCACCGCTGCAGCAATAAGCCCCTGATATCTGGTCTTAATTTCTGGCTCTCTCAGCTTGTAGGTCCTAATGCTCATTTCTCCTGCTCGTTTACTTGGTTTCTTGCGTGATGTTGGGCAGTTCCTAGGCTGAGCAACTCTTTCAGTTGTTCTTTTGATTGTTAGCAGGTAGTGATCACTTCCAATCTCTGGCCCCCTCCAGACTCTAGCATCTCGGACATATTTGAATGAGCTTCTCCGAACAATGGCATAGTCGATCACTGACTTCTCATTCTTTGTTGGTTCACATCTAGTGTATGCATGTATGCGCTTATGGGGGAACTTTGTGTTTGTAATGATCAGATTCTGCTCACTGCAGAATCTAAGGAGTCGCTTTCCATTGTCATTGAGAGTATCTTCTCCATATCTTCCGATAACTCCACCCCATCTAGCATGGTCATTTCCAACTCTGGCATTAAAATCTCCGAGCATGATAACTTCATCTAGGCAGTCATCCACTGTCCTTTGAAGCAGCTCGAAGAATTCCTCCTTGACCTCTGCTCTCTCATCCTCATTTGGCCCATACACTATGACCAGGTTGACTATGGTTTCTCCTTCTTTTAGTTTTAACAACCATAATGCGCTCCGAGACAAAGTTCCATCCCTTGATACTATCTTTTTGATTTTGGGCCACAATGCAACCCACGCCCCCTTTAGCTCTTTCAGACATGGGTACACCACTGTAGAGCAGCGTGTTGCCATCGAGATCCATGACTCCTTGTCCTTTTTTCTTTGTTTCCGTTATAGCCAGGATTTCTAGTTTTGCTTTCCTCATCTCTTCCACCAGCTCCTCTTCCTTCCCATTTATACTTCTTGTGTTCCAAGTTCCATAAGTCGTAGTCCGTAGTCCGTTCCAGTTCGTCGCCTTTAGAATCAGTCCAGTTTTCTCTCTTGTGTTGCTAGTAATCATGGTTTAAAGCAAACAGGTGATTGGCCTGTTGTGCCTTTGCATGGTGGAGGGGCTGCCTCCTTACGGCCTCCATGCAGGCCGCCCTCCTCCTTTTTCATCCGGGCTTGGGACCGGCATTGGCGGAGTTATGATGAATTAATACATTTTTAAAATTTATAGTAGCTTTATGATATTTAAATGTTTACTTTCCTTTACAGGCTGTTTTTCCAGATGGCTGTAGTCCCAGACATTTCCGTGTGGACACTGCTGTGGTGTGTGGTCATGACAGATTATGTCATCAAGTTTTTGACAGTTATATCCAAGTCTCTGCTGGCAATGTTCCAGCCCTGTAACAAGAAGTATAGACGCAGAGTAAGTAAATTCTTTGTCAGACGGATCAGCTGTTTTAGAACAGAGCTTTAGGATCCCTCCAACTTACGACACTGCATCACCTGCCAGTTAGTGGGTTTGGTATGTTTTACGAACTCTACCAGTGTTGAGCCTGCTGAGTTGGAGAAGCCCTCTGGATTTTCAAGAAAGCCCTGGAACTCACCCTTAAATCGTTATCAGTTGCCATCCTCACATTGAAGGTCAACTGCAATGGATCTTTAACATCTTCTGTCTTTTGTCTTGATGGTGCACTCTGATAGACTTTTTCCTGTCCATCTCTTGGTGTTATCTTCCCACTTATACCACTCTCTTCCTATTGCCCATTTGCCTTCAACTGTTTCTTCTATTATGGTCTTCTGTAAGGTGTTATGTCTTTTACATGGCCAAAATGCCCTCAAATACAAAAGGGTAAAGAGTGAAAACTCAGATCCCTGAGGTTTCTTCTTCTGCGTTCGTCCTGAAAAGGATGTTGGTTACACTGTGTCGCTGTCTACAGCAAAGCTGTGATATTTGTGCCTTTCGGCCCGACACATCCGATTTCAGCATAGCATTTTTGGGACCAGGTTTGCCTTCCCTCTTTGATCCCTACTCTCTCTGCCAGACTGCAGTGATGCAACCTGTTTCCAGTACCACCACTTTGAGGTGGAGTAGGGTCTTGGTCAGCACTGGTTCACTGACCCTGACGCAAGCAGTCAAGCTATGAGTCGCTGACTGCATTCGTCTCTCTTGCTGCGTCTTTGGTCCCTGATCCCTGAGGTTTGAAAGAAGAAGGTGATACGTGTCATATTGTTAAATATTCCAGAGATGTTCTCTGTGGCTGTGACGTATAATGGAAAAAGAGCCTACAGTAATCTGACAGTCTTTGTAACCTCGTAGCGCTCTATGATTTGCTAGCTAAAACCATGCATTTACTGCCTGTCTTTACTCACACAAGCTTACTTTTTTGTCCCGCCTCTTTGTTATAACACGAGCTAATGAAGTGTGTACAAACTTTCGTGACCTGCCCGTCATAACAGGTAGCGAATCAGGTTTGTTTACCTTGTCTTCTCACGCGAGCTTATCTGTCAATCATACGATACCTGACAGACCGCACGTGAAAAACAAAGACCCTTTGAAGTTCATACTCAGGGGAAGCTAGAAACCCCTGGGCTCTTTGATCTTCAGAAGCGGGCATTCTTACAGAGAAACCCATTAAGGAACAGTAAGTCTTTTGATGCTGGTCAAAAACGCTAACGAAAGATCGACCGTAAGCCTTTATCTTGTAACTCTGTTTCTGATTCTCCGTTACACACAGTAGCGCAGAAATTAACAACATCTATAGATCAGAGAAATATAATGATATATAAACTGTGTTTTCTTAAACCTGCTATCATTTGTCACTCAGAATTTTTGAATACTCTAAGCACGCAGTTCTAGAACCATTATTGTGGAAAATGTGTTATTAGCATTCGTGGGGATTTTTCATTCTGATTTTCTGGTAGGAAATAGTGTAGATGTGTTTTTTTACAGTGTTAGCTTTTACCATTATAATTCACTTAGATTTTTCTCGCTGTTAAAACCTAGTGAAATAAAATAACATGTAGCGATTTCATACCAGAGAATTAAACTGTTAATTTTCGCCACACGCTTTCTCACACGAGACGAGACGGTTTTAGCTGATTGGACTTATAGGATAAAACGTCTGATAGTGATAGTAAAGAATTCACGATATATTTCATTTTGTGTATTTATTATAAGTGCCGATTAATTTAATACCATACAATGACTAAAAGACGCCGACAAATTTAATAGCTATTAACGACAGGCGATATTTTGTGTAAGTGCGCATATGGAAAATTAAATAATAATTAACATTGTACGCTGACTGCCAGCGCAAGCAGGGGGCGGGAGAGTTGCATAACTCCATCCGACCTAAACTCAGCGCTAGCAAAGGCTGACCGTGTAGGTGTAAAGGAAAACACAGTGTGCCTTTTAAATTTAATCAGGACTGATGGAGTGGAGAAGAGATCGTCTTGTCCTCGTCTTTGTGTGTGTAGATATAGGATTAGCATAATTTTTATATATTGTTTCTTGTATTCTTCGCAGACCTGATAACAAGGGCGTCCAGCGGTCTTCTTTTTCTGATTGGTTAATGTTGTCTCTTTTTCTTGGCTTGTGCGTCACCAATTTCATTTGTGAGCGAGTATTTGCCAAAGATACATGAGAAACATTTTATATTTAAGTTTAACTGGACTTAAAAAACCCAGATATTTTTTACAATTTTACCAGCCCACTGGGGTGTACAAAATAACATTATTGTTCCCGACTTCTGACAGTCATATTCAAGTGGATTTATCCAGATTTTACGCTGTGCAGAATCGGAGCCCTAACATAAAGTTGTCCGATAGGATTATCATCATCATCATTTGTAACATTTTTTTTTAGCAACCAGATGTTTCCCAATACTGGAAGTATTTTCCTCTTTTAACTGTGAACCCGAAGAGCACGTTCCTACCTCAACTATTGGCGGTGACATTTTGTTCATCCAGAAAACAAAAACACCAGATTCGGCGTTCAACTCACTAGTCTTTGTTTGTTAGAGGATGAACTGGGGCCAATTTGGGAAGTGAACCGGATAATATATATTCAGGGATAATTGTATTTCCAAGGGATATCACCAAGAGTAGGTAAGAGTGAGTGAGTGAGTGGCCACTGTATGAAAGAGTGCGTGAGTATTTCTCTTTGTTTCAGGGAATTTACCAACATTGGATTTGCTTAAACGTGTTTACTGTACTGGGTAGCATATAGTAGGAACCTGTTTACTTTACTGTCTACTCTGTAACATAGTGCTAACCTTTGGGTTATTAACTTTTGGGTTCTTTTTCTCCATTGGGGGGGGGCGGGGTGGGGGGGGATTTATTCTGCTATTTTATATGTATGTAAATCGGATTTTATTTGATCTTTCTTTAGATATTTGATGTTGTCGAGTTTAACTGATAATAAACTACAAACTGTTGGTCAGACCCATACCCATTTATCCTTAGTTTTCACGTTTGTGTGTCTTGTGTCACATAGCTGTGTGTGTGTAGATTAACTTATCTATTCTGGATAGGGAGATAAAAGCTGTCTTGCACTAAAAAGTACAGTCGTACGGATAGGCTGGAATAGATTACCTAATCACTCCAGAGACAGATCTTTTTTTTTTTTCTCAATTCTACCACCCTGTGAAAAATCTATTTCTATACCATCTCGCGTATCTGTCGACATCCGCTCTATATACTCAGACGGGCAAAATAAAACAATTAACCTTCCGTACGACTGTGGCCAAGTAGACTCTAGGGGCAGTCATACAACACGAAATCAGCATAACTGCACTGATCGGACAAACACCTCCTTCACGATTTTACACATATGCATATTAATCGACTTGACAAAAAGCTCCATGGTAATAAATATATAGGCCCAAAGGCAAATGCAGTAATATATAGTAGTCCAGTCCATTCTCTATCAAACGCTGGTCATTGGCAATCATTCAAACTTTATGTAATATAGTCCTTTGGACATCTTTATGAATAGGCACACATTTCCTTACTAGAATAAGCCAGGGACACCTCAACCAAGTATATTGATGTCCTGGTGATGGAATAATTCAGGAAAAACAGAATACTGCATGAGCTCAAAATACATACGTCCGCTCACTTCCAAACACAAGCCGCATCTCTCTTGCAGACGATCACCTCACTTCTGCTTCAAATTGTTCACGTCTGCCAGTAAACCATATCGGCATGACATCACTTCCTTTATTAATAAGTGACTGTGTATAAAATAAACAAAAAAGGAACCCTGTTGAGCTGCCTATTATATCGACCTATACGTTATGAATTTTAATCATAACAAAGGACAGAGCTTTTTTTTTCCTCTCCATTGAATTGTGCAGTTGGTTTACCAGGGCCAGACATTGGTAGCTGTAATCATTCATCACCATCGCCCTTCAGCTTCTCAAGGACTTTCTATGTCTTCTTTATTCTTGTCAGGTGTGTTTACATTTCTCTTCTCCATGTGTATTTTGGTTCATATCTCCCTCTCTTATCCCAGGGATTCCAGAACAATGACTGCCTGCTATTGCTAGCAACAGGTTTCCTCAATGTATGTCATATCCATTGGCATCATCTTCTTCTCATCTCATGTTCCACCGGCACCATCTTCTTCTCATCTCATGTTCCACTGGCACTATCATCTTCTCATCTCATGTTCCACTGGCACCATCATCTTCTCATCTCATGTTACACTGGCACCATCTTCTTCTCATTTCATGTTCCACTGGCATCTATGTTGTTCCAGTCATCAATTTCACATAGCTGATCTTGTTGTACCATTTTCTATCCTTGCATTCAACACAAGCACTCATTTATGAAAGTCTGTAACTTTTTGGTTCTTGTTTTTCTTGTTCTCAATGTTTCAGAACCATACAATAGGACTGACTTGACTTTTGAGTTGAAGATTTTTTAATTTTTTTTTTTTTGACTTGGATTCATTGTTATTTCCATTTCCCAGTGCAGTGAAAGTTCCTCATGCCTTTTGTGTTCTTTTTTTAATATAGCTATCTGTTCTTCCAACTTTGTCTATATTACTGCCAAGCTATATTTATTTTTTATTTTTACCTGTTGTGTCGCTTTCTTTCATAAATATTCCTCTTTTTATTTTTTTTGGGTCTTTATTCATTCATTACCTTTCAACTCCCAGAGGAACATAGGCCTTCAGCAAAAGTCTGCCTAGTTCTCATGTCACATGACATCAGCTCATGGTCTTTCCACATCTTCTTCATGTTCATTTCTCTCTCCAGTTCACTTCTCCATGTTTTTTTACGTCTGCCTCTGCTTCTCTTACCCTGGGGGTTCAAGAACAAGGACTACCTGGTAATGCTATCAACAGATTTCCTCACTGTGTGTCCTGTCCATCGCCATCATCGTCTTTTCATCTCTTATTCCACTGGCACTTGTCTGGTTCTTGTCATCAGTTTTCCATTAGTGACCTTGTCATACCATTTCAATCCTTCATTTCTACTCAAGCACCCATTTATGAAAGTCTGTAACTTCTTGGGTGTTTTTGTTGTTCTCCATGTTTCAGTTGAGTTGAAGATTCAGATTTTTGTTTTGGGCTTGATTTTGAAATATTTCTCAATGCAGTGAAAGCTTGTCTTGCCATTTATATCCTTATTTTGAAATCTTTTTTCTGTCCCTCCAGCTTTGTCTACATTTCTGCCAAGATATTTGTGTGATTCTACACATTGTATGAGTGTTACTTCAAGCGCAATGTGTACTGTATTTTTTGCATTCTGTTTGTATTTTTACATCCACTTGCTATGACCTCTCATGTATTTTCACATCCACTTGCTATGACCTCTCATCAAATATTTTCATTTTGTCTTAATTTGAATATGGTTTCAGGACAGAAGAACAAAGTTGTCGGCAAAATCTAGATGATTAGGCTGTTTAGTCAGAGTCCACTTAATTCCATTTCTGTTAACCGATGTCGATGTTTTCGTAAACCAATGTATAGCCAGTAAGCAGAGAAATGGGAACAAGAGCTGTAGGGGTGAGTCCATTCTCCATAGAGAAAAAAGGAAAGGATCCCGTTACACGCCCATTGAGGCATATTGAGAATATGGTGTTAGGCCCATATTTTCTTGACCATCAGCACACTAGGGGTGATGTGGTCAGCATCACGCCGGCCACCTTAACCTTCCCAGAGTTGCTCTGGTACCCAATTGGGGCTGGGTCGACCCAGGAGCCGTTTGCGGCCTAAAAAAATCCCACCTCATCTGGGGATCGAACCATAGACCACTGAGCTAGGAAGCCAGTGCACTAACCACTATGCTACCGCAGCTCCCTCTCCATAGGGAGCGATAAGGAAAACGATGATGATCAATTATATTGTTTCCATACACGGTAGAAGGGGAACGACTAAGTAAGTAAGTAAGTCCATACTTGTGAGATCATTACTATTATCTTGATTTATTTTCATGTATCAGTCTCCTAGAATAGATTCCTTTGCATTTTTGTATTCATGTGTGGTTCTTTGTTTGAACATGAATGTAAAATATTCTTGGAGATAGGAGACATCTTTCATTACACTTCTTTTTTTTTTATTGCTATACTGGTCTATATCCTTTTATCTGAAATCTTCAGGGACAGCTGTGTTTCGGAAACCATATTTTTTTGGTTTCCAGATGTTACGCATATCACGTTTTAAAAGTCGCCCAAAAATAGCCCACAGTGGGCAGATGTGTTTGAAAAGCATCCAGTCTCCCAAAATGCGTTCAAAATGGGCTTAAAATTAGCCAAAAGAAACGTTCAATTTTCATAATATTTCAATTTTTGGGTGTTAGGATAATAGGATCCGGATGTGTATTTCATTTGCTGTGTGATTTTTAAAAAATGACTTTCAGAGTGGATACGAATGAAAAAAAAAAAACATAAAATTAACCATTTGAGCAAAACTGCTTTGATAGACAACTTTCTTCATGTTCAATTTTAACCAGAGGACCAGTGTGATAGAAATATAGTGTTACAAAGAGATATAGTGTTGTTTGAGACTGGTCATATATACTTTAAGATGAGTCAGGTCATATCTTAAGATGTGAATATACAATGTGAAGAAATGTTGGTCATACCTAAAAATGTGAATACAGTGTGAGGTAGTGAATACAGAATGTTGTGAATGGTTAATGTAAGCAAAGCACAGAGGTAAAAATGACTGTTACATATTTAAAAACTAACTGTAAACCTGTAGTTTTTAACTCAGGGCAAGTACTACCACCTGGTGGAGAGTGCATCCCAACTGTACCGGCAAGTAGTAACGGTTGTACCGTGGTTGTATTATCTCAATGATAGTACAAGGACAAGTGTTTGGTTTGCTTTCTTCACAGAGGCTGTCTACTTGGGATTTAAGGTAAGGTTCTTTTTATCCTCTCACTTCATTAAACCTTATACCTGAAGGGGCAGGTGGAGGACAGATGAAGGAAAAAAAAACAAGAGGCTGAAACTTGGGAGTCAAGACCCAAGTGCCCCCTTTCTCTCTCTTCCCCCTCCCCACTCTTTCTTTTAGAGTGTAAAGATCAGAGATCTAAAACATTTGTTGAGGGGAGAGTATGCAGTTTCTTATGATCAGATTGCCTGCTGTTGTAATGCTTTATGCAGTTTCCTATCATTATCAGCTGCTCAATAAAACCAGCATATCATTAGTGACACCAGATCATATTATGTCTCTACATAATGGTTGGCAGTGAGTCTCCAAAATTTTCTGTCACTAGTAGACTATTATGTCCACCTTTTGAAGTTTCCACCTTTTGATATTTCCACTGTTAGATGTTTCCTTACCTGTATCAATTACATGCTGTCAGTCATTTGCCCTCAAAAAGTCCAGTATATTTTGTATGAACATTGGGTGGCAGAGTGATAAGTGGGCTTGCTTCTCGAGTCAGTTGCCAGATATGAAACCAGGTACTCTCACGCTTCAGTCTACCTAGCTATGAATGAGGCAAAGGCAATGAGGAAGGTAACCAGTTACTCCAGCTCATAAAGCTGAGACCTAGTATAGATAAAATCTCTAACACCTGACTCCCCTATGGCAGTATCTGCTGTGGTGCTTGTTATACTTTATCTAATTGTTATCTCTTTCATTATTTCTGTTTTCACCCCTGGTTTTTTCAGGACTTCTTTATTTGTTTGCTTCTTTCTCTATGACATTTTCCCCATTCTTCTGGATATCAACAGTTTAAGGATCTCAATTTCTTCTTCTAATTACTTGTTCATTTTGTGATATGTTTGCACCTTACAGTAGTGAAGAATGTATCTAATATTTGATGACTGTCATTTTTAACTTGTTCGTTATATGTTTGGATGTTAACATCCATGTCATTTTGAGTGCAAACAAAGCATGATCATACAAGAATAATAAACGCCTGTGTGGTAATATTTTCCTTTATCTTGGTTAGTTAGACATGTAAAATAATATTATTTTTTAATTGGATTTACTTATTTGTTCCAGGGTTGGTCTATATGGGGCGCTGTGCAGGTCTTGTATGCCTCCTTCCAGAGATTTCAATCAAACACAGTGAGTGGCTTTTTTTTTCGACCTATAGATTCTGTTATTTATTAAATAAATAAATTGGACCATTAAAGGAAAAAAACGTATTATTACAACTGTTCACGCAAGTGATACCGGGGTGCAAAAGGGGAGCAAAGAATAGTAACACTGTAACCTACCATGCATGTCATAAGAAGCAACTAAGGAGGGTTGGACATGGGACAGACTATCCCATCCTGTTGAAAATTTTTAGCTACAGAAACTTCAACAACATGGACAGGTCAAGTAAAGAAAATAAAGCTTGGGCATCTAAGGCAGAAGAAAGTCCTCTGGTAAACCTTTGTCAGGAGGACTTGGTGTGTTTTAGTTGAAGGCCTTTGCTCCTTGAGCCGTAGTAAGGCAATGGTTAGTGCACTGGCTTCTGAGCTCAGTGGTCCATGGTTCAATCCCCAGTTGAGGTGGGATTTTTTAAGACCTAAAGGGCTCTGGGGTCGACCCAGCCTCTTGAATTGGGTACCATTGCAACTCTGGGAAGGTTAAAGCGGCCAGCGTTATGCTGACCACATCACCCCTAGTGGTGCCGATGGTCAAGAAAATATGGGCCTAACACTATATTCCCAATATGCCTCAATGGGCGTGTAATGGGATCCTTTCCTTTACCTATGCTCCTTGGGGGGGCTAGAATGTATTGATTGATTGATTACAACAGTTAATCCATTACATTATCAAAGTAAACTGTGACCACATCAAATCAGTCACTTGACACTGTTGATTAGTAATCACAGGGAAAAAAAAGTTTCCATGTAAATAAGCTGCTTTTTTTTTTTTTTTAATTATGATTTTTTTCTTTAATACCACCGCAGTTATGAATATCTTTTTTTGTTGTTGTCATGTTTAGTTGATAATTTTATATCCTTGGAGCCAGTCAAACTGTGTGCCACGACCTCTTTCCACATTCACACATTAGGATGGTTGTGGTCTTGGCTACATTATCTAGGGATTTACAATCACTATTTCCAGGATCACATAACACTGACAACACAACATGTATGGATGGGAAAATACCACACCAACTCCAGGGTTCCAGTCTCCAAAGACAATATAATATATTCACTTTACAAATCTACAATGGGCAGTGATATAAGCATACACAAATCAAACTTATGCTCTGAAACATGAACAACATAAAAAACAACCAAAAAGCTAGACTTTTGTAAATGGATGCTTGCATAGAATAGAAGGGTTGACATGGTATGACAAAATCACCAATGTGGATCTGATGACAAGAACCAGACAATTCCAAGGGCAACAAGAGATGAGAAGAAGACGATAGTGATGGATAGGACACACACAGAGGACATTTATTGATTGCATTACTAGACAGTCCTTGTTCTGGAATCCCTAGGGTAAGAGAGGTAGAAGAAGACCAAGGAACACGTGGAGAAGAGAACTGGTGACAGACATGAAGGGGATGAAGAAGTCATGGAAAGACCTTGAGCAGACGGCACAGGAAAACTTGGCATAAGCTTGTTGAAGGCCTAATCTCCCTGGGGAGTTGAAGGGTGTTGATGATGATTAAATCAAATATATGCTATGGGACAGTCCATTACTACAGTATCAAAAGCACCAGTGGATGCACTATAAAATAACAGTCTCATCTGAACATGTCTCACAGTCGGAACAGCCTCAACTCATCTAATAATTCTAAACACCATTAAGCCCAGCAATAGGAACTATCAACAACCAATATACTTACTAAGTCGTTCCTCTTCTACCGTGAGGTGTAGAGGTTCACAACAACCAA
Organism: Oreohelix idahoensis; assembly: GCA_024509875.1. NCBI lineage: Eukaryota > Metazoa > Mollusca > Gastropoda > Stylommatophora > Oreohelicidae > Oreohelix > Oreohelix idahoensis. The sequence goes on along the minus strand of JAMPIV010017133.1, from coordinate 66,701 downwards.
TATGCCAGTCTAAAAACCCACATTCAGCTGCCTCATTCATCTCACACAATCATTTCTCTCACCAACTGATGCCTAATTTAAATTTATCAAATTTTTTCTAATTAAATTTATCTGCAACCAAGTAACCAGAGCTCATAATATGAAAGGGAAGAACTTGAGGCAATGGGAAAGCTGAACTGGCAATTAATCAACTGATATACTTGATCATGCCAGGGATAATGATGCCATTGTGTATACTGATGAGTCTGTGATCTGTGGTGAGAAATCAGGTTGGGGCTTCTCTCTAGGGTAAAGGGCAGAATCATCGCCAAAGATAGCGAGACTTACAAGATAACAACTTCCAGCATGAGAATGGAGGTTGAGGAAGCTACTGTAGCCTTAAGGTGGCTAACTGAAACTTCATTAACAAAGGCAGTCATTGTGTAATGAGAGAGCTGACAGACTAGCATCAAGAGTACCCACAGTGGAGACACTGGATATGGATAAGGGATAGATACTGAAAACACTTAATGATCGCCTGTTAGAGAATGACACTGCAATAGATGAATCATCAAGGTTAAGAATTTGGCATCAATGTAAGGCTAGCAGAGATGGACGTATGAGAGAATGCATCCGTCATGTATACAACCAGCGAGCTACAGGAACAGTTAGCATTCACACTCTTCAACATTTACGGAGGGAGACTGAGCACCTATGGGTTCGCCCCGAGTGCAGTGATGTGGACTCTGAATAACATTGGGTACACTGAAAATAAACCTCGACTCACAACACCTCAGACAATGCTTGTGTAACACTGTAGAAACAGTTTAATCTTACACCCAGCACTCAGCCAGCTCATAAACACCCAATGTAACAAAGCTCCCACTGGAACATACATCATCAACAACTATATAAATATTCTAACCTCAAACACCCAATGACATATGTCAGACCCGTTTGATATCTTTTTTTTTTCAGTCATTTGGCACCAAGCCTAATTCCAGTGACATGTTAGAGAGAGGGAACCAGTGTCCCATTTGTCAGGACACAGTGAATGAGCCTGTTATGTTGTCATGCAAGGTATGAATATAGTGGTTGTAGTGGTAATCAGTAGGCTGTGATGATGATGTCAGTGTTGGTGGTAATGATGTCAGTATTGTTGATGATGATGTCAGTGTTGGTGGTGATGATGTCAATGTTGGTGGCGATGATGTCAGTGTTGGTGGTAATGATGATGTCAGTGTTGGTGATGATGATGTCAGTGTTGGTGATGATGATGTCAATGTTGGTGATGATGATGTCAATGTTGGTGGTGATGATGTCAATGTTGGTGGTAATGATGTTGGTGATGATGCTGTCAGTGTTGGTGGTAATGATGTCAGTGTTGGTGATGATGATGTCAGTTTTGGTAGTAATGATGTCTGTGTTGGTGATGATGATGTCAGTGTTGGTGATGATTTATTCATGTCCTTTTTCGCATGCTAATGCAGCATGCACCCGTGTGTTACCGGGGCCCGAAAGGGGAGCAAAGAATAGTAACACTGTACCCTACCAGGCATGTCGTAAAAAGCGACAGGAGGGTTAGGCATGGGGCTGGTTACCACATCCCGTAAAAAACATTTTACCACAAAAACTTCAACAAACATGGAAAAGTCAAATAAAGAATATAAATCAACTCAGCCGCCCAAGACAGAAGAAGGTCCTCTGGAAAGGAGGCCCATGAAGCAACCTAGAGAAAGCCGAAAGGAGTCTGGGTTACCAACTAACCTTTTTTTGTCTAGGAAAATCTCCAGGATTGGCACCTGGAATGTTCGCACTCTGTGCGAACAAGGGAAAACTGCACAGGTAGCAGCAGAAATGACAAATTACAGGATTGATATCCTGGGTCTCTGCGAGACACGATGGAAAGGCCTAGAGAAGAGGAGATTGATCACTGGAGAAATGGTGTTGTCCTCAGGACATGAGGAGGAAAGAGCCCACCACAGTGAAGGGGTGGCTCTAATGCTGTCCAAGGAAGCACAGAAGGCACTTATAGAATGGGAAGCAATGGGACCCCGAATTATAACAGCAAGGTTTAATTCAGCCAAAAAGAAAGTAAATATAAACATCATCCAATGTTATGCACCAACAAATGATAAAGAAGAATCTGTGAAAGAAGACTTTTACACCAGACTACAAAATGCCTTGGACAATAAGAAAAGAAAGGACATCACAATTTTGATGGGGGACCTAAATGCGAAAATAGGAACAGACAACACTGGCTTTGAAGAAATCATGGGAAAGCATGGATCAGGTATGATGAACGAGAATGGGGAACTATTAGCAAACTTCTGTGCTTCAAATCAACTTGTTGTTCGTCCATCACGGGTGATGAAGACCACTCTGTTCATCCAATTATTTAGGAATATGTTAGGTTAGTCTATGGGTACGAAGATGACTGATGAGCCCGATGCGGGCCTGGAAAGATCTCGGACAGTGTGGGCAGGGAATGTTTGCTTCATGTGAAGGTTTTATTTCACGGTCCTTTCTAGCTTGTCTCCGCTGTTCCGCTGCTGCTCTTCTGGATGATTCGCATGCTGCTGCACCTTTACGAAGAGATGTGCGCCAAGCAGTTCGGTCTTGCGCAGCAGCTTCCCATGTGTCTGGGTTTATGTCAAAGGTTTTCAATGACGTCTTTAACGTGTCTTTGAAGCGCTTTTTTTGGCCACCATGGGAGCGTTTACCCTTCTGCATCTCACCATAAAAGAGTATCTTTGGCAATCGATGGTCTGGCATGCGGACTACATGACCTGCCCAGCGAATGAACTAGCTATAGGAGGAAGCATATTTCCACATAAAAGAATACATAAAGCAACATGGACATCACCAGACCACAGAACTGAGAATCAGATTGATCACATATGCATAAGTAAGAAGTTTAGGTCATCATTGCATGATGTAAAAGTATGTAGAGGAGCAGATGTTGTATCAGACCACCATCTTCTGTTGGCTAAAACAGAATTAAAACACAAGAAATTTACAACAGCATATAGCTGTAGACAACAGTATAATGTGGGATATCTATGAAATCAGGAAATTAGAGAAACATTTTCAATCACAGTATCCAACAAATACCTAGTACTCCAACAGCTGGAAGATGAAACAGATAAGGAAGACCACTCGCAACAAGTAAAAAATATATGGAACGAGACATGTGAAGAAGTACTGAGAAAAAGAGAACATCAGCACAAAGCATGGATAACAACAGAAACCATTAGCAAGATAGAAGACAGGAAAAACAAGAAAGCAGATTTAAACAGAAACAAAACCAGAAGCTCCAAAGCCAAGGCTCATGAAGTGTACATAGAAGCAAACAAAGAAGTAAGAAGAAACATCAAAAGAGACAAGATGAAATATATTGATGATTTGGCAAGGGAAGCAGAGGAAGCTGCAGCCAAAGGAAGTATGAGGGACCTGTACAACAACACAAAGGAGCTAACAGGGAAATATAAGCAAGCAAATGGCCTCATAAAAGATAAGAATGGAAAATTGCTTAGTAATATACAAGAACAAATGAAGAGATGGACAGAACATTTTGAGGAACTTCTCAATAGACCATCTCCAACTAATCCCCCAGACATCCAGCCAACAGAAGAGGAGCTACAAATCAGCTCTGAACGACCAAGTAGAGAAGAAATAAAGAAAGCCATAAAGCTTCTGAAAGATGGAAAAGCAGCTGGTCCAGATTGCATTCCAGCAGAGGCCATCAAAACAGATATTGATACCTCTACAGCTAACTTGGCAAAGTCTGGGAGAGAGAGGAAATACCAGCAGAATGGAAGGAAGGTTATCTGGTCAAGTTGCCTAAGAAGGTAAATTTACAGGAGTGCACAAATTATAGAGGAATAATGTTACTATCAGTGCCAGCAAAAGTATTAAACAGAATCATGCTTGAGAGATTAAGAGTCCATAGACAAGCAACTGAGAGATGAACAAGCAGGTTTTCGACAAAATAGATCCTGTACAGACCAGATAGCCACATTGAGAATAATAGTTGAACAAAGTCTGGAATGGAATTCACCACTGTCACGAAGTGGTTTTAAAGTTTATAGAGTTTGCCTGAATGAAAGCAAGACCCTAGTATGAGAAAGTCTGAGGAAATAGAATTTAGATGAAAAATGACATGCCTGTGGACAGATGAGACTATTGGCTCAAGGGATAGAACCAGGATTTGATTTTCCCCTTGCCGCTTCGTGACTTCAAAATGGCTATAATCTCACCCTCCTCTGACTCCCTTTAAATACAAGGAGATAAGGTGTATAAAACGACCACAGACACCACTATACAGACGACATAAAGTAAGTATAGTAAAGAGTAGAAGCTGATCCAGTAAATATATTATATATATTTATTTACAAAAATAAAGCATTAAAATTTCATCATCAAGCAATCACATAAATAGCGTGCGTTGTTGCACGGCCTGAAAAACCAAAGTACACATTAAATTAGATAGACACTAGAAAACCCCAACTCACATTCACTCTTTCTGTCACCCTGCTGAGGAACAACAAAAATGGTTAGTGATTAAAAATAACTCTACTTTTGTGGGGGCTGTCCACTTTAGCCTCCACTCTCTAACACAACTAAGATTCTACTGTCTCAGTCCAGTTGACTCTTCCTCAACGAAAACTTCTACACAGCTTCCAACTAGGTAGGCGATATGCGCCGCTAACTAACACCACTGGAGATGCTAAAATAATAGACTTGGAGTAACACAATGGCTCAGTGTCTATCCTTCAAATGGAGAATGAACAGACCCTACTGGTCCTGTCTACTTCCTCCCTCCTTCTCTCCCTCTCTCGGTCTCAGTGTCTCTCTAACACTTGACGACTGATGATGCAGCGTCTCCGTTACGCTCTTCTCTCGTTACTTTCAAGACCCAGGTATGGTAACCCTGTCACCTGTTCCTGAAATGGGTGATGATGATGAAGTTCTGGCGTCAAGCATGAGGTATTTGATTAACTGTCGACAAACTTCTCTGCTGCTGAATAGCTTCCCTCTTTTAACCCGCTCTGGAGTTATAGGAAAAACACAGCCTTGATTTCCGGCTGTACGCAATTGAAACCAGTCTCGCTGAAGAATTGAACTTCACTGCAAGAGACTGTTTAGGTTATCTTCTTTTGCTCCTGACGATAACTCGAGTACTCTGACCCTGAGATATGTCTTTTTGCCGTGGATAATTTTATTTGACAAAATTATGCTCCCCACTGTTTTGCCGTGACTCGCTGAAATTAAAAGAAAATGCGTCTATTGTATAACCATCCCAACATAACGCATCTCTAACCCATTAATCTTTATAACTCCCTTACTCAGTACTTCACTCGTCATGTACAACAATACATAAAATAATATTACCCACATGGCACTCGTCATGTACAACAATACTTACTTACTTAGTCGTTCCTCTTCTACCGTGCGGTGTAGAGGTTTGGAAGAGAGAGCGCCAGACTATTCTATCAGCTGTCTTCTTCCTGGCCTGGTTCCATTCTAGTCCTCGGTCCTTCAAAGATTGTCTAATGTTGTCCTCCCAGCGGACTCTGGGTCGTCCTGGAGGTCTGGATCCCTGGCTCTTTGTTTCCCATGCTTATCGTGGTAGCCGATCTTCTCCCATTATCATGTACAACAATACAAAAAAAATAATATTACCCATGTGGCACTTAAATCTCACTCCTCCTACTCCCCTTCTCTCTTTCTGAAAAAACCGATACATAGAATATTTCTATTCCCCGGGTCTCTTCATTCTCACTCTTTCCCCCTCTCTCTCTCAACTATAATCTGCCAGGTAAGTAAACAGAAACCTCCCGACCTGTCTGCCTCTTATCTATTTGTTACGCGTGGCTACCCACGTGTCCAAACATTCAAACTAGGAAATCCTTTGTCCGAAATCCCGTGGCCTCCTTTTTAACATTTACACATGCGGTTTCCTACTTAAGCCCCAATTTAAATGAAATCTCGCTATAGGAATAGTTTACTCCTCTAAGCAGTATAATTCACTTATAACATACATCTTTACTCTCCGGCGGCATTCCTCACATTTAAGGTACACACAATCGAGTTCCAAATAAAATTACGTTTGTAAATACACAGGAATAAATGGTGGTTTTACATAACATGCTACAACTATGAGCACACGTGTAGCTTATAACTTCACACGTTCCTATCTACTGCCAAAATCATAGAAAGAAAATACACTGTTACATTTACGACGTTCTTCAAAAATGATAATGGATGGCACTATCGTTTTAAAACTTAAAAGTTAATGCCCCCGAAGAAATTAACTATGGGCGAAATTCTCAAAAACCCACTAATAAGTAAAACGATAATAAAATTCCTACATACCAATTTATCGCTGTTTTTCCCACAGTGGAGATGATAAATACGAAGTCTGACGGCTGACAATTATTTCTTACGATAGAGAACTTGGCCGCCGTTTAACTGGCTATTTATACACACCCTGCCATCAATGGTACCTATACCTTGTAGCGGTATGGCAGCTTGCGTACCCTGACAATCCCCAGAGCTATGCCAGTGGGAGTTTTACTCCTGGTAGGTTCAACCAAGCTGGACTGGTCTGTGTGGGTAGGGGTCAGACAAAAGCTGGTACCCTGGTCCTCCAGGTTGGGGGTTTTAGCATAGGGCTGACACCCCTGTCTATGTAAAATAAATAATGAAGTTACGGAAACAACATCAAATGAACAAACTTTGCTGTGGGATGGACATTCGGAGTCTGTGGCTCGTATGACTGTCAGTGGTGAAAGCCGAAAGGAAGCCACTGACATGAAAACGGATGTCCTGACCGCAAAACAGGATACAAGAATAGGATTTTGGAATGTCAGGACAATGTACGAGACAGGTAAACTAAGACAGGTCACGGCAGAAATGAGAAACTATAGGTTACACATCCTGGGGATAAGCGAGAGCAGATGGACAGGGGCAGGAAAAGTTAAAACAGCAACAGGAGAAACAGTACTTTACTCTGGAAGAGAGGATGGACAGCACAGTGAAGGCATAGCCATTATTCTACAGAAAGGGATAGAAAGGACATTACTGGAATGGAAACCCATCAACAACAGACTGATACGATTGAGATTGAGAGGGAGATTCACCAACACTACAATAATACAATGCTACGCACCAACGAATGATAGCGATGAGGAGGTCAAGGATGAATTCTATCAACAACTGCAGAAAGAAATGGAGGACACACCTAGATATGATCTTGTTATAGTAATGGGAGACCTCAATGCGAAAGTTGGCACACACAATACATATAATGAAAGAACAATGGGGAAATGCGGCAGCGGAATAGCAAACGAAAATGGGGATAAGCTAATAAGTTTCTGTAGCATTAACAACCTGGTCATTGGAGGAACACTTTTCCCACATAAGGAAATTCACAAGTTAACATGGGAATCACCAAATGGTCGGAACAGAAACCAGATAGACCACATCATGGTTAACGGTAGATGGAGACATGCATTACAAGATGTGAAGGTAAGAAGAGGTGCAGATGTGGGAAGCGATCACCATTTAGTAGTAGCAAAACTGAAAGTGAAACTAAGAAGGGCTGGACCAACTGTAACTACACAGAAAAGGTTTGACATCAGCAAATTGAAGGACCCCCTTACCAGAAAAGCGTTTGCGGCCGACATTAAGAAACGATATCAATTTGCCAAAAGCCAGGAAAAGACATTGACTGATGATATAGACCAGAATTTTTAACACCATTTCAACAATATATAAGGAAAGTAGCAAATCATGCTTAGGATTCCAGGAAAGGAAGAAGCAAGACTGGATAACACCAGAAACACTAAACACCATAAAGATGAGAAAGGAAATGAAAAGAAAGAAAACAGAAGCGAAGTCCCCCAGGTTAAAGCAACTATATAGCGAACAGTACAGTCAACTGGACAGGGAAGTTAAACGCCAAACCCGAGCCAACAAAAGGAATTTCCTAGACAATCTTGCAAAACAGGCAGAAGAGGCAGCACTGAGAAATGAACAAAGCACAGTATACAAAATAACTAAATTCATCAGCGGAAAACAAGGTGCAAACAATATTACATTAGTAAGAGATAAGCAAGGAAATCTCATCAAGACAGCAGAGGGACAGGAAACAAGATGGGCAGAGCACTTCAGAGAAACTCTGAACAAGGAAATACCAGAGACACAATTGAATGTTCCTGAGGCTGAAAACGATCTCGATGTAAATACAGACATTCCACGAAAAGAAGAAATCATCACAGCAATCAAAGGGTTAAAGAACGGTAAAGCTCCGGGCCATGATAACTTAAATGCAGAGCTATTTAAGACAGGTCTGGGGTCCAAATGGGGCAGTGATGCGCAATACAAGACTCAACATGTCTCTTAGCCTCTCCTGCCCAAGTCTACCTCACCTACTCGTGGTGGACCCCGTTATACCCAGTAATCTTGCCGAAGGTTGGGTATCAACCCCAGCGGGAGGCAAGATGGGACAGCAAATGAGGTAAAGGCAAAATCAAATCCCCCAGCCAGAGGGGGAGGCATGAGCACACTCTGCCTTAAGAAACAGGTGCTGAAGTCAGATGTACCAGGCCAGGAGGCGCACCAGCAACCATGGTACCATGCAACCCGCTTTGGTTTAATATGTCTACACAACAGATGTCAAAAAATTATCGTTATGGTGCTCGCCCTGTGAAGTCCCTCCAGGCAGGAGCAGTGCCGGATTCTGAGCCTCGACAGAATCCACCCTCAGCTACTGGAGGTCTCCTTAGTCCGCCAAATGGAGCCAGGAGGCGGAAGGAGAAAGTAACTGGCCAACCAGATAAGACGACGGCCCCTCTGAATGTCATGCATTGGAATGCAGAGGGAGTCAACAACAAAAAGACTGAACTAGAGAATACCCTATTTCGGAAAGAAATTAGCATATGCTGCATACAAGAAACCCACCTACAGGAAGGAAAACATTTTAAGATACGGGGCTATCAATGCTTCAGAGTTGACAGAAAAGATCGGAAGAAGGGTGGCATACTAACACTGATAAGGAATAACCTCAACGCTATAGAATCCAAGACATATAAAGAAGGTGCAGAATACCAAGTAATCCATCTAAAACATAACACTCTGGAACTGGATCTCCTAAACTTCTACTGCCCAATGACATACCACTGAACATGACTAGCATAGATGTCCCCATTGGCAACTTCATAGCGGTGGGAGACTTCAACAGCCATTCCCAAAGCTGGGGATACAACCAGCTAGATAGAAGGGGCGAAGAGATAGAAAACTGGCAAGACGACAATAACCTAACCCTTCTAAACAACCCTAATGATCCTCCAACCTTTTACTCCAGAAGATGGCATAGCACCTCTACTCCAGACCTGGCATTCTGCACACCTGATTTGGCTGGGATAGTGGAAAGGGAAATAGGAGAACAACTCGGTGGAAGTGATCATCGTCCTGTATTCATCAAAATTAATAGAACAATTAATACAAGTCCAAGTCAGCCAAGATGGAATTATAAAAAAGCAAATTGGTCCATTTATCAACACAGAGCAAATCTGCTTACAAAAGATATTAAGGTACTAGACAGAGACATTAACAGAGTCATCTGGGATTTTAATAATGGAGTACTCAAGGCAGCAAAGGAGACAATACCGAGAGGAGCGAGGAAGAACTATGTACCATATTGGTCCAACACACTACAAAACCTACATGAAGATATGAATGAAGCAAGGCACACTGCAGAGGTACAACCATCCCAACAGAACCATATCATGCTACAAAAGGCAAAAGCAAAATTCATTAAAGGAAAGCTAGAAGCCCAGAGGAGAAGCTGGAGGGAAAAAACATATAAACTAAACCTTGAAAAGGAAGGGAGAAAGTTGTGGAAACTCACTAAACAATTGAATGACGATAACAATTCTCAACGACAAACCATTACACTAGACGATGCAGGGAAACTATATACCGGCAAACAAGCAGCAGACATATTTGCGGAATCCTACAGAAATGAAAGTAACATCTCCGTCAATTTACGCAGACAACGAGACATTCGTCAAGAAATAATCCACACTAGAACTAATGGAAACAGTCCGGACGTTATGTCCAAACCTTTCAATATGGACGAGTTAAAAACAGCCGTGTGGAAACTTAAAGACAGGAAATCACCAGGCCCGGATGGTATAACCAACGAAATGCTAAAACACCTAGGATATACAGCAATGAGCAAACTGTTGCAAATATACAACTACAGTTGGATGACAGGCAGTGTGCCACAGATATGGAGAGAGGCGCTCATGTGTCCCATCATAAAGAAAGGAAAAGACAACAGGAAGGCCACCAGCTACAGACCAATAAGCCTAACAAGCTGTGTATGTAAGACAATGGAGAGGATGATCAACAGAAGATTGAAATGGTACTTGGAATCCGAGAAAATTTTAGTGCCAGAACAAGCAGGGTTTAGAGAGTGCAGCAGCACAGAAGACCAAATCACATACCTGTCACAGATCGTTGAAGATGCCTTCCAAGAAAAGAGAAAAGTCTTTACCCTATGGATAGATCTCCAAAAAGCTTTTGACAAAGTATGGAAAGACGGGTTAATAGTAAAACTGCAAAGGAACGGAATCAAGGGTAATATGAGAAAATGGATCCAGTCGTTCCTACACAATCGGAAAGCAAGAGTCACTATGGAAGGTCACAACAGCAAGAAAATCCTCCTAAAACATGGAGTTCCTCAAGGCTCAGTATTGTCTCCCACCCTGTTCCTTGTATTCATCAATGACCTCATCCACGATCTGCCACAAGGTGTGAGAGCTGCCCTATACGCTGACGACTTGGTGGTGTGGTGTGTAGAAGAACATCTAACTATCGCTAATAAGCGAATACAAAGGGCAGCAGACAACATAGCAGCATGGGCAGAGAAATGGATGGTGCAGATCAACGCTGAAAAATCATCAACAACACTTTTCACGCTCTCCAACAAAGACAAAGCAGGAGAGATACGACTTGGAAATATACATGTCCAAACAGATGAGGAACCGGTGTACTTGGGCATTACATTAGATAAGAGAATGACATGGAGGCACCACATCGAGAGAACAGAGGCTAAAGCGAGAAAAAAACTTTCCATACTGAGGAAAATAGCTGGATCAAGTTGGGGAGCTAACGAAACAACACTAAAGAAAGTGTATACAGGTGCAATAAGACCTATATTAGAGTACGGATCAGCAGCATGGTCTACAGCAGCCAAATCACACCTACAAGCCTTAGATAAAGTACAAAATCAAGCGCTTAGGTTGATCACGGGTGCCATGAAGACCACACCAATAAATGAAATGGAAAAAATCACAGGCATTCCACCTTTATTATACAGACGAGACACTAAGACCCTGATCCAAGCAGAAAAGTACAAGAACATGCCCGCACATCCAATGAAAACTAGATTTGGAGATTTAGCCAGTGGGAGGTTGAAGAGAAGCAGTTTTGTGCATCGGTCCAAAAAACTAATTAGAACATACAAGGATGAACTACCAGACATCACTAAGGAAATAACTCCCACACTCCTCCCAACCCCATGGGAACAACATCAAAATTTCAGTATTAAGACCTCCATAACTACCACCTGCCCCATGGGAGAGCTAAATACTCTCCAAAGGAAAATAGCAGCATGTGACATGATTGAAGAACTATACCCCAGAGAAGCATGGATCCAAGTATATACTGATGGATCTGCAACCAGAGCAGTGAAGAACGGAGGCGCAGGAGTTTATGTGGTCTATCCAGACAAAGAAAATGAATCCACCTGTTCACCTACTGGAATATTCTGTTCAAACTATGCTGCTGAAGTACAGGCCATAAGCATTGCTGCAGGAATAATAAATAACACAATAAGCCAATGTCAGCAGGTTGTATTCCTTACCGATGCAATGTCAGTTCTGCAAGCCCTCAACAGTGATAAACTGCCAGAATTAAACAAAGTCCTATGCGAAGTAAATATCAAAAGAAGGGTAGTGCTACAGTGGATACCATCACACTGTGGCATACCAGGAAATGAGAGAGCAGATATGTTAGCAAAAGAGGGAGCAACACAGGAACAAAAAGAACAAACAATCACATTCCAGGAAAAGAAGACCCTTATCAAGGCCATCAGGAAAATTGATCAACAAAGAGACAACTATCAATATCTTGATTGAGCAAAACAGGTGATCCTGTTCCGTATGAGAACAGGACACAACAGACTGAACAGTCACTTATACAGACTGAGATTGGTCCCATCACCCCTATGTACGTGTGGACAGGCAGCACAGACAGCCGAACACATCCTGCAAGACTGCCACATGCTTAGTCAATTGCGAACTGAACATTGGCCCACAGAGACGCACATCCACACAAAGCTGTTTGGGAGTCTTGAAGAACTTTCAACCACAGCAACATATACTGTTCAAAAAAAGAAACGCATAGCTATCCGAGGGCGCGTTTTTATGAGTTTGTAAAAAAAATTTGGTGCTAGGGTATATAAAAACCAGCCTCAAATGTTCTTTACAGTGTCACATGCACGTGTTGACCTGAACTGCGTTCGTTTTTGTAATCGTTACAACGCAGTGGTCAATAGTGTATATGACGCAATTTTTGACCACAGCTCATGCTGCGCGCACGTGAAAGCAACAACATTTGGAGTGAACACTATTCACTGACTACGCAACTGAAACCCTATAAAAGGATAACGCTACACACACAAAATTCAGTTAATTTTCAAGCAGACATTTATGCCGTCTCTATCGATAAATTTAAGGAACACTGCTATTGGCCGTTTGCACGCAGGCGAAAGTCAAAGTCAGGTTGCCAGGCATCTAAACGTGCATCAGAGTACCATCAGTCGACTTTGGCACCGGTTCCACGCATCCATGCCCAGAAGATGCCAGTCGCTGATCGATGCAAGTGGAGGCCACACACCATACTAACGGGAAGGCCCGTACGCCAAAAACTCTCGTGACCCAGATGCAAAACAACTGTCAATTGATTGGTTGAACCCTAAGGTATTCTTTTGTGCAATTTGAACAATTAACTCATTAAATTAAAAAAGTTATTGAATGTCAAAATTGTGGCTATGTGTGTGCCTTCAGTAGCTATGCGTTTCTTTTTTTGTACAGTGTAATTCAAATGGCGCAAACTCCGTATTTTCGTTGGGAATTTCTCTATAGGCGAAGAGAATAGCTGGTAATATTCTATCCCAATCTTGTGGATACTTAGTCGTAACCTTTCCCAACATTTGTTTTAAACTTCAGTTAATCTTTCTATACTGTCCAAAAAAGAGAAACGCATAGCTACTGAAGGCACACACATAGCCATAATTTTGACATTCAATAACTTTTTTAATTTAATGAGTTAATTGTTCAAAATGCACAAAAGAATACCTTAGGGTTCAACCAATCAATTGACAGTTGTTTTGCATCTGGGTCACGAGAGTTTTTGGCGCATGGGCTTTCCCGTTAGTATAGTGTGTGGCCTCCTCTTGCATCGATCAGCGACTGGCATCTTCTGGGCATGGATGCGTGGAACCGGTGCCAAAGTCGACTGATGGTACTCTGATGCACGTTTAGATGCCTGGCAACCTGACTTTGACTTTCGCCTGCGTGCAAACGGCCAATAGCAGTGTTCCTTAAATTTATCGATAGAGACGGCATAAATGTCTGCTTGAAAATTAACTGAATTTTGTGTGTGTAGCGTTATCCTTTTATAGGGTTTCAGTTGCGTAGTCAGTGAATAGTGTTCACTCCAAATGTTGTTGCTTTCACGTGCGCGCAACATGAGCTGTGGTCAAAAATTGCGTCATATACACTATTGACCACTGCGTTGTAACGATTACAAAAACGAACGCAGTTCAGGTCAACACGTGCATGTGACACTGTAAAGAACATTTGAGGCTGGTTTTTATATACCCTAGCATCAAATTTTACTTACAAACTCATAAAAACGCGCCCTCGGATAGCTATGCGTTTCTTTTTTTGAACAGTATACATCCAGAAAACCGGACTTCTTGTGTAGACATTTCTAAACAACAGCGAACGAGAAGAAGAAGAAGAAGAAGACAGACCCTGAGCTAGCAGCAGAACTATTAGAACCACTATTTGCACAAGTGTGGAATTCGGGGACAACACCATCAGAGTGGAACAAAGGAATAATTGTCAAATTGCCCAAGAAGGGAGATCTTTCAGACTGCAATAATTGGAGAGGAATCACTCTTCTCTCAGTTCCCAGCAAAATACTAGGCAGGATAATTATACAGAGAATTTCAAAGGCAGTAGACTACAAACTGAGGAAAGAACAAGCAGGATTTAGAAAGAACAGAAGATGTGTAGACCTTATATTCACTCTCAGGAACATTATAGAGCAGTGCTCAGAATGGCAAAGACAGCTTTACATAAATTTTGTTGATTTTGAAAAGGCTTTTGACAGCATACATAGGGACAGTTTATGGAAAATACTGAGGGCTTATGGAATTCCAAGCTGCATAGTGTCAATCATAAAAAGCCTCTATGCCAACTTTACGTGTAGTGTTGGGCAGAGCAACCTAACCTTCGAGGTGAAGACAGGAGTACGACAGGGATGCCCCTTATCAACCACTCTATTTTTAACAGTCATAGACTGGGTGATGCGCCAGACAACAGAGGGCAGTCCAAGAGGAATAAGATGGACTACATTTTCAACATTGGAAGATCTGGAATATGCAGATGACATTGCACTGCTGGCACATTCACATCAACACATCCAGGAAAAAACGGATAGACTTAATAAATTTAGCCAGCAGGTGGGCTTGAACATCAATTTAAAGAGTCATGACGCTCAATGTGAGCAACCCTGAGCCCATATCAGTAAGGAATCAGCAACTGGTACAGACAGATACCTTCACATACCTAGGAAGCATAGTAACACCAGACGGTGGGGCAGGCAAAGACATCAACATCAGAATGAATAAGGCAAGAACAGCCTTCTTTAGCCTAAATAACATCTGGAAGTCCTCCCAATACAGCACAAGCACAAAATTAAGATTATACCAGAGTTGCGTGCTTTCTGTGCTTCTCTATGGTGCGGAATGCTGGAGAGTCACAGAGAAGGAAATGTCAAAATTGTCCTCTTTTCACACAACATGCCTAAGAAAAATTCACCGAATCTTTTGGCCGAATACCATCACCAACCAAGATCTGCTTACTCGTAGCAAGCAAGAGGACATGCATACCATCATAGCTGGCAGACGCTGGAGCTGGGTTGGTCATGTCCTCAGAAGAGACCCTGATGCCATCACAAGAACAGCTATGCTTTGGACCCCTGAAGGAAAGCGAAAGAGAGGCCGACCAAAAACAACTTGGCGGAGGACTGTGGAGGCTGAGATGCAAAGAATGAACCAGAGTTGGGGCACTGTACGAAGGATGGCCACCGACCGTGCAAAGTGGAATCAATTTGTTGTTGCCCTACAAGACGCCACTAGGCGTGATGGCCACTGACTGCTTTGACGGTCGGTGGTTAAGGATCGAAGAAGAAGAAGAAGTTATACACACCGGGGCCACCCCCGCGTGTTCATTAATCTACGCACTCGGGCCAATGGAAACGCTTAGAAAAATAAACATAACCATGAGCTGCGCCAATCAGATTTGAAAACAACGCAAACCGCGTGTCCAAAAATGACATCACATCCACGTGCGTTTCTGACGCGTCATACAGGCGTGCCCGAAAATAGCGATTTCCGTAAACAACGGAAAATCAGAAGAAAGAAAAACTGGTCGAGTGTAAAATAAACCTACCAGCATAAAATGACCCCATTTAATTTATCTACTCAAAAATACCAGACACGATATATATACAAATGAGAAGAAAAAATAAATGGTGAAAATTCAAAATAAAAGAACAGAATTGGGCCGGTTGAAGGACAGAATTACAGTGCGGCATCACAACCACTATACATCGGATTCGTGACTATGAAAAGGCATTTGACAGTGTAGACAGAGAATCGCTTTGGAAATTGATGAGGCATTATGGAGTTCCCATGAAGATCATTAACTTAATAAAGAAGACCTATGAAGACATAACATGCAGAGTTCTTCATGAAGGACAACTTACAGAACCGTTTAGGATTAGAACGGGAATGAGACAGGGATGCCTCTTGTCTCCATTTCTTTTCTTACTAGCAATAGATTGGGTTATGAAAACATCGACATCACACAACAGAAATGGAATCCAGTGGAATCTGACTAAACAGCTTGATGATCTGGATTTTGCAGATGACTTGGCTCTTCTGTCCCATAACCATAATCAGGTGCAAGAGAAAATGAAAATTCTCGATGAGAGGTCACAACAAGTGGTCCTGAAAATACACAGGGAAAAGACAAAGATTATGAGAATAAATGCAAGAAATGATAACAAGGTTGAACTTGAAGAAACACCACTAAAAGATGTAGAATTGTACACATATCTTGGAAGTAATATAGACAAAGTTGGAGGGACAGACAGTGATATCAAAATAAGAATACAAAAAGCAAGAGGACCTTTCATTGCATTGGGAAACATATGGAGAACAAGAGAAATCAAGTCCAAAATGAAAATAAGAATCTTCAACTCAGATGTGAAGTCAGTCCTATTGTATGGCTCTGAGACATGGAGAACAACAAAAACAACAACCAAAAAGCTACAGACTTTTATAAACGGGTGCTTGCATAGAATAGAAGGACTGAAATGGTATGACAAAGTCACAAATGTGGAATTGATGACAAGAACCAGACAAGTGCCAGTGGAACAAGAGTTGAGAAGAAGACGCTGGCGATGGATAGGAAACACATTGAGGAAACCTGTTGATAGCATTACAAGGCAGTCCTTGTTCTGGAATCCACAGGGTAAGAGAGGCAGAGGTAGACCAAAAAACACATGGAGAAGAGAACTGGAAACAGAGGTGAAAATGATGAGGAAAACATGGAAAGAACTTGAGCGGATGGCACAGGACAGGAAGACTTGGCATGTGTTTGTTGAAGACCTATGCTCCTTGGGGAGCTAAAGGGTATTGATTGATTGATTGAATGCAGCATGGGGCCATCACTGAAGGAGGCCTGTATCAATGGATGTGCTCTTGCAGAATTGGTTTTTGTAGCAATTAGGTTTACTTGATGAATTTGATTGTCCCATGCACAAGTGGTGATTAGTGATGGCCAGAATTGGTTGTCCCATGCACAAGTGGTGATTAGTGATGGCCAGAATTGGTTGTCTCATGCACAAGTGGTGATTAGTGATGGCCAGAATTGGTTGTCTCATGCACAAGTGGTGATTAGTGATGGCCAGAATTGGTTGTCCCATGCACAAGTGGTGATTAGTGATGGCCAGAATTGGTTGTCCCATGCACAAGTGGTGATTAGTGATGGCCAGAATTGGTTGTCCCATGCACAAGTGGTGATTAGTGATGGCCAGAATTGGTTGTCCCATGCACAAGTGGTGATTAGTGATGGCCATAATTGGTTGTCCCATGCACAAGTGGTGATTAGTGATGGCCAGAATTGGTTGTCCCATGCACAAGTGGTGATTAGTGATGGCCAGAATTGGTTGTCCCATGCACAAGTGGTGATTAGTGATGGCCAGAATTGGTTGTCCCATGCACAAGTGGTGATTAGTTATGGCCAGAATTGGTTGTCCCATGCACAAGTGGTGATTAGTGATGGCCAGAATTGGTTGTCCCATGCACAAGTGGTGATTAGTGATGGCCAGAATTGGTTATCCCATGCACAAGTGGTGATTAGTGATGGCCAGAATGTGTTGTCCCATGCACAAGTGGTGATTAGTGATGGCCAGAATGTGTTGTCCCATGCACAAGTGGTGATTAGTGATGGCCAGAATTGGTTGTCCCATGCACAAGTGGTGATTAGTGATGGCCAGAATTGGTTGTCCCATGCACAAGTGGTGATTAGTGATGGCCAGAATTGATTGTCCCATGCACAAGTGGTGATTAGTGATGACCAGAATTGGTTGTCCCATGCACAAGTGGTGATTAGTGATGGCCAGAATTGGTTGTCCCATGCACAAGTGGTGATTAGTGATGGCCAGAATTGGTTGTCCCATGCACAAGTGGTGATTAGTGATGGCCATAATTGGTTGTCCCATGCACAAGTGGTGATTAGTGATGGCCAGAATTGGTTGTCCCATGCACAAGTGGTGATTAGTGATGGCCAGAATTGGTTGTCCCATGCACAAGTGGTGATTAGTGATGGCCAGAATTGGTTGTCCCATGCACAAGTGGTGATTAGTGATGGCCAGAATTGGTTGTCCCATGCACAAGTGGTGATTAGTGATGGCCAGAATTGGTAATGCCCCCCAAAACTAGTGAATGTGTTTTTGCCGTAGGCTTCTGGTATCTGCTTTAGATTTTCTTCCCATATGTTTGGGAATGATTTGCAGTTTCTTCTTCGGGTAATCTTCAGATTCCGCACGAGCCTCAGCAGATTGCGGTACTATCTGTTCAACAAGCTAAAGATAGGAAATACTGATGAGTGTAACTGTGCCACAGATAAAATGACTGCTGAACATTTGCTTCAAAGATGCCCATCATATGAGCAACAGAGAAAGCACATGTGGCCATCACCAGTACCTTTCCTGGAAAAACTCTTATGGAGATATAAATAGCCACAAGCTGACCACTGCTTTATTTGAAAATATTCAAGTCTACGTCTGAGCATGTACGAAGAAGTTTCTACTCCCCCCTTAAGCCACCCCACCCCCTTCCTCATTGATGTTCCAGTTAAGGACAGTTTCATATTCTAAACTGAAGGTCTTCCCTTCAATATGTCCTGTCTGTATCTAACATCTTTTCTGCACTTGTATGACATGCTTGAGGGTACAGTAGCCCTACATCATAGACCCACCAGAAACTACATGGAGCTAGGTACAATTTGATATAAACTTATAGTAGAAGAAAATGTAGTCATTTCTATTACTTTGATACACAACCAGAGGAACAGTAGGTGAGGAGAAGAATGTGGTATTGGAAAGGACACATATAAGAAAACAAGTTGATAGCATTACAAGGAAATCGCCTCTTCTAGAATCGCAGGGGTAAGAAAAATAGAAGGCATGGAGACCAAAAAGAAAAAAAAAAAAACATAGAGAAGAGGAGGCAGACGTGAAAGGGATAAAGAAGACATGGAAAGAATCTGGCAGAAGACAAGAGGTTTTTGGCATGTTTTTGTTGAGGGCATGTGCTTTACAGGCAACTGAAAGGTATTGATGATGATTATGGTGATACATACTAATAATAAATATGTATATTTAATTTTCCTGAGTGAAGATAACTTTTTACTAGGTCATCTTCTGTTTGGGTCTTCTATGTGCAATCTTCTGTGTGTAATCTGTAATCATCTGTGTGTAATCTTCTATGTGTAATCTTTTATTTATAATCTTGTATGTGTAGTCTTCTGTACATAATCTTCTATTTATAACCTTCTATTTGTAATCTTCTATATAAATCTGTAATTGTCTGTGTTTACTATGTAATTGTCTATACGTAATCTGTTATCATCTATGTGTAATCTTCTCTATGTAAACTTCTATTTGTAACCTTCCATTTATAATCTTCTATATGTAATCTTCTACATATAATCTTGTATTTGTAATCTTCTATATACAATCTTGTATTTGTAATATTATAATTGTAATCTACTATGTATAATCTTCTTTACTTTGCCAGCATATTTTCTGCGAGCAGTGTGTGTCCATTTGGTTTGACCGAGAAAAGACGTGTCCCATGTGTCGGGCGGAGATCACAGCAGAGTCACCAATGTGGAGAGATGGCAACACTAGCCCACATCTACAGTGGCACTGATAATTAGTGTTTTTGTGTATGAAGGATGTGTATGATTGGTTGACAGTTGGTGTACTTGAGCGGGCAAGTGACTGGGTATATGTGCGCATGTTAGTTCACATATGTTGTATAGTTGCTTAAGTATTTTATCTAAATGCCTTTGAACATAATCATGTAAGGAGCAGCTTTTTTTTTTTTTTTTGTTGCTATGATAAGAACACAAATGCAGACATGACAGCTTACCAGGACTTTCTCAGGGAAAAATAAATAAAAAAAATTGTGAAACAAACAATATGATTGAAAAATGGAAAAAAAATAACAGAATAATGTGACATTTCTTTAAAAGAGATGATTAAAACATGGTGGTGGTGGTGGTGGTGGTGGTGGTGGGGGTGGGGGGGGGGGGGGGGGGGGGGGACACAGAATAATGTGACATTTCTTTTAAAAAAAGATGATTGGAAAATGGGGGGAAAAAGTAACAGAATAATGTGACATTTTAAAAAAAAAAATGATTAAAAATGGGGAAAAAGTAACAAAATAGTGTGACGTTTAAAAAAAACATCATGTGACTTTTCTTAAACAAGATAATAGTAAAAGTGCAAAAAAAGTAATGTGGCTTAAGATGATTTTAAAAAAAAGTAAAAGAACAACATGCCTTTTCTTCACAGAACTTGATTTTCTGTCATGGGAATTATGTAGCGTACAAAACATAGAGATTATACCAAGATTAAAACAAGATTACAATAGCTGCAGTACAAAAAAACTAATGTACTCGTAGGTTTACATTCCAAGTGACCAATTTCACAAAGTGTAATTTTTCAAAGATAATTTACTATTTAAAAAAAAACGCATATGATTTTGTTACAACATTTGGAAAAATAATACATCTCATAGGCCATTTGGTAGGACACCATATTTCAGGCCACATATTGGGGAATTTTTTTCATCTACAAAATTTCTGACAATGGGGGAAGAATGGTCTGCAAAAAAAAAAAAAAAAAAAAAAAGGGTTAGGAGAGGTAGACATGGTGTACTTGAAATTTTAGAGCATCCTGCACAAATTTAAAAAAAAAAGTGACTAGAAAAATCTATTACGCATTTCTTCACACAAAATATTTTGAAAGAGTAATGGTTCACCCTGATCATTACTGAAACAGAAGAGTTACCTCTTCAGGGAAGGTTGTTGCCTAAAGTCTTATAAAAATGTCTGACACATGCCTTGATGGTAATCTCTAATCAATATTTTCTGTCCTTCTCTTGATATTTCCATTCCACTTGTGGTGGTGTTGTCCTCTACCCGTTTGACTTCACCCTATCTGTTTAGTGAGGTTTTCGACATTGTTATATCTTTTGATATATCTGCATATTTTATTTGTCTAATTTTGATCTCTTTCATGAATTCTTATAATTCCAAGTGTTTCTGGGACTTCTTTATTTATTTGTTTTTTTTCCATTCCATGTGATATACCCTATTCTTCTTTGTATCCACCTTTCAAGGGCTTCAGCTTGTTCCTTCAGTTGTTTGTTCATTGTCATGTTTATGGATTGTGCTGTATTGAAGGGTTTATATAACTTGATGGCTGCCATTTCTGGTTTGTTTATTATCTGGGTCGGCGTCTGTGGCCTAATGGATATGAACGCAGTTTCATAATCCAGATATACCAGGTTCGAAACCTGCTGCAGGCGGTTTGGTAGCAGATCGCTTTGTGTGGATTTTTAACAATGGTATAAGCGCCGTACCGTTCAGAAAGCAATGGCAAACTACTGAATGAAAAAAATTGCCTAGAAAAATCACAAACAGCCAATAAAAGCTGGGGTTGATTGCCACGTCCTGTAAAAGGATAAGCAACTAACTTATTATCTGGTTAGATGTTAATATCTGTGCCATGTTTTTGAATACATATTTCCATTCCTGTTCTCTTTTTGACTTCTGCTTCAAAAATAGTAACATACCAGACCTAAGGGTCTTTTATATTTAGACATGTGCCCTAATATAACCGACTAGATTGAACGGGACGCGCCGTGGCAAAAGTTTTACATAAAAAAAAAAAACAACTTCTGTTTCACATCTGTGTGTGTCCAAGATATGTGACACTTGTGCATTTGCTCCACTGGTTTTTTTTTCCCCATTTATTGTTATGTTTAATGTAGGCTTCTCATCTGTTTTGCTAAATTAATTACAGTTTTTTTCCCCTCGTTAATCATCATCACCACCACCAACATCATCATCATGTCTTTATTCCCTCAACATCATTCCTTTTTATTCACTGTACAACACAGAACAGCAACTGATGTTGTCTACCAGTTTCTGTTTCTGACCACTTTCTTCAGACCTGGTCATGAGATCCCTGTTGTCTTGACTTCCTGCACCATTCTCCAGGTTCTCTTAGCCTCCTTGCTCAAGTTTCTCTGCAGGTTCCAGTCAAGTGCATGTCTGGCTATACTGTATGGTTGTTTTCTCTGTGTTAATGGCCCATGCCTGTTAACAGCTTTTGTTTGTTACTTGCTACACTAATTTTGTCTTTTCCACCAAGACCTATTTCCTCAAGGCATGAAATTTGTTTTAATGTTGGACTCTGTCAAAAGCCTTCTTGTAGTCATTGAAACACAAATAAATAATTTTTTGTTGTTGGTACCTCTGTTTATTTCAGTGCTTGTATCATTATACAGAATATTTCTCTCTGGTCACATGACCTTTTTAGGAAGCCAGATTGTTCTTTGCTAACTTTGTTGTTTATTTTACTATCTTCTGTTCTTCAATTTGTTGTTCATTTTCCTTTTTAAAAATTATCTTTTGGTCTTCACTTTTGTTATTTATTTTACCTTTTTTTTTAATTATCTTCTGTATGATCTTGAGGAGAAAGATTTTATTGATCAAAGTGCCATAAGAAAGATTTTATTGATCAAAGTGCCGTATTCGTTCATCAGAATTCGTTGTTTTCAAAAGCTGCACTTCTTTTGTTTTTGTTGTCACCACACCCATTAGTGTAGTGTTCTTCACTTTGGCTGCACCAATAGCTATTTTGTAAATCTGAGTGGTTCTTGGGGAAAAAATGTTCTATATAATTTTTTTTTGCATCTGCCACTTCTTGTGGTACAGCCATTCTACTCGATACAACGTTTTCTTTAAGTCCTGACTCTCTCAGAGTCACAGAACAGATTTCTGTGAGTTAGTTGATGGGCAGTGACGATTGGGAAAAGAGAGGTCAACAATGGTAGAAGGTAGAAGGGAAATGTTGCTATGAGTGTACACTTTCTGTATCCTAAATTTGTACAAAAGCTGCTATTAATTCCATATAGAAATGGTATGTCTGTATCTGACTTGCCTTTAACTGCTGTGGCAGTCTACTTTTCTATGCTACATTTTTTTTTTAACCTCCTTTATACCAGATATCTTCTTACAGGTTGATATATTACAGAAAAACATAACTTCTGTTAAAAGGGTCTTGTTTGTTAATTGCAAGTTCAAGCATACAGGCAGAAGGCTTTCCAGACAATTCCATGGCTCTATTGGACTATCTTCTGTAAAATTGAGCTTTTTTTTCCTCCTTAATTCCTCGAAGCTTACACATTTTTTTGGGTCAGTCAGTTCATTGTTTAATGTCCTCGATTGTCAGGAATATGTTGAAAGCCTGACCCTTCATGGGGAGTTAAAGTGTAATGAATAAGTATGAGATATGCGTAAAGATAGTAAGGATATGGTGGTCATACAGCATGATGTGTTTGTAAAATGTAAGATTTTAGTAGTCCTTAAGATGTCTGTAAAATGTAGTTTGTGAAAAGATTGAGGTCGTATCTTAAGATGTGTTTGTCATCTATTGTAAGAAAAATTTAGTCATACTTTAAAGTTTGCGTATAAAATTGAGTAAAAAGATTGTTGTCATACCTTAAGACGTGTTTGTAAAATACTGTAAGAAAATTTAGTCATACCATAAGATTTGTTCTTTAAAATGCTGTAAAAAGAATGTGGTAATACTTTAAAATGTGCCTGCAAAGAACATTAAGAAAATTGTGGTCAGGCTGTAATATTTGTCTGTAAAATGTAAGTAAAAGATCATGATTTCACTCCACGAAAAAAAAAACTGTTAGGAGATGTCAGGAACCTTAAGCTGACTACTGCCTTTATTAGAGTCATTAATGTGGAAGTCTGAAGGCTATTGATGAGGAAGAAGATACCGTTAGGTGGGTCTGTAAAATGTAGTTAGTTAAAATGGTGTGGTCATATAAAAATGTGCCTGTAAAATATGCAGGTAAATTGAATAGTCACACCCTGTTTTTAGATCGTTATATCCTCACTGTAATCTGTTGGATACACACAAAATAAATGTGAAAATTAGGAGTAATAACTGACATTTGACTAATAAATTTAGTTTTTTAGTTTCCAGAAATAACATAAAATAAAATCTAAATTAGCCAATAAACGGACGTTACCAGAGACAGCAAAAATTTCTGCCCTCTATGAAGTCGTGTTGACCTGTAATGTTAATGTAGCACAGATGAAGTCACATGTTGACCTGTAATGTTAATGTGGCACAGATGAAGTCACATGTTGACCTGTAATGTTAATCTGGCATAGCATTTTATATAATTTGTATGTTGTTTCTGATGAATGAAATAGGAGTGAGGATATAAAATGTAAACATAGGGAATGTCTTTTCGATCACCCTGAAGTAATAAAACTTTGGTCTAACTGTAAGATTTATCTGTATGATGTAGTAGAAAGATTGTGGTTGTAAATACTTTAAGATGGGTCAGGTTATATCTTAAGTTGTGATTATACAGTGTGAAGAAATGTTGGTCTTACCTTAAGATGTGAATATAAAATATAGTAAGAAGCTTGTAATCAAACCTTTACTCTTCTGGTACCAAGCAAAAAGTGGGTGTATCCCAGGCAATAATGGCCATCTTGGTGTGTGTTAATAGTGGTTTTTAACAAATAAATTTTTTCAACTTTGTGACGGTCATATACCTTTGTTGTTATATATGAAAATGAGGATTAATGTACGTAGATAGATTACTGGTGTGCATAATGTGTAAATCATTTTATTATAAAACTTATTAGCAGTGCCATGTAAAATTGAGGCTGAAACTAAGCAATGAAACAATGCAAACAACTGAACTTTTTAAGTTTTAGCAGTGCCCTGCACTTCCGCCCTTGTAACTTTTCTGTTATTTAGTATCCTCCCCTTTCTGTCTCCCAGGTGCCATGTTGTTTGCCTATATTTGCTCATTTATTTATTACTCACAGGCTTCAAGTTTACTTCATTCCCCATATAAAGAAATCTCTAATCCCACCGTTGCATTAATCTAATCTTTTCCCACCAAAGATGCAGTATTTTTCATGGTGCATTTTTTGGGATGGGGACTAAATTGTGCACTTGGTGAAACAATGCACATTTTGTTCCCATGGACACAATTTCTTGAATTTTCCCCATTTGTAATTTGGGTGAGAATGAATAAAGAATTAGAGTTTGTTACTGTTGCTGTCATTTTCGACGGAGTCATCTGTCAAGTTATTTGCTTATGTTTGTATCATAAGTATAATTGTGTCTTTACCTGCGATGTCAGGTTGATTAGGGGTTGTCTTCCCTTGTTTATTCATTCATTGTGTTTGACCTTTAGGGTCAGAGGTTGACAGTTCGGCGTGGGCCTATGGGAAGGTTTTTTAAGCGGGAGTGAGATATACTTCCGGGAAGCCGGGAGGTCCTGTTTTTCTGAAGGGACCAAGAGTCCATTGTTTTTCGGGGAGAATCTTCGAAGTAACTGCTATGGCAGTTTTCCCCAGTGAATCTCTGTGCGTCGGGATGACGACAGAATTCCTTGTGTAGTTCTGAGGATTCATTTACCAGGTAATACCGACCTTTATGCATTATTACGCTTTTCGGTGGCAGAACATGTAAAGGATTACCTAGGGTGAACAGCAGTTCACGGATCCGCCATTTCAGAACTTATATATTTGTGCTCGAGGTAGCCATCCAAGACTGTTAGTCTTATATTGTCCAGAAATCCAGTGACGAAGATATATTGTGGGAGCCGCAGATTGGCGGAACTTCTATCTACAATAAGTATTACTGCAGGGTTGATGATAACCTATTTAACAGAAGTACACGGCCGACGTCAGAACGAGGCCTGTGCTTTCGGCTA
Source organism: Oreohelix idahoensis (assembly GCA_024509875.1). Lineage (NCBI taxonomy): Eukaryota > Metazoa > Mollusca > Gastropoda > Stylommatophora > Oreohelicidae > Oreohelix > Oreohelix idahoensis. Next base: position 40,729 of record JAMPIV010017133.1, on the reverse strand, counting down.
TTATACTACAGCCTGATATGTGCAATTGGCGGGAGTGCCAAGTTGCACCTGTGTGTCAAGGTAACTAAGGCATCTGACGCGTTTAGTCAGAGACGCCAAGGGCGACGCTACGAACTGTCATTATTGAAGAACTTTGCTATTGACCATGCACGTCTATTCTGATGTTTACCTTTTTGAATGCCAAATGTATACCTATCGATGTCAGGTCAGCATGACCTTGTTACACTGACTGTTCCTGTTGATATTATGTGTGTTCCCGTCAATAAATGTCTTGAAACATGCCTGCAGTGTCAAAGCATCCTTGATTACTGCATGTGAGAGTATGGGTTGCAGGATCTACATCTATACGAGCCTAAACACATTCGCGTCTTCATTCGCACCCACACTCAATTCATCATACGCTCGCACTACACATCTAACAACATGTATACTGTCTTGGGCCAGTGATCACCTCAACAAGAAAAAAAGACAGTTACATTTCTGGTGGACCAGTTACGTGGGCTCTTATGATACATTTCTTGTCGCCAATGTGGCCTAGAAACTTACATTTCTGATGGACCAGATCTGTGGGTTTAAAAAGAACAGAGCGAGCATTTGACATTATTGTTGACATTTATGGATCCAGAAATTTACATTCCTGGTTGGCTGTTACATGTATGATGTCTCCAGTTTTGTCGAGAAAGTTACAAGAAGGACAAGTACACATTACACTTCTGATCTGTGGGTCTAAGCTACACACGGGACAGCCGTAACACACAGCGCTAATTCTACACTTGCAAGTTTTGGCTACAACAGGACAGATATAGGTCATCAACGGTTGACACAAATAAACAGTACGAGCATTTATATTATAATGCTACATAAAGCATAACAAGACAAGTACTGAAGTGAACTACTAGGCATTTGCTACGTGGACCATAACTGCATAGAAGGCGGGTTCCTATTGTAAACAGTACTGCGGGTTGTTACACGTTTCATTCAACAACAGACTTTTCTAGGTCAGAGCATTCAAGCTACATTGTTGGAGGTCAAGTGTCTGTAAACAGTACGTGAAATTGTAAACATTCAATGTGCAAGCCCTAATTTGAGAAGGTCATAGTAACTTTGGTTCGTGAATACCACTTTATGTTACAGTGGATTTGACGTTCAGTGCGCGTTTGACATTTCGTTTCTGTGTTCGCAAGGAGCAAGAAATTTATTTTAGTTTCAGCTGTGACTGAACTTGTTCTGCAACACATTGAAATTGATTGCTATATGTTTATGTCACTTCTACTGTTTTTGGTGTATTTTTCTGCGGGTTTTTCGGTTGGTGGGTCTTACGGTAAATATGCCACTTGATCGAGGCTTACTGTAAGCGGTCTGTAGGTGCAAATTTTCTTAATTTGGAAATTTGCTAGTGACAATTGGTCGCTATTGATGTTAGCTGTGATGTAATTGTACTTAACGTTGTTTTTGTAATATTTTGTCTGTTTTTCAGTTTTGATTGTCGATTTGTTTTGTTTGTATTCTGTAGGTCTCTCCTTTCTTGTGTATTTCTCTACACATTTTTGGTTAAAACAGTGTTGCCATTTGTATTGTTTTGTATTTTTGTCTTTGTATTTTTTTTTTGGTTGTACTACATTACTGTCATGCACAGTCTACATACACATACTTGGTCATGTTTTGATATTATTGATAAGGTAGACTCTTCATATAGAGTTTGTTAAATAATATTATATAAGATATTTATACAAGTTCTTTGATAAAAGACTTGTTATCTACAAAGATTGAGACAAGGTAAATACATATTCAAGTTCTTTATAAAAAAGACTTGTGCCCATAGTGAGTGGGATATAAGGGATTTTTTTTTCCACAGGTACTCAAGTGATTTTTTGGGTACATTATAAACAAGAGGAACATACAAAGTCTTTGTCTAAGACTAAGACAGTAAAATAAAGTGAAGTGAGTATACAAGTCTAGCATTTCAGACTTGTCTCCCATTGAAGTGGGATAAGGTAATTTATTTAATTTTTTTCAGGTTTCTGATCTCATTAGACAGAATGTCTACATTGGATTTCTTCATCCAGCAAGGGTTGACCCTTGGTAAGTCTGGTAAAGAATTGGAAGAATATTCATCTGCTCAATTCGCCATTGCATTAAAGTCAGAAGAAAAGAAACAAAAAGAGGAAATTAAATTGAAAGCAGAAGCTGAACTAAAGAAGCTAGAAGCTGAGAATAGAAGATTAGAACTTGAAGAAAGAAGGTATCAAAGAGAGGCTGAGGAGAGAAAAGCTGAAGCTGATGAAAGAAAATTCCAGATGGAAATGGAAGACAAAAAAATTCAAGCTCAGGCTGCTGCAGAGGAAAAAAAACTTCAAGCTGCTGCTGAGGCTGAAATTAGAAAAATGGAACATGAGGAAAGAAAACAGAAGATGGAACTTGATGAAAAACTCGCAATTTTGGAGTTAGAGAAATTGAAATTGGCGAGTACGGGTGCTCAGCAAACAACTTCGAGTACGACAAAGGAGTTTGTTAGTAGGATTAAATTGCCTCATTTCAATCCTTTAAAGGATGACGTAGCAGATTATCTAGATAGATTCCAATTTTTGTGCGATACGCATAACATAAAAAAGGAAAAATATGTTGAACAACTGATGCCATTTTTTACAGGTGACACAGTGACTACTCTTATGACAATAGACGAACATGAGAGGACTAATTATGATGTTGTCAGGGCAGCATTACTAAGAAATACCAATTAAAACAAGAAGACTATCGTCTTCGTTTTAGGACAATGTTGCCAGAAAATGGAGTAGATTTCTCTGATTTTGTTACAAAGATACGTCGTACATTTACACGATGGGTTGAGTTGTCTCAGATTGAGAAAACATATGAAGGTCTAATGGACTTATTATTGCGAGATAAGGTTTTGTCATCTGTTAATGATTCTTTTCTTGCATTCCTTCATGAGCGTAAGCCTAAAAACTTAAAAGAAATGGAGGAATACTGTTGTCAGTATGCCACAGCACATCCCCATGCTACAGTTAGCAATTCTAAAGTGAAAGAAGGGTTGCCAGCTGCTTCGGCAACACCATATGGCCCTAATTTCAGAAAAAAATTTCAGGGTGCTCAACAAAATTGGAATAGGGGAAGTAATCAAAATTACACTCAGAAGCGGAGTAATCCAACACATGATGGTTCTTCGTCTATGCAGTGGAGACAAGATGGTAGTTCTCGTAATTTTAGTGGTAATAATTTGAGACACTTTCGTAAAGGCTATCCAAATAATAACTATTCAAATTTTCGAGGTAATCATTCTCGACGTCAAGATTATGACGATGGTGAATTTAGAAACCGGGATTCAAACCGGAATGATGATTACAATAGGCAATATGATAACAATTACAGGGGAAATGATAGTCGAAATAATTACAGGGGAAATGATAATCGAGGTAGACCTAGGTTTAACAAAAAAAGACCTTACCAACAGGCAAACTCTGCGCAACAAGAGTTTGATGGAGCCTGTAATACAGTAAATGATAGTGGTAACTCTAGGGCTATCACTGGTTGTGCTTTCGATTTTGGGAGAGCAACTGAATGCCCCCAATGCTTAACATTGTTTGACTCATCAACTGTATCTACGCTAAGTTGTGGTCACCCTCTTCCTGCTCTACCTGCTACAGTTGCGCATGATGGGAGAGGATCTCTCATCTTACATAAAGGTCTAATAAATGATAGGCTAGTCTCAGTACTTTTCGATTCGGGATGTACTACCGTCGGGGTTAAGGAGTCTCTGATAGATCCTTGCTGTGCCACTGGAAAAACAATCAAATGTGTTACATTTGGTGGTACTATGGAAAGCTATCCTACTGCTATTATTAGGATTGACACTCCTTTCTTCACAGGAGATGTCCATGCATGTCTTCTTCCTAATCCTATTGCGGATCTTATAATCGGTCGTATTCATGGGGTTAAGGAATGCACCCCGCAACAAATTTCTAGTTGGGAAGAAAAAAACATTCAAACGGTCAATGCAGTGGTGACAAGAGCTCAAGCTCTTAATCCCCCAACTTCATCTGATAATAGTAATGAAGTTGATAGCCAAGACGAGCACTTGGTGATTTCCCATGACTCGTTTGTTAAACGTCAAGAAGAGGATCCTTCTTTGAAGAAATACTTCCTTCTTGCAAAGAAAGGGGATCCCAATCAAAATACGAATCACAAATCGTATATCACTATGAAGAATGGTATATTGGTACGAATGGTACAACACTCGGACAAGTCTATGCACTCGCAAATTCTTGTGCCTAAGTGTATGAGAGCCTTAATTCTTCGGCATGCACACGATTCTCAGTGTGCGGGACACATGGGTTTTTCCAGAACTAAAACTAGAGTCCTTGCGTCATTCTTTTGGCCATTCGTGAATAAAGACATCCGAATTTATTGCCGATCTTGCAAAATTTGTCAAGAGGTCAAGTCTAGGGGTCCGAGACATGCTGCTCCTATTCAGGCTGCAGATATTCCGATTCGGCCGTTTCAGAAAATGGCTATAGACATCATTGGTCCGTTCAAAATTAAGTCAGCCAGAGGACACCAATTTATCCTCACTTGCGTGGACATGTGCACGCGTTGGCCAGAGGCTATTCCTCTGAAGAGCATATCAACTGTCGATATCGCTGATGCTCTTTGGCTCGTATTTTCTCGTCTGGGATTCCCCGGAGAAATACTGTCGGATCACGGCACTCAGTTAATTTCGGACGTTATGTCTCAGGTAATGGCTACGCTAGACATTAAAAGGTCTCTCAGTAGTATTTATCATCCAATGTCCAATGGATTGGTAGAACGTCTTAACAGGACACTAAAGAACTTACTTGGCAAGATAACGGAGGATCATCCTGAAGATTGGGACAGGGTTTTACCTGCAGTCCTCTTTGCCTATAGAGAGGTTCCCAACGAGCATACAGGGTTTTCTCCTTTCGAACTTGTCTTTGGCGCGCAACCGCGCGGGCCAATGTCCTTGTTACACGATTTGATAACTTCCGATAATATTGACGATGATACACAATCGTCATATGAATATGTTATAGCTCTTAGAGAAAAGATTATCGAATCGTGCAGGTTAGCAACTTCATCTTCCGAATTTGCGAAAGAAAAAGCTAGGCGATTTGCTAATAAGAAAAGACGCCTACGTCAACTTTGTCCTGGAGACAAAGCATATGTCTTACTGCCCTCAAGAGAGAATAGACTTCTCATTTCTTGGAAGGGTCCATACACTATAGTCTCGAAAATTTCTGATGTCGACTATATTGTCGATGTGGATGGAAGGCATAAAACCTTCCATATAAATATGCTAACAGAGTTTATTGAACGTCCAGACTATTTACAGCCTATTTTCCAGGCGACGGACGACTCTCCAGTTCAACATGGTCACATCTCATCCCTGTCCGTTATACAGGATGAGGAAACTATTTTTTCTGACGTGAACTTACCTCTTCCTGCGATTCCACTTACTTCAACGGAATCGTGGAGAGACGTTACAGTCTCTTCCAACTTGTCTTTTGAGGAACAACGTCAAGTATCCTCTACGTTACAATCATATCAGGATGTCCTTACCGACATTCCTGGACACACAGATGTCATAGAACATGACATCATACTTACTGATCGTAATCCGATCAGAGTAAGACCATACCCAATACCTATTCATTTTCAAGCACAAGTCGAGAAAGAATTGGATGAAATGATTCAACTACAAATAATTGAACCATCCACTTCAGCTTATTCTTCGTCGATAGTTATTGTTCGAAAGAAAGACAATAACATACGTCTTTGCGTTGATTATCGCAAATTAAATCAAGTTACGAAGTTCGATGCTGAACCTATGCCGTTATTAGATGATCTACTTATTAGACTTTCTAAAGCTAAATTCTTTACTAAACTAGACTTGTCGAAAGGTTATTGGCAAGTCCCACTGACGGAACACGCCAAACCTCTCACTGCTTTTTCGACACCTAGGGGTCTGTTTCAATGGAATTTTATGCCTTTCGGGCTTATGAACGCCCCAGCGACTTTCGTGCGCATGATGCGACGAATTCTATCAGATCGTGCAGATGTCATTGCATATTTAGACGACATCTGTCTTTTCAGCGATACTTGGGAAGAACACTATGTGGGTCTGAAGGAATTGCTATCTACTCTACGTGAGCATAGTTTGACTGCTAAACCCTCTAAAGCTTTTGTTGGGTTTAGTGAAATTTCCTTCCTAGGTCATCGAGTTGGTCATGGTCTGTTGAAGACAGAGGACCAAAACATTTCAAAGATATTAAATATCTCGGTTCCGAAGACAAAAAAGCAAGTGCGTAGTCTCTTGGGATTGATACAATTCTATGGAAGATTCATTGAGAATCTGTCCTCCATTATGGCACCACTTTCAACGTTATTGAAAAAAGGTTCTCCTAATATGGTGCGTTGGTCCCAAGAATGCCAATCTTCATTGGATCAGGTTAAGAATTTGTTCTCATCTCATCCTATCTTAAGACTACCGACGATTGATAAGACTTTTGTCCTTCGTAGTGATGCCTCTTCCACTGGCATTGGAGCGGCACTAATGCAGGAATATTCAGGAACTCTGCATCCTGTAATGTATATTTCTAGGAAGCTGAATGCGGCAGAAAGGAATTACTCGGTTTTGGACCGTGAATTGTTGGCTATGGTTTGGTCCATTCTTAAGCTACAAAGGTTCCTTCTGGGCGCGCATTTCTTTATGGAAACCGACCAAAAAGCTCTTACGGCTATGCAAAGTAAGGATTTGAAGAGCTCGAGATCTACTCGTTATGCTATTGCTCTTCAGCCTTTCCATTTCACGGTGCGAGCTATCCGTGGTTCGGATAATGTGATGGCGGACATATTGTCTAGATGCCCACATGATTCCAGTTAAATCTTGTGTCCTAGTTTTTCCTGATATATTTTCAGACTTAGGTCTGTCCTTAATATCATAATATGTTGTAATACAAATGTATTTGGATGATGTTTAGATAATTTAACAAATTTCATTTTGTCCATCCATCAGTGATATGTTGCTAAAATAGCATTGACATTTGTATATTGCTATGATTATATTATTTAGTAATGTTTGATATATGATTGGTATTGCCAGCAACTTAGGTTTCTTGAATGGTATCCCTTAGTTTGTTTGGTTTAAAGGAAATATTTTCTCCTATGTTGGGAGATGATTTGTACCCTCTTCTATTGTACCTGATATTAGGTTCATTGTTTGCATGAGCACAGAAGTGATACTGGTGCTATCTTGCTCATGAACATATTAAAAAAAAAAAAATTGCATTTTTTTTTTTACAGGGGGGTGGTAGTAATGTTGCTGTCATTTTCGACGGAGTCATCTGTCAAGTTATTTGCTTATGTTTGTATCATATGTATAATTGTGTCTTTACCTGCGATGTCAGGTTGATTAGGGGTTGTCTTCCCTTGTTTATTCATTCATTGTGTTTGACCTTTAGGGTCAGAGGTTGACAGTTCGGCGTAGGCCTATGGGAAGGTTTTTTAAGCGGGAGTGAGATATACTTCCGGGAAGCCGGGAGGTCCTGTTTTTCTGAAGGGACCAAGAGTCCATTGTTTTTCGGGGAGAATCTTCGAAGTAACTGCTATGGCAGTTTTCCCCAGTGAATCTCTGTGCGTCGGGATGACGACAGAATTCCTTGTGTAGTTCTGAGGATTCATTTACCAGGTAATACCGACCTTTATGCATTATTACGCTTTTCGGTGGCAGAACATGTAAAGGATTACCTAGGGTGAACAGCAGCTCACTGATCCGCCATTTCAGAACTTATATATTTGTGCTCGAGGTAGCCATCCAAGACTGTTAGTCTTATATTGTCCAGAAATCCAGTGACGAAGATATATTGTGGGAGCCGCAGATTGGCGGAACTTCTATCTACAATAAGTATTACTGCAGGGTTGATGATAACCTATTTAACAGAAGTACACGGCCGACGTCAGAACGAGGCCTGTGCTTTCGGCTATTATACTACAGCCTGATATGTGCAATTGGCGGGAGTGCCAAGTTGCACCTGTGTGTCAAGGTAACTAAGGCATCTGACGCGTTTAGTCAGAGACGCCAAGGGCGACGCTACGAACTGTCATTATTGAAGAACTTTGCTATTGACCATGCACGTCTATTCTGATGTTTACCTTTTTGAATGCCAAATGTATACCTATCGATGTCAGGTCAGCATGACCTTGTTACACTGACTGTTCCTGTTGATACTATGTGTGTTCCCGTCAATAAATGTCTTGAAACATGCCTGCAGTGTCAAAGCATCCTTGATTACTGCATGTGAGAGTATGGGTTGCAGGATCTACATCTATACGAGCCTAAACACATTCGCGTCTTCATTCGCACCCACACTCAATTCATCATACGCTCGCACTACACATCTAACAACATGTATACTGTCTTGGGCCAGTGATCACCTCAACAAGAAAAAAAGACAGTTACAGTTACATTTGCAGTAACTCGGCCGATTTAGTCGCTGAAGTCAATACTCCCTTAAATAATGATTCGAAGATGGAGTAATAAGAAGTTTAATCTGATTTTTAAAAAAAAATAAGTACCAAGGCAAGATTTATTAAAAAAATAACTGTACATTTACAAAACATGTTGGGATAAAGCAGCAGTTAATTAATTAGTCAGATCTCAGTCCCTAGGCTGTTTTTCCACTTCTCCCCACAGCCTCATAGCCATCTTCTTCTTCTTCCATCCTTAGCCACCGACCGTCAAAGCAGTCAGTGGCCATTACGCCTAGTGGCGTCTTAGGGCAACAGCAGATAGGTTTTCTTTGCCATTGTTTCCCATCACGCCTAATGGCGTCTTTAGGGTAACGGCAAATCAATCCATTTGCTGTTGTTTCCGTAATCGAAGTGACTGGCAAACGGGTGATCAGCCCGTTGGTCCTCATAGCCATACATCTAGATAAAAGGCCACAGGAGAATTAGTGCCATCATGATGACATGCAGCAGAAAATGCACAATATTATTATTTCCTGCCATGTTTTGGTGGGTGACTTACTCGTTATTTTATAAATGCTTAAACATGGTGCAGGAGTAGCTCACTTACAGTTATATACACTCAAATAATAGAGATATGTCCATAAATGCATGGTAATTTTGGAGTTTAATCAGATTTATGGTCATCCAGACAAGTCACAATATCACAATACAAACTTTCACTAGGAAAGATCAGCTTGAGAAATGTGTAAAATAACTGGTGATGATAATCTAGTTTGACCAACAATTTTCTTGACTGTGCAGCCTAACTTAGAATGACGGAACGTGTGAACTGAAGTTCACTCTGTCAAAAATCGACTGCAGCATCGTTTACAGTCCCATTTCAACTCTGATCTGGGGGGGGGGGGGGGGAATTATTTTTAGCCATGATGTCATATTATATTTATAGCTGTGGGCTGTTTTTAAATGCTTGAGGCCAGAATTAAACTCCTTTTTCTGTCTTTCTTCAAGTGTTTTACTAGCTGTCATTTCAGAATGTCTTGTCTCTAATGCTGTTTGTCAGTTCTGATGTTGACTTGTATCCAAGCTGTGATGTTAAACTGTTGAGTACCTTCTCTGTTTGTCATCCTCTCTTTTGTTTTGTTGTAATTGATTGTGCCAATTAGCACATTATAATCACATTTTCATGTTCTCATAACATTATAAAAACAGACATGAACTTTTTCTTTTGTGATATGTGTTACATGCTTTGGCCATTTTCAGAACGTCTTTATTACTCTTTTTAGTTGTCTTATGTTATTCTTATATTCATCTGTGAAACCATCTTTGTCACCTCCAGGGATTTTATTTGTTTTTTTATGATTGCCCATGATTTACTTCCATATGAAAAGATGGACTAGTAATAATAATGAACTCTGTCCCTTGCTTCTGTTGGCATAAATTACTTATTAGCACATCATCATCTCAACCCATAACCCGTCATGGGTCGTAGGGGTGCCATGGTGGAAGCATCAGCAGACATGGTCCTCCACTGCTCTCTATTCTCAGCAATGCGTACAAGTGTGGAAAAACCGTGTCCTGCCCATTCTTTGATGTTATCAGCCCAGGATTTTCTTTGCCTTCCTCTTCTCCGTTTACCTTCGACTGTTCCCTGGAGGATCGTTTTCGAAAGGGAGTCATGACGAGTTACATGCCCAAACCAGGCAAGCCTTCGACGTTTCACTATTGACAAAAGTGGTTCTTGGTGGCCTGCATAGGTGTTTATTTTCTCTCTAACATAGACATTTGTTTTGTGCTCTTTATAGCAAATGCGCAAAATTCTTCTATAACATTTATGCTCGAAAGCCTGAATCCTTCGCTCCGTATCTGCAGTGAGTGTCCAGCCCTCACACCCATACAAGAGAATACATAATACAAGTGATTTGTATAATTTGATCTTCACAGGAAAACTGATGTTACTTTTCCAGATCACATTCAACCTTGTCATGGCAGCTGAGGCCATCTCAAGTCTTGTCTTGATTTCTTTACTTGATCTTTCATCACTACATATAGTGGACCCGAGATATTTAAAGGTGTTAACTTCTTCTAACGTTTGCCCATTTAACGTAATATTGGTCGGAACATGTTTCTTATGGCTATTCACCAATATCTTGCTTTTTTCTATATTAATTTCCATCCCATACGTTCTTGTTACTTTCTCCAGTCTAGAGGTAAGGTCTTGAAGTTCTGATTCTGTTCCAGCTATCAGATCAATATCATCAGCAAAACGTAGATTACACAGAGGGCGTCCTCCAATCGATATGGTTGATTTATAATCGTAGAGAGCCTCCTGCATAATATGTTCTAGATATATATTAAAGAGCACTGGTGACAGGATGCATCCCTGGCGAACTCCTACAGTTGTTTTGAAAAATTCTCCAATGTCGTTGCTTGCAAAAACAGCACTGCTTGCGTCCTTGTATAGTGCTTCAATGATATCTATGATGTTGGTATCAAAATTGAATTTTCTCATTATTTGCCATAAGCTTTCATGCCAGACTCGATCGAAGGCTTTTGTGAAATCGATGAAGTTATGGTATAAATCATGTTGATGCTGGAGATGTTTTTCGATCAGTAATCTAATATTGAAGATTTGTTCTGAGGTACTTCTTTTTGGTCTAAAGCCAGCCTGTTCCTCTGACAAGATTTCTTATGATTTCTGTTTTATTCTGTTCAAAAGTATCCTTAACATCACTTTACTTGGATGACTAATAAGGCTAATGGTTCTGTAGTTCTTGCACATTTTTAGATTTCCTTTCTTTGGAAGCGGTATTACTAATGACTGCGTCCATTCTTTTGGCCATTTTTTTGTACTCCATATCTTCTGGCAAATTGTTGTCATGATTAGCACATAATGGTTGCTAAATCTATTATTAGTGTAAATAGTAATTCTACCGTATACAGGTTGCTAATTCTTTTTTTAGTGTAGATAGTAATTCTAGCATATAAGGGTTGCTAATTCTGTTTTTAGTGTAGATAATAATTATGGCATCATATAAGGGTAACTAATTCTATTATTAGTGTAGATAATAATTCTGGCATCATATAAAGGTTGCTAATTCTATTATTAGTGTAGATAAAAAGTCTGGCATCATATAAAGGTTACTAATTCTATTATTAGTGTAGATAATAATTCTGGCATATAAGGGTAACTAATTCTATTATTAGTGTAGACAATAATTCTGGCATCATATAAGGGTTGCTAATTCTATTATTAGTGTAGACAATAATTCTGGCATATAAGGGTAACTAATTCTATTATTAGTGTAGACAATAATTCTGGCATATAAGGGTAACTAATTCTATTATTAGTGTAGACAATAATTCTGGCATCATATAAGGGTAACTAATTCTATTATTAGTGTAGACAATAATTCTGGCATCATATAAGGGTAACTAATTCTATTATTAGTGTAGACAATAATTCTGGCATATAAGGGTAACTAATTCTATTATTAGTGTAGACAATAATTCTGGCATCATATAAGGGTTGCTAATTCTATTATTAGTGTAGATAATAATTCTGGCATCATATAAGGGTAACTAATTCTATTATTAGTGTAGACAATAATTCTGGCATCATATAAGGGTTGCTAATTCTATTATTAGTGTAGATAATAATTCTGGCATCATATAAGGGTAACTAATTCTTTTTTTTTAATTAAAAACTGAAATGGAAAACTGAAGAGCATAACAATTAAAATATGAAAGTGTGAAAAACAAGATCTTAACTTGTAGAGGTGCTTGGTATAATCAAGCTATCTTAACTTGTAGAGGTGCTTGGTATAATCAAGCTATCTTAACTTGTAGAGGTGCTGGGTATAATCAAGCTAACTTTGTACTTACAGAGCATGGAGTTACCACTGTAGCTGAGCCCATTACTGGAAGCCTACAAGAAACATTCACATCCTCTTTTAGTGATGGTTTCTGTGGTAATTGGTTTTATATGATGAGGTTGCCAGCCCCATGTATATGTTGGTGGTATGTATGCTGTCATGTCATTACCTTTTAGCTCCCCACGGAGCACAGTTCTTCAGCAGGTACACGCCAGACCTTCCTATCTAGTGCTGTCTGTTCAAGGTTCTTTCCATGTCTCTGTCCCTTTCATGTCTGTGTCTGATTCCTTTCACCATGTGTTGGTTAGGTCTTATCCTTATCCAGAACAAGGACTGCCTTGTAGTTCTAACAACTGGTATTCACAATGTGTATTCTGCCCGGCACCAGCGTCTTCTCCTCAAATCTAGTTTCACTTGTTTTTGTTTGACTCTATCCAACAGTTCCACATTGGTGGTCGTGTCATACCTTTTCAATGCTTGTATTCTGCACTAAGCATCTGTGTATGATAGTCTGCATCTTGGTTTTTGTTTTTTGTTTTTGTCTCTACAGGGTGATTGACAAGTCATTAATGACATTTAAATGGTTATATCATCACTTGTATCTATTGCATATTCATAAATCAAATGTTAAAGCAAGGGGCAGTAACTGCCATTTGGCTGAGAAGTTTAATTTTTTAAAATTTATCACCCCTAGAAGCAAACAAAAATAATGTATAAAATGGCCAACCAAATGACATTACAAGTTTCACCCGATCTTTATGTGAAGATATTCATAGCAGGACTTCGTGTTTTGTTATTCTATTTTCTGCTTTTGATTTTCGTTGATTGTTGAATTTCTTGTATTGATAATTTTTTTTGGTTTTGTATTTTCCTTGCTTTATTATTGCTCTTCACTTGTGTTGTTATATTTCAAATGTATATTACGTGTTTGCAGTGTCTATAGTATCTTTCTTTAACTTGTCTATCTTTCTTGTCCTTGTTGCCTATTTGTGGCTGACAAAGGGTGAAACCCGAAATGTACTGCGTTTCCCATGTACCATTAATGTGTAAAACTGATTCAATACCGTTTTATTTGTTAATATATATATTTATTTCCTTACCAGTTTTACAGAAGTCCCCAAATTTATTTACTTACAAGAGAGAAACAATTTCTCCCCCCCCCCCCCCGGATATATGTGTTGAACAAAGCAGATCTTATGGTCATTTGTAATGTTAATGTGAGGGCTCAGAGTGGCTAAGAGGTATGGCATCCACCTCAAATTCTAGAGGTACCGGGTTCAATTTCCGGTTGAGGGAATATGCTTTGAGGGAATATGCTTTATGGAAATGTTTTTCAAAACCAGTGGTCTTAATGATGTCATACTCTCCCCTGGTCTCCTGGGTAGTGAGATTGGATGCCTAGCCTTCTCGGATAAGGGCGAAAAAATAGGAGGTCCCGTGTGCAAGTTGCACAAGTTAATAATCCTTCGGCAGTTGGAAACCGTAAAGAGTAGGCCAAAAGGCCACCGCCCTGGCAAAATTTAAAAATTAGAAACCTACCTACCACAGAAATATTTATAGAATGTGTGATTCCTATATACACACGTTGGGATTCTTGCAAGTGCTACGGAGTTCGTGCACCGTGCTGAGATCTTCCTTGTGTGATCTAAGGGAGGAGATTGGAGCACTGATGATGGAGTTGTCCATGTGCAATGAAAATAGTCCTTAAAACCATACCAAACCAAACTAAACCAAACCAAACTAATATTAATGTGACGTAATAAAATAGCAGTTGATTGTCTTAATTGTGACACTAGTTTCATATCAAATTAATTGGATAGGGGTGAAGACATAACAATTTACAAACAAGAGGTGACTTTTCAATCACCCTGTATATTTCACACCCATACGAATATTACAGCCTGGACGTTTGACTTGAAGATTCATATTTTTATGTTGGACTTGATTGTTGTTAATTTTCAAAAATTTCCCATGGCATACAGTACTGGCACCTATGTAAAAAAAAAAACAAAAAAAAACTTTTATGATCATTGTAAGAACAAAACAAGCTATTTGTATAACTGTACATTTTTTTTGTTCTTTGTTTCATTTGACATTTGTTATTATTAGAATAACAGAAATAATGAGACTACTGCTGCCTCACGCATGTCGTACAAGGCGACTTGTTGTTTTTGAGGCTGGCTACCTCATCATGTTAAACGAATTGCTACAGAAACCATAAGAGAATATGAATGTGCTTTGTACAGTCCTGCAAGGGAGACAGCTGCAGTGGTATCTCCGTATTCCATAAGGAGTGACAAGTACAATGATGGTGGGTTTCAAGTTCTATGGAAGGTCAAGCGTGTCAGATTTCATTTGTTTTTCTCCTTTGCTGTCCCGTGACATTATGTTAGTTTCTATAATTGGTGCACATGAAATGATATGTTGTTGTTGTACCTTTAACATGATGATACATTCTTCTGTTATGATGTATTCTGACTTTAACACATTGTGATATATTCTGTCTGTATGAGTTACTGTAATTTTATTTTGGTATTATCTGTCATTATTATATAACTTTTATTAAAAGATATGATGAATTTTGTCCTTATCATTATGATATATTTAAGTTTTATTATCATGTGAAACCAAAAAAAACTGTATCATTGAATTGCTTTTATGATTTCAAGGGGAAAAGTATAGAGCAAAATAAATTTTTTAAAATATTGGCCAGATAATGATTTTTTTATAGATTTTATTTCATGGTTTTTGTTTTCAATGTTTCATTGTTTGAGTGGTCCCTATCTGTTTCTTTATCACTGACATATTTGTTTCTCTGTTTCTGTACCACTGACTTTCTTTGCCTCTGTACTGACTTTCTTTGTCTCTGTTTCTGTACCACTGACTTTCTTTGCCTCTGTTTCTGTACCACTGACTTTCTTTGCCTCTGTTTCTGTATCACTGACTTTCTTTATCTCTGTCCATTTCTGTATCACTGACTTTCTATGTCTCTGTTTCTGTACCACTGACTTTCTTTGTCTCTGTTTCTCTACCACTGACTTACTTTATCTCTGTCCATTTCTGTACCACTGACTTTCTTTGTTTCTGTATTACAGACTTTCTTTGTCTCTGTTTGTGTACCACTGACTTTCTTAGCCTCTGTTTCTGTACCACTGACTTTCTTTATCTCTGTTTTTGTACCACTGACTTTATTTGCCTCTGTTTATTCCACTGACTTTCTTTGTCTCTGTACCACTAACTTTGTTTATCTCTGTCCAGTTCTGTACCACTGTCTTTCTTTATCTCTGTTTTTGTACCACTGACTAGGAACCGAAGACGCAGCAAAAGTGATAAATGCAGTCAGCGACCCATAGCTTGACTGCTTGCGTCAGGGTCAGCGAACCAGAGCTGACAAAGACCCTACTCCACCTCCAAGTGGTGGTCCTGGAAACAGGCTGCACCACTGCAGTCTGGCTGAGAGAGTAGGGACCGAAGAGGGAAGGCTAACCCGGTCCCAAAAAATGCCGTGCTGAAGTCGGATGTGTCAGCCTTGGATGTTTCAGCCGAAAGGCGCAATTATCGCAGCTTCGCTGTAAATGGACACAACGCAACCAACGTCTTTTCAGGATGAACGAGGAAGAAGAAGGAAGAAGAAGTACCACTGACTGTCTTTGCTTTTGTTTCTGTACCACTGACTTTCTTTGACTCTGTTTCTGTACCACTGACTTTCTTTGACTCTGATACTCTACCACTGACTTTCTTTGACTCTGTTTCTGTACCCCTGACTTTCTTTGACTCTGATTCTGTACCACTGACTTTCTTTATCTCTGTTTCTGTACCACTGACTTTCTTTGACTCTGATTCTGTACCACTGACTTTCTTTATCTCTGTTTCTGTACCACTGACTTTCTTTGACTCTGATTCTGTACCACTGACTTTCTTTATCTCTGTTTCTGTACCACTGACTTTCTTTGACTCTGATTCTGTACCACTGACTTTCTTTATCTCTGTTTCTGTACCACTGACTTTCTTTGACTCTGATTCTGTACCACTGACTTTCTTTATCTCTGTTTCTGTACCACTGACTTTCTTTGACTCTGATTCTGTACCACTGACTTTCTTTATCTCTGTTTCTGTACCCCTGACTTTCTTTGACTCTGATTCTGTACCACTGACTTTCTTTATCTCTGTTTCTGTACCACTGACTTTCTTTGACTCTGATTCTGTACCACTGACTTTCTTTATCTCTGTTTCTGTACCACTGACTTTCTTTGACTCTGATTCTGTACCACTGACTTTCTTTATCTCTGTTTCTGTACCACTGACTTTCTTTGACTCTGATTCTGTACCACTGACTTTCTTTATCTCTGTTTCTGTACCACTGACTTTCTTTATCTCTGTTTCTGTATCACTGACTTTCTTTGTCTCTGTTTCTGTATCACTGACTTTCTTTGTCTTTGTTTCTGTACCACTGACTTTCTTTGACTGATTCTGTACCACTGACTTTCTTTATCTCTGTTTCTGTACCACTGACTTTCTTTATCTCTGTTTCTGTATCACTGACTTTCTTTGTCTCTGTTTCTGTATCACTGACTTTCTTTGTCTTTGTTTCTGTACCACTGACTTTCTTTGACTCTGATTCTGTACCACTGACTTTCTTTATCTCTGTTTCTGTACCACTGACTTTCTTTATCTCTGTTTCTGTATCACTGACTTTCTTTGTCTCTGTTTCTGTATCACTGACTTTCTTTGTCTTTGTTTCTGTACCACTGACTTTCTTTGACTGATTCTGTACCACTGACTTTCTTTATCTCTGTTTCTGTACCACTGACTTTCTTTATCTCTGTTTCTGTATCACTGACTTTCTTTGTCTCTGTTTCTGTATCACTGACTTTCTTTGTCTTTGTTTCTGTACCACTGACTTTCTTTGACTCTGATTCTGTACCACTGACTTTCTTTGTCTTTGTTTCTGTACCACTGACTTTCTTTATCTCTGTCTCTGTATCACTAACTTTCTTTATCTCTGTTTCTGTATCACTGACTTTTTTTATCTCTGTTTCTGTATCACAGACTTTCTTTGTCTCAGTTTCTGTATTACAGACTTTGTCTCTGTTTTTGTACCAATGAATTTCTTTGCCTCGGTTTTTGTACCACTGACTTTCTTTGTCTCTGTTTCTGTATTACTGACTTTCTTTGCCTCTGTTTCTGTACCACTGACTTTCTTTGTCTCTGTCTACTCCTGGCTTTGTCTCTGTCTATTCCTGACTTTGTCTTTGTCTATTTCTGACTTTGTCACTGTCTATTACTGGCTTTGTCTCTGACTATTTATGTATCACTGACTTTCTTTGTCTCTGTCTATTTCTGCATCACTGACTTTCTTTGTCTTTGTCTGTTCATGGTTTTGTCTCTGTCTATTTCTGTATCATGGACTTCCTTTGTCTCGGTCTATTTCTGTATCACTGACTTTCTTTGTTTCTGTATTTCTGTACCACTGACTTTCTTTGTCTTTGTCTATTTCTGGGTCACTGACTTTGTTTGTCTCTGTCTATTCATGGCTTTGTCGCTTTCTATTTCTGACTTTGTCTTTGTCTATTCCCAGCTTTGTCACTGTCAATTTATGAATCATGACTTTCTTTGTCTCTGTCTGTTTCTGTATCACTGACTTCCTTTGTCTCTGTCTATTTCTGTATCACTGACTTCCTATGTCACTGACTTTCTATGTCTCTGACTATTTATGTGTCACTGACTTTCTTTGTGTCAGTCTATTTCTGTGTCACTGATTTTCATTGTCTCTGTCTATTTATGTGTCACAGACTTTTTTTGTCTGTGTCTATTTCTGTACCACTGACTTTCTTTGCCTCTGTCTATTTCTGCGTCACTGACTTTCTGTGTCTCTGACCGGTGTTTGTAGCATGTAGAACATGGATGGCGTTTGTAGCATATAAGACATGGGTGGTGTTTGTAACATGTAAGACATGGGTGGTGTTTGTAGCTGTTAAGGATAGATTTGGGGTAATATATTGTAGCGTGTTACTACACGCTAGCACATGTCCATTTTATTTGAGGAATTGTTTTCGCCTGTAGACAAACTACTTTTTGCACGAAGCGTTTACCCGTGGTGAGCGACAGTCACTAGTGACGTAGTTCGTCACATGTCGTGGGTTCGAATTGTTAATTACTGTATTTGGCCTTCCGTATTCGTTCACTGGTTTGAGGTGGACGTGATTTTTCGAAGCTCCAGGATTTTTATGGAGAGTGTGGTTTTCTAACTGGGGCATATAATGGATTATTTCGAAGGCCGCCACCTTGTTAAGAACGTTCCAGATGGGGAAGGAAACTTATTGAGAAGTCTTGCACAACCCCTTTTGATATTTTCGTAAGGAGTATCTCAAAGATATTGAGGTAACTGAGTTTAGGTCGCCATCATCAGTTTGTTCGCCACATTACTTGGGTCCCGGGAATATTGCCCTACTTATTAGTACACGGCCAGGATTGATAACAGATCGTATGTCTTCGTCTTCTCTATTCGGTTCTGGCCGTTCTGACTAAGAGGTGCGTGCCATTCACGGACACCCAAGTAATGCGATCAAAAAAATGTGAATTATGTTTTCTTATATGTATATATATATATATATATATATATATATATATATATATATATATATATATATATATATATATATATATATATATATATATATATATATATATATATATATATATATATACATGATCTCAACATGCATGCTTATTGACTTATGGACTGACCACATTTATTGAGGAGACAGATGTTGAAGATTCTCCATTGCTTGTATTGTGAAGGAGTTTAATAAATACCTACTATATGTATATTGTGACCTGCTAACCGCGGACTTGAGTTGTTCTGCCAGTATCATGTCCTGTATGACCAAACTCTAGTGCATTCGACAACATAGCAGATGAACTCTTTAATATAAACATCTTCACACATTCTAAAAGAAACAACAGTCCTAACAACATGGATGGTGTTTGTAGCAAGTAAGACATGGGTGGTGTTTGTAGGATGTAAGATATAGTGTTTGTAACATGTAAGACAAGGATGGTGTTTGTAACATGTAAGACATGGAGGGTGTTTGTAACATGCAAGACATGGATGGTGTTTGTAACATGTAAGACATGGATGGCGTTTGTAGCATTTAAGACATGGATGGTGTTTGTAGCATGTAAGACATGGATGGTGTTTGGAACATGTAAGACATGGATGGTGTTTGTAACATGTAAGACATGGATGGTGTTTGTAACATGTAAGACATGGGGGTGTTTGTAACATGTAAGACATGGATGGTGTTTGTAACATGTAAGACAAGGATGGTGTTTGTAACATGTAAGACATGGATAGTGTTTGTAGCAAGTAAGACGTGTGGTGTTTGTAGCATGTAAGACATGGGTGGTGTTTGTAACATGTAAGACATGGACAGTGTTATTAGCAAATAAGACATTGGTGGTGTTTGTAACATGTAAGACATGGGTGGTGTTTGTAACACGTAAGACATGGGTGGTGTTTGTAACATGTAAGACATGGATGGTGTTTGTAACATGTAAGACAAGGATGGTGTTTGTAACATGTAAGACATGGATGGTGTTTGTAACATGTAAGACATGGGTGGTGTTTGTAACATGTAAGACATGGATGGTGTTTGTAACATGTAAGACATGGATAGTGTTTGTAGCAAGTAAGACATGGGTGGTGTTTGCAACATGTAAGACATGGGTGGTCTTTGTAACGTGTAAGACATGGATAGTGTTTGTAGCAAGTAAGACATGGGTGGTGTTTGTAACATGTAAGACATGGGTGGTGTTTGTAACATGTAAGACATGGATAGTGTTTGTAGCAAGTAAGACATGGGTGGTGTTTGTAACATGTAAGACATGGATAGTGTTTGTAGCAAGTAAGACATGGGTGGTGTTTGTAACATGTAAGACATAGATAGTGTTTGTAACATGTAAGACATGGGTGGTGTTTGTAACATGTAAGACATGGGTAGTGTTTGTAACATGTAAGACATGGGTAGTGTTTGTAACATGTAAGACATGGATGGTGTTTGTAGCAAGTAAGACATGGGTAGTGTTTGTAACATGTAAGACATGGGTGGTGTTTGTAACATGTAAGACAAGGGGTGAGTTGTTCCAGTTTCTCACTGTTAAACCAACCAAATTATTCAACTCCTTATTGCTCTATCTCTATCCAGGACCACCTTTTATTCACGTTTTCGCTCGTTGTTGTGCATAGATCCATCACTTGTGCATAGATCCATCACTTCAGCTAACCCTTGCAGGAAGGCTACCCCCCCCCCCCCACCCCATAATGATTTTGTAGCAGTTATTTCTGTAGCAATTAGCAGTTCATGGTTGTGACGTATAATGGAAATACAGCCTACAGTATCTGACAGTCTTGCGGACCTCGTTAGCGTTCTATGATTTGCCAGCAAAACCATGCATTTTTCTGCCTGTCTTACTCACCTTTTAATCCACGCCTCTTTTTCTGTCATCACGGGCTAACGCAAAGTTTACAAACTTCTCGACCTGCCAGTCATAACAGGTAGCGAATGAGGTTTGTTTACATAGTTTCTCACGCGAGCTTATCTGTCAATCATGCGATGCCTGACAGACCGCATGTGAAGAAACCGAAGACCCTTTGAAGTTCGTACTCAGGAAAGCCGGGAATTTCCCGAGTGGCTTTGATGTCGAGTCGTGGGCAAAAATCTTCGAGAACCCCGTTAGACGTGAGAATTCTTCTGATGTCGATTAGCAACGCTGAGACAGAGCGACCGTAAAACCATTTATCTGGGCAACTCTGTTCACGATTCTTCCGATTCACATGGTAATGTGGAAAGTAGCGTCATCTATAGATCAGAGACACAATAATATATATAAACTGTGGTTTCTTAAACCCGCTATCAGCTGTCGCTCAGAATTTTGGATAGTCTATGCACGTATTCTAGAACCATTGTGAAAGATGTGTTAATAGCATTTCGTGGGGATCGTTTCATTTCTGATTTGTGGTATTAGAAATTAGATTTACGTGATTTAATGTGTTAAGTTTTACCATTATAATTCACTTAAAGTTCTAGCTGTTAAATACCAGTGAAAAATAACGCGTAGCTATTTTCTTTACCAGTTGTTCAGTTTAATGTTAATTTTACCACCCGTTTTCTCACACAAGAAGAGACGTTTTAGTTGACTGAGTATATACTAGGCGTAACGGATAGTGGAAGATAGAATTCACGTTTATTCCATTTTGTGTATTTATTATAAGTGACTATTATTTAATATCATACTACTAAACAAACAGACGCCGACAATCTAATAGCTATTAACGACAGGCGATATTTATTAAGTACGCGTATGGATAATTAAATAATAATAGATATTGTACGCTGATCGTTAGCGCGCGCAAAGGGGCGGGAAGGGATGCATACCTTCACCCGACCTAGAGACGCTGCGCTAGCGAAAGCTGACCGGATAGGAATAGACTAAAGACACCGTGTGCCTTTTAAATTTAATCATGACTGACAGAGTGGATAAGAGATCGTCTTGTCCCCTTCTGTGTACATATAGGTAGCGATATAGAATAGTAGCATTTTTTTCATAAATTTTTCTTTATTCCTAAACAGACCTGATCACAAGAGCGGCCAGCGGTCTAATTTGGTCCGTTTCCTTCATTTACTGATTGATTAATGTTGTATTTTTCTTGGCTTATGCGTCCCCAAGTTTATTTGTGAACAGGATTGGCCAAAGATATACCAGAAACATTTAACGTGTAAATTTAACTGGACTTATCAATACCCAGATATTTTTTCTCCAATTTATCAGCCCACGGGGGTTGTGCAGAAATAATAACACTATCTGACTTTTGACAGTCGAATCAGCAGATTTATCCAGAAAGTTACGCTGTTTCAAAATCGGCACTCACCACAGAGCCAGTCGATAGGATTTACCATCATTTAATAATTGTAACAGTTTTTAGCAACTAGATGTTTCCAAATACTGGAAGTATTTTTCACTGTTTGCTGTGAACACAAGATCTCGGTTTCTACACTAACTATTCGAGGTGACATTTGTTCATCCGGGAATACACCACCAAATTTGGCGTCCCCCTCATAAAATCTTATTTGTTATAGAGGATGGACTGGGGCCAACTTGGATAATACCCCTGACATTCTGTATATTCAGGAACTATTGTAATTCCAAAGGGATATCACAAAGAATAGGGTTATCGTGATTGAGTGGCCACTGTATGACAGAGAGAGTATGACAGAGAGAGTGAATATTTTTCTTTGTTACAAGTATTACACCAACTCTGATTTGGCTTTAAAATTGTTTACTTTACTGGGTAGCATTTCGTAGGAACTTTGTTTTCCCTTACTGTCTATTCTGTAACATAGTGCTAACCTTTGACCTTTGGGGTTAATAACTTGTTGGGTTCTTGTCTCAATAAGGGGAGGGCACATTTATTCTGTTATTTCCTATGTATGTAATTCTGATTTTATTTGATTTTTCTTTAGATATTCGATGTTGTCAAGTTTAATGATAATAAACAACAACAGAAACTTAACTTTGTGTGTTGGTCAGACCCATACCCAATTAACCATAGTTTTTAACGTTTGTGTGTCTTGTTGTCACATAGTGTGTGTGTGTGTAGATAAACTTATAATTACATGTATAGGGAGGGAAATATTGTCTTGTATTAAATTACAGTCGTATAGATAGGCTGGACTAGAGAAACGTCTCATTCCAGAGACAGATCTTCTCCTTAAACTATTCACTCGTGAAATCTATTTCTCACACCTTTATTTCTCACGTACGTATCACCATCCACTCTACTCAGGCGGGGCCATAAATAACTTCCAAACCTATCTAATTACGACAATGGTGAGGTTGCCAGCCTCTTGCACAAACTCATATTTAATCTCCTCTTACAACGTTATTTAAGTAAGCAGTAATCATATTCATTTATCTCACCATAGACCCCGGATAACACATGGGAAAGACTTAGTTCAAACATTTGCTCGTAAGGAATCTCTCTCTCTCTGTGTCCCTCTCTTTCTCTCTCTCTCTCTCTCTCTCTCTCTCTCTCTCTCTCTCTCTCTCTCTGTTTTAAATCTCTTCTTGCAATTTAATGGTTAGTTATTTTCAGTTCCTTGCTTTTTGTTTAATTTCAAACATTAGCTCTTACATCAGAACGTAGATATGAAGGTAGAATAGGTCATTTGTCGTTTGGTTTCCATTGAGATGTTTTGTTTTATTAGTTCATGTGAAATAATATCCTTTAAACCATGTATGAGTGTTTCAATTAATTTATCTAAACTGTCAGTACACGGGACATCCCATTATAAGATTATGTATAATGGGAAGACAATGACTTTACCAGATTGCACTATCAAAGTAAATGGAACAGTTCTAAAACATGTTAATCGATTGAAATACATAGGCACATTAAAAACAACGGGTGGATGATGCATCTCAGAGTTAAAAATAGAATAGCCCAAGCAAAAACAGCTTTCTATAATGTAAACGTTGTTTCATGCAATTAGCTTGTCTTTAATGGTAATAAGAAAGAGCGTTCTTCAGTAAGATAAAACCAATTCTGACATATGGAAGTGAGACATGGGCAATTAGTAAACAAGCAGGACAAACGATGGAAATCACAGAGATGTGGTTTTACTGAAGAACGTTAAGAATATGAGGTATAGCTAACAACATTAATGAGGATGTCCTTAAAGATCTCAGTGCGCAATAGAAGCATATAACTCACAATATAACATCGTTTGTTTAACTTTGTGTGTGTGTGTGTGTGCGCGCGTGTGTGTGTGTGCCATGGACCCTTTGATTGTCAGATGATGGGGGTGTCGGAGTGGCTTGGTGGTATGGCGTTCGCCTCGAATTCTAGAGGTACAAGGTTCGATTCCCATTTGAGGAAATATAATTTATGGAAATTTTTTTTCAGAACCATTGGCCCTAGTGATGTCATACTCCCCCCTGATCTCCTGGGTAGTGAGATCGGATGCCTAGCCTTCTCGGATAAAGGCGAAGAAATAGGAGGTCCCGTGTGCAAGTTGCGCGCTTTAAAAATCCCACGGCAGTTGGAAATCGTAAAGAGTAGGCTGTAAATCCGCTGCCCTGGCAAAATATAAAAATTAGAAACCTACCCACCACAACAATATTTATAGAATGTGTGATTCTCGCCGGTGCTACGGAGCTCGTGCATTGTGCTGAGACCCTCCTTGTGTGATCTTAGGGAGGAGATCGGAGCACTGATGGAGTTGTCCGTGTATAATGAAGAAAGTTGTTAAAACCAAATCAAAACCAAATAAAAAACCGACGAAGGCTGTGAACCCCTTTGTCCAATGAAGGCGATGGTCCCCTTCTTGGGAAAAAAATTTACATGAAAGCATAATTTAAAATTTTAGATAATGTACACGCGTACTGTGGAATCCACTCATAGACCCCCAAGAGATCCTTGAACCACATGTTAAGAAACCCTGCATTAGAAGAAATTAATTGACCTTAGTTGTGCATGTAATGATGAGAAGAAAGCTGGAATGTCGTAACAGCAGGAAATATTGAAGACAAAAGAGACAAAGACGACAATGAGAGAATATACTGGACAGTAAGACGTCATAGCATGGACAGAAATTAACAACATAATTGACAAACAGTACTGGAGGGTGGAAGCAGTGAAGAGACATAATCACCTACGCCAATTACAACTCGTAGAAGAAAAAAAAAGATAAATTCAGCGAGAAGTTGTCAGGAAAGTTACATCAAAGGAGGCAATTAGCGGAAATTAGTGTCACGTGACTAAAATCGGCGACGCCTGTTTTCATCATCAGAAGACCGGATGGCGCAATCTCTGGATCTGGCAAATTTTCAAAATCTGTACTTCTGCTGAAAAGAGAAACCTCGTGTCTCCTATTTCGATCGCATGTTTCGTGCCTCTGTTTAATTTCAAGTCTTCAATATGTTATTTTTCTATCATATTTCTCCATTCGATCGCCTTTCAAGCTAGGAAGTGCACATTGTAATGACCTAGCATACAATATGACATCTTTCCGGCTTTCCAACTTTGGCTCGTACGTCAGTGTGACGTAGAGAACATACGTCATTATTCTATACGAAGACGTAACGACTAAACCAACAATTAACACAATTATCCACACAAATACAGGGTACAAAATAAACGTCATCATCTGATTTGTTTTGCTTATAACTTTTGAACAAACAAAAAAAGGAAGAAAGAAACACAAGCTCTAATTGAAAGGAAAAAAAATTATTTCATCACATAAATAAACAGATATTGAAGTGAAAATAAAGGCCCCCAGCCTTAATAGTAAAAAGACAGAAGTAATGGTCGTCTCAAAGAAACTGGCTTCCTCAGAATATACTGTCAGGGTTAATGGAACAGTTTTAAAACAAGTCTATAGATTCAAATACCTGGGCACATTAATAACAACGGATGGAAGCTGCATCCCAGAAGTGAAGAGCAGAATAGCTCAGGCAAAAAATGAGTATTTTGTGCAATAATTCTTTGTCAATGGAAGTAAAAAAGAGAGTTCTTCAATGCTATATAGAACCAATCCTGACACATGGGAGTAAGTCTTGGACAATTAGTAAACAAGTAGGGAAAGCACTCGAGGCCGCAGAGATGTGGTTTTACACAAGAATGTTAAAAATACCACGGACAGCCAAAAAGAGGATGTCCCCGAAAGAGACCAGTGTGCAAAGGAAGCTTATTTCACAAGTTAGAAAGAAGCAATCCACTTTTTTGGGGGATGTTATGAGAAGAAGAAACCTGGAATATATCGTAACAACAGGTAAGATTGCATATATCGTAACAACAGGTAAGATGGAATATATCGTAACAACAGGTAAAACTGAAGGAAAAAAAGAGACGAGGGAAGACTTACTTACTTAGTCGTTCCCCTTCTACACAGAGGCGCGGTGGCGCAGTGGTTGGTGCACTGGCTTCCCAGTTCGGCGGTCCTGGTTCGATCCTCAGTTGAGGTGAGATTTTTTTAAACTGTAAACGGCTCCGGGGCCGACCCAGCCTTGTGCATTGGGTACCAGATCAACTCTGGGAAGGTTAAGGCGGCCGGCGTGATGCTGACCACATCACCCTTATTGTGCCGATGGTCAGGAAAATACGAGCCTAACACTATATTCCCAATATGCCTCAATGGGCATGAAACTGGATCCTTTACCTTTTTTTTTCACTAATGCACAAAGTTTTGCACATCACTACTTCACACAATTTTGCACATCATTATTTAGCGCAGTTCCGCACGTCACTAGTTCACGCAGTTTAATACATCACTTATCGTTTCAGAGTATCTAGTGGTGTAGATATTTTCCTATAACTGACCTCGAAACCCTCGAATCGGTCGGTTGGATCGGAGGGTTGATCAGTGAGTTAACAATTCACTATCGTAAAACAAGCTATTGTTACCGAAACAGAACCAGGCTCGACAGTAAACATGACTCACTCTAATATCTTGGGGGCTAAGGAGATTTCTAAAATTGGATACTGGAATGTAAGAACTATGTATCAAGACGGAAAATTGGAAGAAGTAATTAAAGAAATGGATAATTATAAGTTGGACTTATTGGGTGTCAGCGAGTGTAGATGGACGGGGAAAGGCATAAAATATATTTCAGAAGAAAAAAAGCAAATTATATACTCTGGTAGTAATGATAATCGTCACACAGAGGGAGTAGCCATCCTAATGACACAGAAAGCAGCAGCATCGCTTATCAGCTGGGTACCTATCAATGAGAGGCTAATATTAGCTAGATTTCAGACACGATTTTTCAAGCTCTCAATTGTACAATGTTATGCACCAACTAACGACGCTCTTGATACCACAAAAGATGACTTCTATGAAGCACTTCTAAGTACCATCAACACAATACCCAAGCATGACATAATAGCAGTCATGGGTGATTTTAACGCCAAAGTAGGTGACAACAACGATGGAGTACAAAGATATCTCGGTACTCATGGCATAGGCTGTTTGAATCAAAATGGCGAAAGACTTCTAGAACTTTGTGAAATATCAAACCTCGTTGTGGCAGACACCATCTTTCCACATAAGAATATCCACAAGATAACATGGAATTCACCTGATGGCAGAACTAAGAACCAGATAGATCACTTCTGCATAAGCGCTAAATTTCGCTCATCAGTTCAAGACGTCAGAGCATACAGAGGTGCAGAGATCGGAAGCGATCATAACCTCTGCATAGCTAAAATGAGAATTAAACTGAAGAAGTTATACCAACCGAATAAAAATAGAAGAATAGATGTACACAGACTGCAATCAAATGATATAAAGAAGGAATATAATGTCAAAATGAACAACTATTTCGATGCTTTAGGCAAAATTGACAACGATATCACCACCAAGACAATCGATACTAAATGGGAACAACTGAGAACAGCAATGACAGAAGCAGCTGTAGCGACCACCGGATACCTAGTACATAAAAAGAAAAAATGGATGAGAGAAGATACTTGGGATAAAATACAAGAAAGGAAAACAGCAAAACTTAAACTACTAGCGGCAAGTACACATAATGCAGTTGAATCTTGCAAACTAACTTATAACTTGTTAAATAAAGAAGTGAAGACAAAAACTCGAAGAGATAAAAGACATTTCATCAATGAACTGGCCGTAGAAGCTGAAAATGCTGCAAGAACTGGTAATAGTAGGTGCCTTTATCAAATTACAAAACAACTATGTCACCAGCCTACTGCTATGGAAACACCTGTTAAAGGTAAATTAGGGAATTCAATACCAACAGAAAAAGAACAAATGAAGAGATGGGCTGAGCACTTCATGGAGGTGCTAAACAGACCACCACCAACAGTAACACCTGATTTTAATAATGAAACATCCACAACCACCTTGCCAATAACTTGCGATGAATTCACGCTGGACGAGATCAAACAAGCCGTTAAAAGATTAAAAAATTTTAAAGCTGCTGGAGTTGACGAAATTTCAGGGGAAATGATTAAAGCAGTTAATGACAACAACCTCTTGAGAATTTTAGATATTATAAATGAAGTATGGAGAGAAGAACAACCACCACAACAATGGAAAGACAGTATTATTGTAAAGTTACCGAAGAAAGGTGATCTATCAGACTGTAATAACTGGCGTGGTATATCTCTATTATCAGTACCTGGAAAATTATTATGTTGCATGATGTTAGAAAGACTTAAATTGCATGCTGACGAAAAGATCAGAGAAGAACAAGCGGGTTTCAGGCCGAAACGATCATGTATTGATCAAATATTCACACTAAGAACAATTATAGAAGAATCAGTGGAAAGGCAATCGCCACTTATTATCACCTTCGTCGATTTTCAAAAAGCCTTTGATAGTCTACACCGCCCATCATTGTGGAAGATACTTACAATCTATGGTTTTCCAACAAAATATGTGAATATAATCAAAGCGCTATATGACAATGCAAGATGTTGTGTTAGAACAAATAAAGGGAATACAGAATGGTTTACAGTAGAAACAGGGGTGAAACAAGGCTGTATTATGTCACCACTACTTTTTGGAATAGCTATTGATTGGGTTATGAGAAACTATACCCACAATGAACAATTGGGTATAAAATGGACAAATGGAAAATTCCTGGGGGACCTGGATTTCGCAGATGATGTAGCATTCTTAAGTTCAACACCAAGACAATCCCAAGAAGCAATAAATAATTTGTGTCATCTCTCGGTTAAAATTGGTCTCCAAATAAATGCCTCTAAAACTAAAGCTATGAACTTTTCTAACGAGACCTTTGATATCATCTTGAACGGGGAAAAACTACAGAAAGTTGAAAGTTTCAATTATTTAGGCAGTAAAATGACTCAGGATGGTGACACAACAAGAGAAATCCATACTAGAATTGCTTTGGCAGCTAGCGCCTTCAATAGATTATCTAACATTTGGAAATTACGATCATTGAATATACATACCAAGCTTCGTCTGTTTAATTCAAATGTTATCTCAGTGTTAACATACGGCTGTGAGAGTTGGAAAATAACAAAATCATTGGAGAACAAGCTGAATACATTCGAGAACAAATGTCTTAGAAAACTCATGAACATCAGTTGGAAAGAATTCAAGACTAATCGACAAATAAGAGAAGACTCTAGGCAGAAATATGTCTCCGACTATATAAGGAAAAGACGATGGTCATATATCGGTCATGTCCTACGAATGCAAAACAACAGAATACCACTACAGGCGCTCACTTGGGTTCCTGAGGGTAAGCGGAAAAAAGGAAGACCAAAAGAAACACTCAGAAGAACAATAATAAGAGAAGGAAGAACGTTGGGCCTAAATAATGTGCAAGAGCTAAGAGGAGTGGCGTCACAACGAACAACCTGGAGAGCACTGGTTTCTGCCTTATGCGCCGTGTTTGGCGCTTAAAGAATTTATTATTATTATTATTATCGTTTCACACTGCTGTGCTCTCTCTGCATGATAATACACGCCTTAGGGGTCGTCCACATATGACGTCACTCAGTGAGGGGGGGAATGGCGTCCAACATTTTGTGACGAAGTGTAATAATAGTGGGGTGGGAGTTTGAAAAAATGTGACACAAAAATATACTAGTCACACTCGCTTCTTTTACCAATGACGTTTTAATTTGTATCTGCAATAGTCAACTTTC
This sequence comes from Oreohelix idahoensis, assembly GCA_024509875.1. Taxonomy (NCBI): domain Eukaryota; kingdom Metazoa; phylum Mollusca; class Gastropoda; order Stylommatophora; family Oreohelicidae; genus Oreohelix; species Oreohelix idahoensis. Next base: position 10,654 of record JAMPIV010017133.1, on the reverse strand, counting down.
ATCTGCAATAGTGAACTTTTATCCGCAATACTTATCCGTAATAATTAACAACTCCCTTGTGGAAGACTTATGGTAATATTATTATCTCCGCTGAAATATCGGATAATTATTATAATCTTTAACTGGTTTAAATTGTTTTCGTTATATATTTCTTTAAAAAAAAATGTAATGCACGCCTGTAAAAACAGAATGCAAACTAAAATAAACTGTACTGTGTAAAATTAAATTATTAAAAAAATTGTAACAAGTTACCACCGTCGCGACAACAGTCTGATGAGATCAAAGATACAAACAATAAGTAAGTTGAACCAACTGAAGTACGCATTTACAATCTCTGTGTGTGTGCGCACGTGTGTATATGTGTGAGTGGTGGGAGGAATAAAATACAAATGCACTTAGGTGGGTACTACAAAAGTTGGGCCATGTATCGTGCTGGGGAAGAGCACATGAACGGGAAAATCTTTGTAAAAACCTGATTAATTAAACACAATTTTACTTAAAAGATTATTTTTCTCTGCACTGGTTAACGCACAGTTAACAATGTTGCCGACAAACTGGCTCTTCTGTACATAACCGTAATCAGATGCCAGACAAAATGTAAATACTTGATGAGAGGCCACAGCTAGTGGGTCTGAAAATACACAGGGAGAAAACAAAGGTAATGAGAATACATGCTGGAAACGATAACAATGCTGCATGTGAAGAAACATCACTACAAGATGTAGAATACACATATGCCTTGACAGCAGTATCGACAGTTGGAGAAACAGACAATGATGTCAGAATAAGAGTATAGAAAACTAGATGAGTTTTCTTTGCATTGGGAAATATATGGAGATCACAAGAAGTCAAGTCCGTCACAAAAATCAGAATCTTCAATTCAAATGTCAAGTCAGTCCTATTGTATGGCTCTGAACATGGAGAACATCAAGACCAACAAACAGAAAACTTAAGACTTTCATAAATGGGTAAAAATGGTAGTCCCATAAACGATACTGCCGTAGAGGAGTGACGTGTTAGCGACTTTATAATACTAGGTCGAGCTCCGAGTAACCAGTTCTTCTCCTCGATGCCTTTGCCTCTACTATCCCAAGAGCAGAGTCAAGTATTCATTTACAGTTGGGTAGACTGTATCGTGACACCACCGTGCTTCCAAATCGCTACCTTTGCCGCAGAGGAAGACCAAGGAACTCGTGGAGAAGATAACTGGAGACAGACATGAAGAAGATATTGACAGATGTTGAGCTGATGGCACGTGACAGGAAGACTTGGCATAAAGCTTATGCTCATAGAGAATTGAAAGGTGATTGATGCGTGATGCCATATGATGATGGATGGTATCCGCATGTCTGGTTTTGTGTGGTGTGCAGATGTGTTCAGTCAAAACAATGTTCATACAAAAATAACAGGGCAATCCACATAGGACGTCAGTAAACTCACGACGTATAAAGTCAATGATTCTTGTAACAGCCGTTGACGTTTTTCTTCATTATTTATTGTGGACGCCACAGTGACAAAATGGTTACGCGAATATGTAGGCACATCAAACAGTCATTATCACAGCAACATTCAATACAGCAATAGACGGTAGACAGCATTACAATGATGAGTCAGATGCATGTTATATTTCATAGTGCTGTAAATGTAGTCAGGTGAAAAACTCCATCCTTTTCTATAACAGCCAGGAGATAACCAGATGTATGAGATCAGTTCACTCTCCTTAGTTTGACTTCAGCAAGACAGACACGTCTGCCGAAGTATAAATAATGTCCTCAAAAATATCCTCTAGATAATAAAGGTTTTTCAAACCTAGTTCATTTAACAAAGTAGCAAGTAATGGTCCTTGGTACCTGCATCAACCGATGCAGTACAATACAGCGACATGTGAGCTGGGAAAACATCTCGTGACGACGACTTTCGAAGACAGGCTATGAATCGAAATCGCTCACGACCCAAAATCGATAGAGTTAATGAAAAAGTCAATTTACCTTGCTTTCATGAAATACACAGAAATATCACGCCTCCCGACATGTGGGAAACACTAGAGGTATTATCTCGAATAAACGAAATATCCATAAGAGGACTACACATCCCTGACAGAACAAAAAATAGCGGAGATCCCCTCTTCAACGAGGCATCTCTTTCGCCATTCCAAATCGCTCACTCCACTAGTGGTGGGCGGAAACCGATCGACCAAGAAGCAAGACAAGTCATGCGCAGTCCAGCGCAAAATGACCACAGCTCAAACTTAACTGCATTCGATACCAACGCGAGAAGACAAATGCTTACCGAGAAAAGTGACTATAAATTTCAAGCAGTTGTTGCCCTTGCGTTATAAAATAGATATTGAAATAAAACGATGTTGCGAGAATTTATCACGCAACATATCACCACCTCCTCCCGATAAAAAAAAAATGTGGAACATATTTTTTTTTTAAATATCAAAGAGCATGCGATAAGCGGCTCAAAACGCACGAATTATGCGCTGATAATTAATTAAATTGCCAAACAATAGGCTAATTATAGAGTGTCTGGTGAGGATATACCTCAACAGAAAAATAAATATGTCTCAAAAAATATTCACATCGGGGAGGTGTCACCAACACACATCACGTTAGCATGTAAACACAATATACGTATGCAAGTTACTATAATCATCATTAAACAGCATACTCTAATATTGTCTTTAAAAATGGATGTACAAATCTGATAGGAAAATTTAAATAGTACATTCTTTGACATGTAATGACATAAGTACATAGTAAAGTTAAACTACATGACGATCCAGGACATATGCTCTGGTATTCCGAGGGTAAGTACACAATCTAGAACTCGTCATGCTTGATACTAGTAAGGTAAGTCCTCAGCTCAACAATGACATTCTGAGAAAGTACAAGCAATATAATGCTAATTAATAACTAATATGCTTCATAAGGTACAATACATTATTAATAATTGTGGCTGTTTAGTAAACTAACGGCCCTTATATTAACTACTCAGTCCTCCTCTATCATCTTAAAAAACGAACAGAAGAAGATGACAACAAAGCACGATAGTGTGTACATATAAAGTAAGTACAGATGTGCTAATCTATTGTAGAAATATAGGTGTGTTATGACTCTGTAATATATGGAAATATAGGACAGAAGTATTAGTTGGAGTCATGTGGGCATCTAGACAAAATGTCAGCCATCACATTATCCGCACCACGGATAGCTCGTACCGTGAAGTGAAAAGGTTGAAGAGCTATAGCATATCGAGTGGATCTCGAACTCTTCAAATTCTTAGTCTGAATAGCTGTAAGAGCTTTCTGATCAGTCTCTAGAATGAAATGTGCGCCCAGGAGGAATCTTTGTAGCTTTAGAATTGACCAAACCATCGCTAACAACTCACGGTCTAAAACCGAGTAGTTCCTCTCTGCCGCATTTAGTTTTCTAGAAATGTACATAACAGGATGCAGAGTATTTGCATATTCTTGCATCAGTGCTGCTCCAATCCCAGTGGATGAAGCATCACTCCGAAGAACAAAAGTCCTATCAAGAGTAGGTAATCTTAAGATGGGAGGAGAAGAAAATATATTCTTGATTTGGTCTAGTGAAGATTGGCATTCTTCAGACCAACGGACCAGATTAGGCGAACCTTTCTTCAACAATGTTGAGAGAGGTGCCATGATCGAAGATAAATTTGGAATAAATCTCCCATAAAATTGAATTAAACCTAAGAGACTCCTAACTTGTTTCTTCGTTTTAGGAACAGAGATGTTCAGTATTTTGGAAGTATTGTGGTCTTCTGTCTTCAAGAGACCATGACCAACACGATGACCCAGGAAAGAGATTTCACCAAAACCAACAAAAGCTTTAGAAGGTTTTGCTGTCAAATTATTCTCACGTAGAGTGGACAGTAAGTCATATAACCCTAAATAGTGATCTTCCCAGGTATCACTGAAGAGACAGATGTCATCTAAGTATGCGATGACATCCGAACGATGTGACAGAATTCGACGCATCATGCGAACGAAAGTGGCAGGGGCGTTCATGAGACCAAAAGGCATAACATTCCATTGAAATAGACCCCTAGGTGTAGAAAAAGCAGTAAGAGGTTTGGCATGCTCTGCTAAAGGCACTTGCCAATAACCTTTAGACAAGTCAAGTTTAGTGAAGAATCTAGAATTAGAAAGTCTAATCAGTAGATCTTCTAACAAAGGCATCGGTTCAGCGTCGAACTTTGTGACCTGATTCAATTTGCGATAATCAACGCAAATTCGTATGTTCTTATCCTTCTTCCGGACAATAACCATGGAAGAAGAATATGGTGAAGTCGATGGTTCAATTATATTTAATTGAATCATTTCATCCAATTCCTTTTCCACTTGCGACTGAAAGTGTATAGGAATAGGATACGGCCTAACCCTAATTGGATTATTGTCGGTAAGAATTATGTCATGTTCTATGACATCTGTGTGTCCAGGAATGTCCGTGAGAACATCCTGAAATGTTTGTAACATCGACGAGACTTGTCGATGTTCGTCACCAGAAAGATTAGGAGAAACAGAAACGATTTTTCCAAGATTCCGTGGAATGTAATGGAACCACTGGAAGGGGAAGGTTGACATCAGAGAAGGTAGCTTCCTCATCCTGAATGACAGACAGGGATGAATAATGACCGTGAGGTGCAGGAGCATCATCCGTTGCCTGGAAAATAGGCAGCAAATAGTCCGGACGTTCGTGAAATTCCGAAAGCATGTTTATGTGGAAAGTTTTATGCTTTCCATCAATATCGACCACATAGTCAACATCGGAAATCCGAGAGACTATTGCATACGGACCTTTCCATGCAATAAGAAGTCTATTTTCCCTACTGGGGAGTAGGACGAATGCTTTGTCACCTGGACAAAGTTGTCGTAGACATCTATTCTTGTTAGCAAACTGCCTTGCCTTCTCTTTAGCAATTTCTGATGAAGCAGTTGCTAGCTTACATGCCTCAATGATCTTTTGTCTAAGAGCAATGACATACTCATATGAGGATTGAGTTTCATCGCTAATATCATCGGCAGTGATGAGATCGTGTAATAAAGACATAGGGCCGCGTGGACGCGCGCCAAAGACAAGTTCGAAGGGAGAAAATCCTGTGTGTTCATTAGGGACTTCTCTATAGGCAAAGAGAGCCGCGGGTAAAACCCTGTCCCAATCTTGAGGATGATCTTCAGTTATCTTACCAAGCAAAGTCTTGAGCGTTCTATTCAGACGCTCAACTAACCCATTAGACATAGGATGGTAGATACTACTGAGAGATCGTTCAATATGTAAGGTAGACATTACCTGTGACATAGTGTCAGATATGAGTTGAGTGCCATGGTCTGACAATATTTCTCTGGGGAACCCCAAGCGAGAAAATATCAACCAAAGAGCATCTGCGATATCTGTAGTAGATATGCTCTTAAGAGGAATAGCCTCTGGCCAACGTGTGCACATATCGACACATGTAAGGATAAACTGATGTCCTCTGGCCGACTTGACCTTAAAAGGGCCAATAATATCTATGGCCATTTTCTGAAACGGCCGAATAGGAATGTCAGCAGCCTGGATAGGCGCAGCATGTCGTGGTCCTCTAGATTTGACCTCCTGACATACCTTGCATGATCGGCAGTAAATACGAATGTCCTTATTGACAAAAGGCCAAAAGAAAGCCGCAAGGACTCTCGACTTCGTACGGGCAAAACCCATATGTCCAGCACATTGCGAGTCATGAGCATGTTGTAATATTTGGACTCTCATGCTCTTGGGAACAAGAATTTGCGAATGTGCCGACGTAGTCGAATCTTGTACCATACGTACAAGTACGCCGTTTCTCATTGCAATCCAAGATTTTCTATTTGTATCCTGATTCGGATCACCTTTCTTCGCAAGAACGAAGAATTTTTTTAAAGAAGGATCTTCTTCTTGCAATTTTATGAAAGAGTCACGAGTGATTACTAAGTGACTATCTTGGCTATCAACTTCATTATCACTATTCAGTGAAGTTTCGGGTGTTTGTAGAGCTTGTGCTCTTGTAACTACTGCATTTGTAGCTTGCATGTTATTATCTTCCCAAGCAGCAATCTGCTGTGGGGTACACTCCCTAACTCCGTGAATACGACCAATAATAAGGTCCGCAATAGGATTAGGTAAGAGACAAGCATGCACATCTCCAGTAAAGAAAGGAGTGGCAATGCGAATTACAGCAGTAGGATATTTTTCTAGAGTGCCGCCAAATGTGACACATTTAATAACCCTTCCTGTAGCACAAGATGGATCTACAAGCGATTGTCTAACACCAATAGTGGTGCATCCGGAATCGAAAAGTAGTGAGACCGGAGTATCATTAACAAGACCCTTATGTAGAATTAAAGAACCCCTCCCGTCATGCGCAACAGCAGCAGGAAGAGCGGGAAGTGGGTGACCACAACTCAAAGTAGTTATGGTACCCGGTTCGAATAAAGTACTGCATTGGGGGCATTTGTTTGCTCTCTCAAAGTCAAAAGCAGAACCAGTGACAGCGTCAAAGTTTTTACTATCAACAACATGATTACAGGCTCCCTCAGTTTCCTGTTGTACAGCATTAGCCTGCTGATATCTCTTTTTTTTGTGTTGAGATCTACCCCGACTATTATTACCTCTGAAGTTATCAGAGTTATTATTATCTCTGCAGTTATTATTGTCTCTATTGTAATTGTTATCCTGGTTCGAATTCCAGTTTCCACGATTACTATCATGTTCACATTGATGCGAACATCTATTTGTTTGGTTCTGAGGTCTTCGGCAGGAATAACCTCTATTACCATATCCTCTTTTGAAATGCTTATAATTATTAGGGTGATAGTAACGAGTACTATCAGGTTGTCTCCAATTCTTCGAAGAAGAATCACCATGAAATTGATTTCCATGATTTTGACAGAAATTACCGCTACTCTTTCTATCAAAATTTTGTTGGAATCTACGAGCAAAGTTTTGACCATACGGAGCTGCCGAAGCAACTGGTAAACCTTCTTTCACCTTAGAGTTACCCATGGTTATGTGTGGGTGCGCAGTTACGTATTGGCAACAGAAATCTTCCATTTCTTTTATTGTTTTAGGTTTACGTTCATGAAGGAAAGCAAGGAAAGACTCATTGACAGACGACATGACTTTGTCTCTAAGTATTAAGTCCATAAGTCCTTCATAAGTTTTTTCCGTCTTAGATAGTTCAACCCATCGTGAGAAAGTAATGCGTATTCTTGCAATAAACTCGGAGAATTCAACTCCATTTTCAGGTAACATGTTTTTAAATTGTAGACGATAGCCGTCTTCGTTAAGCTGATATTTCTTTAACAAAGCGGCCCTGACAACCTCATAATTGTTCTTGTCAGGTTCATCCACCATATTTAATATACTTAGAGCTTTACCTGTCAGTATCCCTGATAACTGATAAACATATTTTGCTTTGTCTATGTTATGAGCTGTACATGCTTGTTCAAATCTGTCCAGATAGAACATTATGTCATCACTGGAAGGACTAAATGTTGGTAACTTAATCTTAAAAGTATCATTATTAGCCTTACCAGAAGATGAACCCTTGTTTGAATCATTACCATTACTCATGTTCGTCAATTTCAATTTTTCCAACTCTAAAGCTAAGACCTTTTCTTCATGTTCCATTTTTGCTTTCTCTTTCCTCTCATCAGACTCTCTCTGTAATCTTCTTTCCTCAGCCTGAGCCTCTTTTGAAGTCTTTCATTTTCAGCTTCTTTTTCAAGTCTTTTATTTTCAGCCTCTTTTTCAAGTCTTTTATTTTCAGCCTCTTTTTCAAGTCTTTTATTTTCAGCTCTTTTTCAAGTCTTTTATTCTCAGCCTCTTTTTGAAGTCTTTCAGCTTCTAGCTGTAGCTGGAGTTTTCTTTCCTCAGCTTCTGATTCCCTTTTTTGTTTTTCCATTTCCATTTGGAATCTTTTTTCATCCACCTGCATCTGCAGTTTCTTTTGTTCAGCTTCCATATGCAGTTTCTTTTGTTCAGCTTCCATTGCTTTATCATATCGAGCAGTTGCAAATTCTTCTAACTTATCACCAGTCTTCCCAAGCAATTTACCCTGCTCAATAAAGTGCTCAAATGTAGACATGTTGTCTAACATATGAGTCCAAAACCTGAAATAATTAACTAATTTATTTCAAACCTAAGTGTAACAAGTCTTAATTAAGCACTTGTATATTCACATCACATTATATTATCCCAGTCTCTGTGGGAAACAAGTCTCCAATCAAAGAACTTGTATATGAAATATCAGCACTCAATTCTTGATCATAAGTGCACTTCTCATTCAATAGTGCACGACACTATTCATCATTCATTTATCATCAGTGTAGTAGTAACAGTGCATTAGCATAGCCCATTAACTAATTACTATAACTGTAAACAATGACTATGTAAACACATGCAGAATGTAAACATTGAAAATGTAAACAATACAAACAATGTAAACAATAACAATGTAAACAATAACAAAGATCAGCAACAATACAAAAACGTTCGCAGAAATCAACTAAAAATAAAGCAGAAATTAATGAAATATCACAAAAAATGTGACGATATCTGCGATAGAATTAAACAAAATACATGACACCACAGTGTATAAACAAAAATGTTGTATGAAACTAAATTATAGACAAGAGTAGGCTAACAAATACAAACAAATCAAAACAAAACTAAAGAATGCGAAATAATAACGAAAACAATATTAAAACATGTCATCACAGCTAACATAAATAGCAACAGAAGTCGCTTAGCAGCAATTCCAGTATCGGAAATTTGCAAACCCTACAGAAAACGCTCACAATAGACGACCTCTATGACGTGGCATAATCTAACGGAGACACCACCCAACCGAGAACCCGCTGAAATATAAACATATAAATATACAAATAACATATAAACATATAACATATAGAATGAGATGATACACAGAAGACTCAGCAGAAGTATAAGGGCACAGTTTACATACAAACAGGCCACTTAACTTATAGGCTTCCAATCGTAGAACAGCAGAAAAACGGATGTCAATCAACGTCCTAAAGAGCGAAGCTCCAACGATGATGGCACATCTGAACTGCTTCCACTGCTAACACGATGGTACAAGAGCTTCTGAAATACTGTGTGTTGAGTTGTTTCGGCACTTGACCTTCTAATCCAAAAGTAAGTTGATGGAAATCGGTACTTGGCCTTCTTCAGAAAACAACCCGTTTCAACCGGCACTTGACCTTCACAAAAACGACAGCACTGGAACCTTGACAGCAGCAACTTGCTTGACTTGCGTAAAAGATAACAGCAGTCCGAGTTATCCGGCAACATGTAACAACGCCGGGTACTGTCAAATTCTTGTTTCCGTCAAAAAGTTGAAATTTTGACTTTTACCGGGCAACGCCGAGTACTTTGAAAATTTTGAAGATGTTGACTGTATTGAAGAATGTTAATTTCTTGAAGGATGCTGATGAATTCTTGTTGAAAATGAAGTGGGTAAGGGACCCCGTGTTTGCTGGTACCAGAATCAAACCAGCTTATGGCCACCAAATGATGCGTGATGCCATATGATGATGGATGGTATCCGCATGTCTGGTTTTGTGTAGTGTGCAGATGTGTTCAGTCAAAACAATGTTCATACAAAAATAACAGGGCAATCCACATAGGACGTCAGTAAACTCACGACGTATAAAGTCAATGATTCTTGAAACAGCCGTTGACGTTTTTCTTCATTATTTATTGTGGACGCCACAGTGACAAAATGGTTACGCGAATATGTAGGCACATCAAACAGTCATTATCACAGCAACATTCAATACAGCAATAGACGGTAGACAGCATTACAATGATGAGTCAGATGCATGTTATATTTCATAGTGCTGTAAATGTAGTCAGGTGAAAAACTCCATCCTTTTCTATAACAGCCAGGAGATAACCAGATGTATGAGATCAGTTCACTCTCCTTAGTTTGACTTCAGCAAGACAGACACGTCTGCCGAAGTATAAATAATGTCCTCAAAAATATCCTCTAGATAATAAAGGTTTTTCAAACCTAGTTCATTTAACAAAGTAGCAAGTAATGGTCCTTGGAACCTGCATCAACCGATGCAGTACAATACAGCGACATGTGAGCTATGAAAAACATCTCGTGACGACGACTTTCGAAGACAGGCTATGAATCGAAACGCTCACGACCCAAAAATCGATAGAGTTAATGAAAAGTCAATTTACCTTGCCTTCAGGAAATACACAGAAATATCACGCCTCCCGGCATGTGCAAATACACTAGAGGTATTATCTCGAATAAACGAAATATCCATAAGAGGACTACACATCCCTGACAGAACAAAAAATAGCGGAGATCCCCTCTTCAACGAGGCATCTCTTTCGCCATTCCAAATCGCTCACTCCACTAGTGGTGGGCGGAAACCGATCGACCAAGAAGCAAGACAAGTCATGCGCAGTCCAGCGCAAAATGACCACAGCTCAAACTTAACTGCATTCGATACCAACGCGAGAAGACAAATGCTTACCGAGAAAAGTGACTATAAATTTCAAGCAGTTGTTGCCCTTGCGTTATAAAATAGATATTGAAATAAAACGATGTTGCGAGAATTTATCACGCAACC
>JAMPIV010017132.1:152500-178285 GCA_024509875.1 Oreohelix idahoensis | reverse complement strand
GCTGGCAACTTGAACCACAGACTTGTACCGCAAACTGAGATAAAGCAAATGTTTCGTCTAAGTATAGGGCCTCCTGACGTGACAATCAGGCGCACCCCGCTTCCATTCAATCATTTCATCTTCTCCCTAAGCATTAATGATAAACCCAGTGAGTCGCATGAAAGTGCGTTTGAACAGCGGAAAACGACAATTGCATTATATAAATACGTTTGAATATACACATAAACTTATTAAAATGTTAATATAATAAATATATACACCATGATGTCACCATCTACTACCTACTCCATATGGAGCCAGGAGCTACCTCAGCTTTTGGGTTCCTTTTGAGCAAACCCGCACGAAGAATTCACCAACTCTTGCAGGGGTGGTTCATGAATCCAACCTATTTATATGCTGGGGTTCAGGCTCTTATGAACCTATACCTCTAGAAACAATTTACACTTGTTAAATGCAAAAATATGAAATGATAAAATGTACATATAACAACTTACCCCAATTATCGAGAGTGAATTTATAGACTTCTTGCACAGGAAAAACTTCTGAATAGTATCGAGTCACTGGTTTTAAGAGACCGTCTTACATGTGTTTGGGGTATTACTTAAATTATATTCCAATGTTATTCTGAATGTAGGTTTCTAGAATTCGTGGTTTTCAGTACTATAGTCGAGCTTTCTTTCTGCCTAATATCAGAAGATCCTGTGATACTTGGTCCTGTTCTTATGTTGGGATCCTATTTCTATTCATTATCCTGGTTGTCTGAAATGTCTTCTAGATGAGATGGAAATGCAGTAAAAAATGTTTTAAAATGTTGCAGACTATAAGCGACATTTTTGTCCACACACCTTGTGGAATTAGTGACTTATATTGGTAGGAGTCTTTCGTAAGACAAATATAAGCTGGCAGACGCTGGAGCTGGGTTGGCTATGTCTTCAGAAGAGACCCCGATGTCATCAAAAGAACAGCTACTCTATGGACCCCTGAAGGAAAACGAAAGAGAGGCCGACCAAAAACAACTTGGCGGAGGACTGTGGGGGCTGAGATGCAAAGAATGAGCCAGAGTTGGGGCACTGTACAAAGGATGGCCACCGACCGAGTAAAGTGGAATCAATTTGTTGTTTCCCTACAAGACGCCACCAGGCGTGATGGCCACTGACTGCTTTGAGGGTCGGCTGCTAGGTATCAAAGAAGAAGAAGACGAAGTGTTATAAATGATGTTGACCACATTGTTTAAACGAGGAATAAATGTTCTTCGAATAAAGACTTTAGTCCATCGTAGATAAGAACACACAGAAGTGACTTCTGCGCCTTTCAATATACGTATATTTAGAACAACGGGTTGGGGAGGGGAGCCTGAAGACTTCTAGATACGCCACTGTTTCAGACAAACACCGATGCACAGTACACAATAAAAGAAACACGCGCAACATACACAGACCCTCCGAGAGCTCAGACGAGGTCCGGGGCACTTCACATTGTGAGACCCCACAGTGTTTGGGACGAGGGGTAAAGGGTGGAGGATATGGATCTTTGAATGAAATGAGCCCCCTCCCCCATGAGGTGAGGAACCTGCCATATGATACTGCTATTCTTCGCTCTCAAGGGCCTGCACATACATAAATGATACTTGTTGTTAAAGTCTCCTTCTTACCTTGTTACATAAATCACATATATGGTACTTGTTGTTAAGGTCTCCTTATTACCTTGTTACATAGAGCACAAAAGATGTTCTTGTACAGTATCGATGTTCCCTGTGTCGGATACAGGAGCGTATCAAAAACCCTGTAGGCGTGTCCAGTCACATTTTTACATCCCTGCAGAACATCCTCGTCATATTCTCGCCACAGTCCTGTCACATTACAGGTGTCCACCGTCTTGCTTATGGTAGCAAAACAAAACAAAAAACGTATAAACCATTAGTTCTGACCGTTAAGAGAGAAGGTCATAATGGTAGATGGTGAAGTGTCTTTCACGGAAAATGACAATACAGTAAATGGTGAAGTGAGAAGTCAGAAACTTATATAGAGCATTAGTTAGAGTTTCTCATAGAGAAGGTCAAGACAGAAGATGGCGAAGGGAAAAGACAAACATTTTATAGATCGTTATCTATATTCATTCATAGAGGTCATTGCAGTAGTGACGTAATGACAGGACACAAATTGTGTATATAAATATACTTTTTAAAATTTATATATATATATATATATATATATATATATATATATATATATATATATATATATATATATATATATATATATATATATATATATATATATATATATATATATATATATATATATATATATATAATAAATTCTTTAAGCACCAAACACGGCGCATAAGGCAGAAACCAGTGCTCTCCAGGTTGTTCGTTGTGACGCCACTCCTCTTAGCTCTTGCACATTGTTTAATCCTAACGTTCTTCCTTCTCTTATTATTGTTCTTCTGAGTGTTTCTTTTGGTCTTTCTTTTTTCCTCTTACCCTCAGGAACCCAAGTGAGTGCCTGCAATGGTATTCTGTTGTTTTGCATTCGTAGGACATGACCGATATATGACCATCGTCTTTTCCTTATATAGTTGGAAACATATTTCTGCCTAGAGTCTTCTCTTATTTGTCGATTAGTCTTGAATTCTTTCCAACTGATGTTCATGAGTTTTCTAAGACATTTGTTCTCGAATGTATTCAGCTTGTTCTCCAATGATTTTGTTATTTTCCAACTCTCACAGCCGTATGTTAACACTGAGATAACATTTGAATTAAACAGACGAAGCTTGGTATGTATATTCAATGATCGTAATTTCCAAATGTTAGATAATCTATTGAAGGCGCTAGCTGCCAAAGCAATTCTAGTATGAATTTCTCTTGTTGTGTCACCATCCTGAGTCATTTTACTGCCTAAATAATTGAAACTTTCAACTTTCTGTAGTTTTTCCCCGTTCAGGATAATATTAAAGGTCTCGTTAGAAAAGTTCATAACTTTAGTTTTAGAGGCATTTATTTGGAGACCTATTTTAACCGAAAGATGACACAAATTATTTACTGCTTCTTGGGACAATCCCAAGAAGCAGTAATATATATATATATATATATATATATATATATATATATATATATATATATATATATATATATATATATATATATATATATATATATATATATATATATATATATATATATATACACACACACACCATTAGTTACAGTCTTCCACAGAGAATGTTAATATGGTTTGATCGCTAAGTATCAACACAAAATTGTAAATACCAGTGATAGGCAACCCAGAGCTCTGAGGATCTACATTGGAAACACTGAGCTCTCTGAAGATCTACCTTAATACAGTCATGTCTGTGTCAGAATATTTGGAATTTGGACTTGACTTTGATCCACTATCACTGAGCGTCAGCTCTTGGTGACCTTGATGCCATTATATGGTACTGCGCAGTTCGTATAAGCTATTCTGAGCTGCCATACAGTGTATTGTCTTTGGATGGGTTGTGTGGTAGCAGTTGTTGTCTCAGTCCCTGAAGTGCAGGGCACTGTAGTAGGTGGTGTTCCGCTGTCTCCAACGGGTTTGGGCAGTGTCTACATTTTGCTATATTTTGTGAACACATTCTGTTTCTGTGGCCATTTAGTGTAGAGTGACCTGTTCTCAGTCTGAAAATTTTTGTTTGGTATCTTCGTTTGGTATGGTTCATAGCATCTTCCTTATTTGGGGCTGTTTGGTGTATGAAGAGTCTTCGTCTTGTTTTAGCCTGTGCCCACGTATTCAGCCAAACTTCGTTACAGTTGTTTTAGACTATTTGTTTAACTGTTAACATATTCAGTGGTTGGTCAATCTGTGGCATTTTTGCTCCCTTCTTTGCCAGTCTATCAGCAACTTCATTCAATGCGATGTTTATGTGGCCAGGTATCCATTGCATGTATATTTCTGTTCCATACAAGTTCATAATTGTTGCGTGATAAATTCTCGCAACATCGTTTTATTTCAATATCTGTTTTATAACGCAAGGGCAACAACTGCTTGAAATCTATAGTCACTTTTCTCGGTAAGCATTTGTCTTCTTGCGTTAGTATCGAATGCAGTTAACTTTTGAGCTGTGGTCATTTTTGCGCTGGACTGCGCATGACTTGTCTTGTTGTTTGGTCGATCGGTTTCCGCCCACCACTAGTGGGAGTGAGCGATTTGGAATGGCGAAAGAGATGCCTCGTTGAAGAGGGGATCTCCGCTTTTTTTTGTTCTGTCAGGGATGTGTAGTCCTCTTATGGATATTTCGTTTAGTCGAGATAATACCTCTAGTGTTTTCCCACATGTCGGGAGGCGTGATATTTCTGTGTATTTCATGAAAGCAAGGTAAATTGACTTTTTCATTAACTCTATCGATTTTGGGTCGTGAGCGATTTCGATTCATAGCCTGTCTGCGAAAGTCGTCGTCACGAGATGTTTTTTCCCAGCTCACATGTCGCTGCATTGTACTGCATCGGTTGATGCAGGTACCAAGGACCATTACTTGCTACTTTGTTAAATGAACTAGGTTTAGAAAACCTTTATTATCTAGAGGATATTTTTGAGGACATTATTTATACTTCGGCAGACGTGTCTGTCTTGCTGAAGTCAAACTAAGGAGAGTGAACTGATCTCATACATCTGGTTATCTCCTGGCTGTTATAGAAAAGGATGGGGTTTTCCACCTGACTACATTTACAGCACTATGAAATATAACATGCATCTGACTCATCATTGTAATGCTGTCTACCGTTTATTGCTGTATTGAATGTTGCTGTGATAATGACTGTTTGATGTGCCTACACATTTGCGTAACCATTTTGTCACTGTGGCGTCCACAATAAATAATGAAGAAAAACGTCAACGGCTGTTTCAAGACTCATTGACTTTATACGTCGTGAGTTTACTGACGTCCTATGTGGATTGCCCTGTTATTGTTGCATGAACATTGTTTTGACTGAACACATCTACACACTACACAAAACCAGACATGCGGATGCCATCCATCATCATATGGCATCACGCATCATTTGGTGGCCAGTATGGGGATTTGATTCTGGTACTAGCAAACACGGGGTCCCTTACCCACTTCATTTTCAACAAGAATTCATCAGCATCCTTCAAGAAATTAACATTCTTCAATACAGTCAACATCTTCAAAATTTTCAAAGTACTCGGCGTTGCCCGGTAAAAGTCAAATTTCAATTTTTTGACGGAAACAAGAATTTGACAGTACCCGGCGTTGTTACATGTTGCCGGATAACTCGGACTGCTGTTATCTTTTACGCAAGTCAAGCAAGTTGCTGCTGTCAAGGTTCCAGTGCTGTCGTTTTTTGAGAAGGTCAAGTGCCGGTTGAAACGGGTTGTTTTCTGAAGAAGGCCAAGTACCGATTTCCATCAACTTACTTTTGGATTAGAAGGTCAAGTGCCGAAACAACTCAACACACAGTATTTCAGAAGCTCTTGTACCATCGTGTTAGCAGTGGAAGCAGTTCAGATGTGCCATCATCGTTGGAGCTTCGCTCTTTAGGACGTTGATTGACATCCGTTTTTCTGCTGTTCTACGATTGGAAGCCTTTAAGTTAAGTGGCCTGTTTGTATGTAAACTGTGCCCTTATACTTCTGCTGAGTCTTCTGTGTATCATCTCATTCTATATATTATATGTCTATATGTTATTTGTATATTTATATGTTTATATTTCAGCGGGTTCTCGGTTGGGTGGTGTCTCCGTTAGATTATGCCACGTCATAGAGGTCGTCTATTGTGAGCGTTTTCTGTAGGGTTTGCAAATTTCCGATACTGGAATTTGCTAAGCGACTTCTGTTGCTATTTATGTTAGCTGTGATGACATGTTTTAATATTGTTTTCGTTATTATTTCACATTCTTTAGTTTTGTTGTGATTTATTTGTATTTGTTAGCCTACTCTTGTCTATAATTTAGTTTCATACAACATTTTTGTTTATACACTGTGGTGTCATGTATTTTGTTTAATTCTATCGCAGATATCGTCACATTTTTTGTGATATTTCATTAATTTCTGCTTTATTTTTAGTTGATTTCTGCGAAAGTTTTTGTATTGTTGCTGATCTTTGTTATTGTTTACATTGTTATTGTTTACATTGTTTGTATTGTTTACATTTTCAATGTTTACATTCTGCATGTGTTTACATAGTCATTGTTTACAGTTATAGTAATTAGTTAATGGGCTATGCTAATGCACTGTTACTACTATACTGATGATAAATGAATGATGAATAGTGTCGTGCACTATTGAATGAGAAGTGCACTTATGATCAAGATTTGAGTGCTGATATTTCATATACAAGTTCTTTGATTGGAGACTTGTTTCCCACAGAGACTGGGATAATATAATGTGATGTGAATATACAAGTGCTTAATTAAGACTTGTTACACTTAGGTTTGAAATAAATTAGTTAATTATTTCAGGTTTTGGACTCATATGTTAGACAACATGTCTACATTTGAGCATTTTATTGAGCAGGGTAAATTGCTTGGGAAGACTGGTGATAAGTTAGAAGAATTTGCAACTGCTCGATATGATAAAGCAATGGAAGCTGAACAAAAGAAACTGCATATGGAAGCTGAACAAAAGAAACTGCAGATGCAGGTGGATGAAAAGAGATTCCAAATGGAAATGGAAAAACAAAAAAAGGGAATCAGAAGCTGAGGAGAGAAAACTCCAGCTACAGCTAGAAGCTGAAAGACTTCAAAAAGAGGCTGAGAATAAAAGACTTGAAAAAGAAGCTGAGAATAAAAGACTTGAAAAAGAAGCTGAAAATAAAAGACTTGAAAAAGAAGCTGAAAATAAAAGACTTGAAAAAGAAGCTGAAAATGAAAGACTTCAAATGCAGGCTCAAGCTGAAGAAAGGAAGTTACAAAGAGAGTCTGATGAGAGGAAAGCAAAAATGGAACATGAAGAAAAACTCTTAGCTTTAGAGTTGGAGAAATTGAAATTGACGAGCATGAGTAATGGTAATGATTCAAACAAGGGTTCATCTTCTGGGAAGGCTAATAATGATACTTTTAAGATTAAGTTACCAACATTTAGTCCTTCCAGTGATGACATAATGTTCTATCTGGACAGATTTGAACAAGCATGTACAGCTCATAACATAGACAAAGCAAAATATGTTTATCAGTTATCAGGGATACTGACAGGTAAAGCTCTAAGTATATTAAATATGGTGGATGAACCTGACAAGAGCAATTATGAGGTTGTCAGGGCCGCTTTGTTAAAGAAATATCAGTTTAACGAAGACGGCTATCGTCTACAATTTAAAAACATGTTACCTGAAAATGGAGTTGAATTCTCCGAGTTTATTGCAAGAATACGCATTACTTTCTCACGATGGGTTGAACTATCTAAGACGGAAAAAACTTATGAAGGACTTATGGACTTAATACTTAGAGACAAAGTCATGTCGTCTGTCAATGAGTCTTTCCTTGCTTTCCTTCATGAACGTAAACCTAAAACAATAAAAGAAATGGAAGATTTCTGTTGCCAATACGTAACTGCGCACCCACACATAACCATGGGTAACTCTAAGGTGAAAGAAGGTTTACCAGTTGCTTCGGCAGCTCCGTATGGTCAAAACTTTGCTCGTAGATCCCAACAAAATTTTGATAGAAAGGGCAGCGGTAATTTCTGTCAAAATCATGGAAACCAATTTCATGGTGATTCTTCTTCGAAGAATTGGAGACAACCTGATAGTGGTCGTTACTATCACCCTAATAATTATAAGCATTTCAAAAGAGGATATGGTAATAGAGGTTATTCCTGCCGAAGACCTCAGAACCAAACAAATAGATGTTCGCATCAATGTGAACATGATAGTAATCGTGGAAACTGGAATTCGAACCAGTATAACAATTACAATAGAGACAATAATAACTGCAGAGATAATAATAACTCTGATAACTTCAGAGGTAATAATAGTCGGGGTAGATCTCAACACAAAAAAAAGAGATATCAGCAGGCTAATGCTGTACAACAGGAAACTGAGGGAGCCTGTAATCATGTTGTTGATAGTAAAAACTTTGACGCTGTCACTAGTTCTGCTTTTGACTTTGAGAGAGCAAACAAATGCCCCCAATGCAGTACTTTATTCGAACCGGGTACCATAACTACTTTGAGTTGTGGTCACCCACTTCCCGCTCTTCCTGCTGCTGTTGCGCATGACGGGAGGGGTTCTTTAATTCTACATAAGGGTCTTGTTAATGATACTCCGGTCTCACTACTTTTCGATTCCGGATGCACCACTATTGGTGTTAGACAATCGCTTGTAGATCCATCTTGTGCTACAGGAAGGGTTATTAAATGTGTCACATTTGGCGGCACTCTAGAAAAATATCCTACTGCTGTAATTCGCATTGCCACTCCTTTCTTTACTGGAGATGTGCATGCTTGTCTCTTACCTAATCCTATTGCGGACCTTATTATTGGTCGTATTCACGGAGTTAGGGAGTGTACCCCACAGCAGATTGCTGCTTGGGAAGATAATAACATGCAAGCTACAAATGCAGTAGTTACAAGAGCACAAGCTCTACAAACACCCGAAACTTCACTGAATAGTGATAATGAAGTTGATAGCCAAGATAGTCACTTAGTAATTACTCGTGACTCTTTCATAAAATTGCAAGAAGAAGATCCTTCTTTAAAAAAATTCTTCGTTCTTGCGAAGAAAGGTGATCCGAATCAGGATACAAATAGAAAATCTTGGATTGCAATGAGAAACGGCGTACTTGTACGTATGGTACAAGATTCGACTACGTCGGCACATTCGCAAATTCTTGTTCCCAAGAGCATGAGAGTCCAAATATTACAACATGCTCATGACTCGCAATGTGCTGGACATATGGGTTTTGCCCGTACGAAGTCGAGAGTCCTTGCGGCTTTCTTTTGGCCTTTTGTCAATAAGGACATTCGTATTTACTGCCGATCATGCAAGGTATGTCAGGAGGTCAAATCTAGAGGACCACGACATGCTGCGCCTATCCAGGCTGCTGACATTCCTATTCGGCCGTTTCAGAAAATGGCCATAGATATTATTGGCCCTTTTAAGGTCAGGTCGGCCAGAGGACATCAGTTTATCCTTACATGTGTCGATATGTGCACACGTTGGCCAGAGGCTATTCCTCTTAAGAGCATATCTACTACAGATATCGCAGATGCTCTTTGGTTGATATTTTCTCGCTTGGGGTTCCCCAGAGAAATATTGTCAGACCATGGCACTCAACTCATATCTGACACTATGTCACAGGTAATGTCTACCTTACATATTGAACGATCTCTCAGTAGTATCTACCATCCTATGTCTAATGGGTTAGTTGAGCGTCTGAATAGAACGCTCAAGACTTTGCTTGGTAAGATAACTGAAGATCATCCTCAAGATTGGGACAGGGTTTTACCCGCGGCTCTCTTTGCCTATAGAGAAGTCCCTAATGAACACACAGGATTTTCTCCCTTCGAACTTGTCTTTGGCGCGCGTCCACGCGGCCCTATGTCTTTATTACACGATCTCATCACTGCCGATGATATTAGCGATGAAACTCAATCCTCATATGAGTATGTCATTGCTCTTAGACAAAAGATCATTGAGGCATGTAAGCTAGCAACTGCTTCATCAGAAATTGCTAAAGAGAAGGCAAGGCAGTTTGCTAACAAGAATAGATGTCTACGACAACTTTGTCCAGGTGACAAAGCATTCGTCCTACTCCCCAGTAGGGAAAATAGACTTCTTATTGCATGGAAAGGTCCGTATGCAATAGTCTCTCGGATTTCCGATGTTGACTATGTGGTCGATATTGATGGAAAGCATAAAACTTTCCACATAAACATGCTTTCGGAATTTCACGAACGTCCGGACTATTTGCTGCCTATTTTCCAGGCAACGGATGATGCTCCTGCACCTCACGGTCATTATTCATCCCTGTCTGTCATTCAGGATGAGGAAGCTACCTTCTCTGATGTCAACCTCAGTGGTTCCATTACATTCTACGGAATCTTGGAAAAACGTTTCTGTTTCTCCTAATCTTTCTGGTGACGAACATCGACAAGTCTCGTCGATGTTACAAACATTTCAGGATGTTCTCACTGACATTCCTGGACACACAGATGTCATAGAACATGACATAATTCTTACCGACAATAATCCAATTAGGGTTAGGCCGTATCCTATTCCTATACACTTTCAGTCGCAAGTGGAAAAGGAATTGGATGAAATGATTCAATTAAATATAATTGAACCATCGACTTCACCATATTCTTCTTCCATGGTTATTGTCCGGAAGAAGGATAAGAACATACGAATTTGCGTTGATTATCGCAAATTGAATCAGGTCACAAAGTTCGACGCTGAACCGATGCCTTTGTTAGAAGATCTACTGATTAGACTTTCTAATTCTAGATTCTTCACTAAACTTGACTTGTCTAAAGGTTATTGGCAAGTGCCTTTAGCAGAGCATGCCAAACCTCTTACTGCTTTTTCTACACCTAGGGGTCTATTTCAATGGAATGTTATGCCTTTTGGTCTCATGAACGCCCCTGCCACTTTCGTTCGCATGATGCGTCGAATTCTGTCACATCGTTCGGATGTCATCGCATACTTAGATGACATCTGTCTCTTCAGTGATACCTGGGAAGATCACTATTTAGGGTTATATGACTTACTGTCCACTCTACGTGAGAATAATTTGACAGCAAAACCTTCTAAAGCTTTTGTTGGTTTTGGTGAAATCTCTTTCCTGGGTCATCGTGTTGGTCATGGTCTCTTGAAGACAGAAGACCACAATACTTCCAAAATACTGAACATCTCTGTTCCTAAAACGAAGAAACAAGTTAGGAGTCTCTTAGGTTTAATTCAATTTTATGGGAGATTTATTCCAAATTTATCTTCGATCATGGCACCTCTCTCAACATTGTTGAAGAAAGGTTCGCCTAATCTGGTCCGTTGGTCTGAAGAATGCCAATCTTCACTAGACCAAATCAAGAATATATTTTCTTCTCCTCCCATCTTAAGATTACCTACTCTTGATAGGACTTTTGTTCTTCGGAGTGATGCTTCATCCACTGGGATTGGAGCAGCACTGATGCAAGAATATGCAAATACTCTGCATCCTGTTATGTACATTTCTAGAAAACTAAATGCGGCAGAGAGGAACTACTCGGTTTTAGACCGTGAGTTGTTAGCGATGGTTTGGTCAATTCTAAAGCTACAAAGATTCCTCCTGGGCGCACATTTCATTCTAGAGACTGATCAGAAAGCTCTTACAGCTATTCAGACTAAGAATTTGAAGAGTTCGAGATCCACTCGATATGCTATAGCTCTTCAACCTTTTCACTTCACGGTACGAGCTATCCGTGGTGCGGATAATGTGATGGCTGACATTTTGTCTAGATGCCCACATGACTCCAACTAATACTTCTGTCCTATATTTCTATATATTACAGAGTCATAACACACCTATATTTCTACAATAGATTAGCACATCTGTACTTACTTTATATGTACACACTATCGTGCTTTGTTGTCATCTTCTTCTGTTCGTTTTTTTTTAAAATGATAGAGGAGGACTGAGTAGTTAATATAAGGGCCGTTAGTTTACTAAACAGCCACAATTATTAATAATGTATTGTACCTTATGAAGCATATTAGTTATTAATTAGCATTATATTGCTTGTACTTTCTCAGAATGTCATTGTTGAGCTGAGGACTTACCTTACGAGTTCTAGATTGTGTACTTACCCTCGGAATACCAGAGCATATGTCCTGGATCGTCATGTAGTTTAACTTTACTATGTACTTATGTCATTACATGTCAAAGAATGTACTATTTAAATTTTCCTATCAGATTTGTACATCCATTTTTAAAGACAATATTAGAGTATGCTGTTTAATGATGATTATAGTAACTTGCATACGTATATTGTGTTTACATGCTAACGTGATGTGTGTTGGTGACACCTCCCCGATGTGAATATTTTTTGAGACATATTTATTTTTTCTGTTGAGGTATATCCTCACCAGACACTCTATAATTAGCCTATTGTTTGGCAATTTAATTAATTATCAGCGCATAATTCGTGCGTTTTGAGCCGCTTATCGCTTGCTCTTTGATATTGAAAAAAAAAATATGTTCCACATTTTTTTTTTTATCGGGAGGAGGTGGTGATATGTTGCGTGATAAATTCTCGCAACATCGTTTTATTTCAATATCTGTTTTATAACGCAAGGGCAACAACTGCTTGAAATCTATAGTCACTTTTCTCGGTAAGCATTTGTCTTCTCGCGTTAGTATCGAATGCAGTTAACTTTTGAGCTGTGGTCATTTTTGCGCTGGACTGCGCATGACTTGTCTTGTTGTTTGGTCGATCGGTTTCCGCCCACCACTAGTGGGAGTGAGCGATTTGGAATGGCGAAAGAGATGCCTCGTTGAAGAGGGGATCTCCGCTTTTTTTTTGTTCTGTCAGGGATGTGTAGTCCTCTTATGGATATTTCGTTTAGTCGAGATAATACCTCTAGTGTTTTCCCACATGTCGGGAGGCGTGATATTTCTGTGTATTTCATGAAAGCAAGGTAAATTGACTTTTTCATTAACTCTATCGATTTTGGGTCGTGAGCGATTTCGATTCATAGCCTGTCTGCGAAAGTCGTCGTCACGAGATGTTTTTTCCCAGCTCACATGTCGCTGCATTGTACTGCATCGGTTGATGCAGGTACCAAGGACCATTACTTGCTACTTTGTTAAATGAACTAGGTTTAGAAAACCTTTATTATCTAGAGGATATTTTTGAGGACATTATTTATACTTCGGCAGACGTGTCTGTCTTGCTGAAGTCAAACTAAGGAGAGTGAACTGATCTCATACATCTGGTTATCTCCTGGCTGTTATAGAAAAGGATGGGGTTTTCCACCTGACTACATTTACAGCACTATGAAATATAACATGCATCTGACTCATCATTGAAATGCTGTCTACCGTTTATTGCTGTATTGAATGTTGCTGTGATAATGACTGTTTGATGTGCCTACACATTTGCGTAACCATTTTGTCACTGTGGCGTCCACAATAAATAATGAAGAAAAACGTCAACGGCTGTTTCAAGACTCATTGACTTTATACGTCGTGAGTTTACTGACGTCCTATGTGGATTGCCCTGTTATTGTTGCATGAACATTGTTTTGACTGAACACATCTACACACTACACAAAACCAGACATGCGGATGCCATCCATCATCATATGGCATCACGCATCAATAATGTTGTGGCATGTTTCTTGGACCTTCTGGATAGTACTGATTGAGTTGGTTTTCCAGTTTCCTATTGCCAAGAGGGCAGCCTGCGAGTCTGACAACACCACAACATCATTTGGTTCCATTTCGTCTGATTCAAAGAGTTCAAAAATTCTAGTTAGGGTTTTCTGGATGGCAACTACTTCGGCTTCGTAGTTTGTGCACCAAGTAACACAGGGGCCTGCAATTTTGACGGGTTCTTCTGTACTGGTGGGATGATTATGGCCCCGTATCCAGCATTTATGACTGCTTTGAAAGCTGATCCGTCTGTGTAAGCGTGGATAATGTCTTCATCATACTGACAGATGGTTTCCATGGCAAGTGTTTTCAGCAGTGTAGGTATCAGGCTTTTATTTGCGGGTTGCAGAAGGTTTGTATGTATTATTGGTCTTTTTAGTTCTATGTGAGGTGGTAGGTCAGGTACAGGTTGAGTAGGCAGTCTAGCCTCTGGTTTGTACCGAAAGCTCTTGGTACCTTATAGTGAAAGAGGTCTTTTTAATTCGGTACCGGTACTTGAAGTTGTGGTCACTGATAACATTTTTGCAGGGGTCATCCTTGTCAGTTCGCAAGAACCTTTCTGCCGTGATGATAACTGATTTCTTTCTCCTTCGTTCTAGGGGTTCCACATTGGCGGAAATCTCGCATGCACTGGTCGGAGTAGTTCGCAAGCCTCCACAGATGAATCTTAGTGTCTGGTTTTGTATGTGATCTAGTTTTAGTCTGAGTGTTGGGCTAGCATTTGGAATAAGTACAGTATATATGTAACTTTTATTTCTGCAGGACAACTTCTTTCTGCAACTCCATCGATAGAGAGGTGCAAAATTAAAACTAAATTATATTTTACCGAATTATAACTTCCCTTAAAAAAAATGCATTCCTATCTTAAACAACTCACGAATAAAGCGAGTCCTGCAACTTCTTGGCCATCATTTCTGCTGCTCTCCATGTTTCGGAGCCATGCAATAAGACTGACCTGACACCTAAGTTAAATTTTCCTGTTTGCTGTGTTGAGTAAATAGTGTGGATCACACCATTTTAAAATGTGATACTCATCTTACGGCATGTCGTATTTTTCCTCACTCAAGGGGTACATGCTTCCATCTTTTCAAAGGCTTGATGACTTAGCTTTCTTATAAGCCAATTTATGTTTCCATTGCTTAGTTCTAATTGAATTCATTTTGAACGATTAATTAATTGTTAAAGACCGTTTATTCTACAAATTATTAGCAGCGATATATAAATTATGGTAAAGATGGGTTGTTCTTCCATTGGAAAATAAATGGAACTTAAGAGAAATCAGTCTGACGTAAAAATAAAAATTGTTCAAATCAAACGTCAAGGCAGCCCCATTGAATGGTTCTGAAACACAGATAACGAAGAAATAATAACAATAACAACTAACACATTACATACATTTATTAATAGGTGCTTACAAATTGCAGGATTAAAACTGAATGGCAGAATCACCAAAGTGGACTGATTGAAGGACCACACAAACACCAGTGAAAAAAAAAGATGTAAGTAAAAAACATCGTCTCTGGATGTGATAGATACCGGAAATCAGCTAATATCGTGCAAGGCAGTCTTGTTCTTGAACAAAGGCAAAAAGAAACGGAGCGAGGCCGACAAAAAACACTTGACGACAAGAACTGTAGATAGACGACATTGATATCGAAGGCATAGAAAGAACTAGTTCGGATGGCACATGACAGGACAGCTTGGAATAGTTTAATCGAGGTCATGTATTTTACGTGGGTCTGAAAATTCACAGGGAGAAGAAAAAAGATAATGAGAGTAAATGCAGGAAACTATAATAAGAATGCACTTGAAGAAACACAACTACACGATGTAGAATCACACATATGCCTTTACAGCAATATAGACAAAGTTGGAGGAACAGACAATGATATCAAAGTAAGAATACAGAAAACTAGAGCAGCTTTTATTGAGCTGGGAAATATATCGAGATCAATAGAAATTAAATCCAACACAAAAATCAATCTTCAACTCAAATGTCTAGTCGGTCCTACTTTATCGCTCGGAACCATGGAGGGCAACTAAAAAAAAACAATAACAAAGCTAAAGACTTTCATAAATGGGTGCTTGCAGAAAATATAAGGATTGAAGAGGTATGACACAATCACTAAGTTGAAACTGATGACAAGATCCAGATAAGTGCCGGTGGAACAAGACATGAGTGGAAGACGCTGGCTATAGATAGGACATACATTCAGGAAACTTGTGGATAGCTTTACAAGACATGAGTGGAAGACGGTGGCTATAGATAGGACATGCATTCAGGAAACCTGTGGAGAGCTTTACAAGACATGAGTGGAAGACGGTGGCTATAGATAGGACGTACATTCAGGAAACCTGTGGATAGCTTTACAAGACATGAGTGGAAGACGGTGGCTATAGATAGGACATGCATTCAGGAAACCTGTGGAGAGCTTTACATGAGTGGAAGACGCTGGCTATAGATAGGACATACATTCAGGAAACCTGTGGAGAGCTTTACATGAGTGGAAGACGCTGGCTATAGATAGGACATACATTCAGGAAACCTGTGGATAGCTTTACAAGACATGAGTGGAAGACGCTGGCTATAGATAGGACATACATTCAGGAAAGCTGTGGAGAGCTGTATAAGACATGAGTGGAAGACGCTGGCTATAGAAAGGACATACATTCAGGAAACCTGTGGATAGCTTTACAAGACAGTCCAAGTTCTTGAATCCTCAGGGGAAAATGTATATGGAAACAAACGATCACATAGAGAAGAGAACTGGAGACAACCATGAAAGGGGATGAATAAGATCTGGACAGACCTTGATCTGATGGCACGTGACATGGAGGACATTGACACGAGAAAAACGTTTATAGAGTATGCCACTGGTTAGCATTACTAGGAAGTCATTGTTCTGGACATCATTTGGCCAGGAAGAAAAATAGGAATGTGTACAAGACACAGAGGACATAAACAGGAAAATAGGAACGTGTATAAGACACAGAACCAACGGGCTGATCATCCGTTTGCCAGTCACTTTGATTACGGAAACAACAACGAACGGATTGATTTGTCGTTGCCCTAAAGACGCCATTAGGCGTGATGGGAGCAACGGCAGAGAAGATCTATTCGCTGTTGCCCTTAAGACGCCACTAGGCGTAATGGCCACTGACTGCTTTGCCGGTCGTTGGCTAAGGACGGAAGAAGAGAAGAAGAAGAAGATAAGACACAGAGGAAATAAAAAGGAAAATAGGAACGTGTATAAGACACAGAGGAAATAACAAGGAAAATAGGAACGTGTATAAGACACAGAGGAAATAACAAGGAAAATAGGAACGTGTATAAGACAGAGGAAATAACAAGGAAAATAGGAACGTGTATAAGACACAGAGGAAATAACAAGGAAATAGGAACGTGTATAAGACACAGAGGAAATATCAAGGAAAATAGGAACGTGTATAAGACACAGAGGAAATAACAAGGAAAATAGGAACGTGTATAAGACACAGAGGAAATAACAAGGAAAATAGGAACGTGTATAAGACACAGAGTAAATAACAAGGGAAATAGGAACGTGTATAAGACACAGAGGAAATAAAAAGGAAAATAGGAACGTGTATAAGACACAGAGGAACGAACGAACGAACGAACTTTATTTTCAAAGCGTTAAGAATTGGGCACGCACGCTCGTCTGACATTCTGCCCTTCCTCTCTCTCTCTCTCTCTCTCTCTCTCTCTCTCTCTCTCTCTCTCTCTCTCTCTCTCTCTCTCTCTCATCGCGTATACTGTATCCTTTCATCGTCACATTTACTTTAAGCATTATTTAGGCATTTATCATTATAAAAGTAATATAACATCAAACATTTGCAATAATCATCATAATTAAAGTATATTTTTAAAATAATTTTTAAAAAACCAAACAAACAAACAATAAGACTGACAAAACTCGAATTCCTCATACAGTAAATTAGACAGTGATTTTAGACATAATTATAATCAGATTAGGATGGTGTGTTATAAGAGCTCGTGAAATATTCGAACAGTCTGCTACTGAATGACAAGGGCACTCGGTGAGTTTTCCAGTGCATGCGAAAGATTTTACCGTAAAGAAAAAGTAAGGCAGGTATATATAGAAATTACCGACATGAACAGTGGTGAAGCAGACAGTCAATGATATGATGTCTTTTTATAGATCTGATTTGGAAGAAAAAAATGCTATAGGAGCGACTGAAATACAAATAAGAAGTTTGTTAAACAATTTTACTCTTGGCTTCTCTGTGCTTTCTTTGAACATCCTTATAAATCCTTTATTACTTTTGGTTTGTTTTGAAAACTTAAATGATCACAGTACCTGTACAACAGCGGGTCACAGTCCGTAAGGTTAACGTCTACTGGAGGGCTTTGTCCTATAGTGCAGTTGGAGTCGTCTCTTAAACTCAGTCTTAGAAGTTCCTCAAAGGATGTTGCTGTGTACACACGGATGTAATTCGTGCACTTAAACTTGATCTTGTGCCAGGGAATGGGCTGTCAAGTATATATGTCAGCTATGATAACAGTGACAACCTTGTAAACGATGGTAAAATAGCCTAAAGATTCATTAATTACCGTTTAGGTCCCCAAAGGACACGAGTCTTCAACAAACGATGGTAAAATAGCCTATTGATTCATTAATTACCTTTTAGATCATCTAAAAGCATAAGTCTTCGACAAACGTATGTCAAGTCGACCTGTAGCGTGGGATCAGCTCACGGTCTTTCCATTGGTTAGTTCACCATTGACATTTTTGTCTGTAGTTCTCTTCTCTGTATGTGTTTTGTGTGTGTGTGTGTGTGTATGAGTTTTGTGTGTGTATGTGTTTTGTGTGTATGTGTGTGTGTATGTGGCCTACCTCTGCTTCTCTTACGCTGGGGGTTCCAGAACAAGGTCAAGGTAGGCCCATAGCAGATACTGCCGTAGGGGGATGAAGTGTTAGAGACTTTACTATAATAGGTCCGGCATTGAGAGGTGGGGGTGACCAGTTCCCTTCTTCGCTGCTTTTTCCTTCCCTAACTCAAAGAGAAGAGTCAGGTACCCATTTACAGCTGGGTAGACTGGAGAGTGTCAGTACCGTGACTAGAACCCGTCATCTTTGCCGTGACAGACCAGCGCTCTAATCACTCCGTCAATCGGACGCTCAACAAGGACTGCCTTGTAATGTCATCAGCATGTTTCATTAATGTGTATCCTATCCATCGTCAGCGTCTTCTTCTAATTTCTTGTTCACTGGCACGTGTTCTGGTTCCTGTTATCAGTTCCACATTAGTGACTTGTCGAACCATTTCAATCCTAATATCCTAAGAAAATATCGATTTAGAAAGTCTGTAACTTTTTGGTTGTTGTTTGTCTTGTTCTCCGAGTTTCAGAGACATACACTAGGACTGACCTGACATTAGAGTTGAGGTTTCTGATTTCTGTGTTGGACTTGATTTCTATATATTTCTTAAATGCTACTATTTAATGCCATCTTGTGAAAACATAAAGCCACACAAACTTCATCAAACAGCCTAAAGATTAGGTTACTATTAATTTTCCTTTCCGCTCCCAACGGAGCATGGAACCACGTCTGCAGCTGGTTTCTTGAAGGAAGCCTGCATTAAAGCGTGTGTTCTTGTAGCAGCAGTTTCTGTAGCTATTTGTTTTACATGATGAGGTTGTTAATTCTATTGACAACGTCACATTACTTGGTTATAACAACAAGCATAACTTATGTTTTTTGTCTGCCGTCTAAGAAATATCCAGGAACTATATTTGACATTTAAGACACTGTCTATCAAAAGTTAGAATTGAGTAGGTCATTCTAAGAACAGATCACTACTTTAGAATCGTTATTGGTAGAATCATACTGGCAAATCGATTTTGCCGATGATCTGGCTTTTCTGTCCGTGACTGAAAGTAGTTGTAAGACTAAATGAAAAAAAAAAACTTGATGTGAGATGAAATGGTAACGACAGAAACCTGATAAGTGAAACAGAAGGTAAGAAGAAGTCGTGGGCGATGTATAGATCATACCGAGTAAATCTGTTAACATTATAAGGCAGTCCTTGTTCTAGAATCCACAGAGTAAACAGAAATAGTGGGAGATCGAAAAACGCACAGAGGAACACATTGAAGACAATATGAAAGGGATTTTTGTTTTAAAAAACGTTATGTGATATGAAAATGATGGCAAAAATGTCCCGAAGATAGAAGACATTGAGAATACATGTTAACAGTACAAGGCAGGCCTTGTTCTAGAATTCACAAGGTAGAAGAAATAGCAGGGGGTCTAAAAACATATGGAGAAGGAAATAAATAATACATACAGATAGATATGTCTCAGACACCCGTGTTTAAAAAAAAACCAGAAGTAAAAAGCTAGAAACAGAAAAACAACAGAAGTGATAGGCTTACATGAGAACAACAGAAGTGATAGGCTTACAGGAGAACAACAGAAGTGATAGGCTTACAGGAGAACAACAGAAGTGATAGGCTTACAGGAGAACAACAGAAGTGATAGGCTTACAGGAGAACAACAGAAGTGATAGGCTTACAGGAGAACAACAGAAGTGATAGGCTTACAGGAGAACAACAGAAGTGATAGGCTTACAGAGAACAACAGAAGTGATAGGCTTACAGGAGAACAACAGAAGTGATAGGCTTACAGGAGAACAACAGAAGTGATAGGCTTACAGGAGAACAACAGAAGTGATAGGCTTACAGGAGAACAACAGAAGTGATAGGCTTACAGGAGAACAACAGAAGTGATAGGCTTACAAGAGAATACGATGGATGGGTTTGAAAAAAAATCGAAAAAAGGTGATTCGTCTTACGAGGACAAAAGACAAAGAAAATAGTCTACGTTACGGCCACAAGGCCTTCGTCAGGAAAGGAAAGAAAGTGAAGGCTAGATAGGACACATAAAAACTAAATAAAATAAAAACTGGGTACTTCCCTGAAGGCAAGAACCGAAATTCTATCAAAATCGCTGTCTGTTGATAAGCGCGTGGCTGAACAGAAAGTGACTTCCGCCGCCGGATGTACACAATGCATACTAAGAAACTAAAAAACGAAACCGGAAAATAAACTACCCAACGTGATAAAAGTGGGGACTGGAAATAGAAGGGGACAGAATGAGTGGGAGATAAATAAATATGAAATAAAAAAATGTATATGGCATACAAATAGAAGAATAGGATAAGAGTGGAAAGAGTAAAATAGAGCAAGAGAGGAGAGGGTGACCTCAGACAAAGGTGTGAAAAGTGTTGAGACCGGCTGGTTTTAGACACCCCATGCGGTGGATAAGACGGTTCTCAAGCTGTTCTCGGCTGGCAGTGTCAGAGGAGCAGGATCGGATCGCTGTGACCTGGATGTCGATGGGACCATGGTGGTCAGGACCATTGAAGTGTATAGCAACTGGTGTTGACTTTTGCTGAGCGATGTCATATAAGTGCTGGCTGAATCTGTCCCCAAGTCGTTTGCCTGTTTGGCCAATATAGGTTTTGCAGCAACGTTTACATATGATCGTATAAATGACATTGCGCGATTCACACGTGAAGCTACTAGTGATGGTGTACGTAGCCTTAGGAAAGGACACCTTCTGGGTTGAGATGACATACTTGCACGTGTTGCATCGTGTCCGACCACAGGGTATTGTGCCAAAGTGAGTGGCAACAGAAGTGATAGGCTTACAGGAGAACAATAGAAGTGATAGGCTTACAGGAGAACAACAGAAGTGATAGGCTTACAGGAGAACAACAGAAGTGATAAGCTTACAGGAGACTCGAACTCAGAACCATCCGAACAGCAACACCGCCTAGCTACGGGAGTGAATCGTAACTATTCACGCTATTATCTTGGCACCACAGGAGAAGGAAATTAAAGACAACATGACAGGGATTAAACAAAACGATAAACCTTAAAGGGATAGCATAGGACTGAAATGGTTGATGTAAATTTGTTGAAGGCTTGTGCTGCATTGGAAGCTACACTATTGTGACCGTGTGGCCAGAAGGGTGTAATTTTAGACTGGGTAATTAATTTATGATCTGGTCTACGGTGTATATTTGCGCTTATGTGGCATTCTGACACTGGAGTGGGCAATCTAAAGGAAACACTCGTTGCCATCTTTGAAACTTGTGAGACTCGGGGCATGTAATCAGAGACGGCCCTTGGTTTTAGACATCTTGGCGCTGTCTGACACCAGAGAAACACACCTTGGTTGAGCACAAAAACCGTGAGAGGTTTTGACTCAGGCAAGGGTTATTGTGGGAATGTTACCACTAGTTGGTGGACGTTGAGTTGTGGACGATTGTGGGGATAATCTTTACTAAAATGTGATCTCATGTCATTCAAGCTGAGCAAAAGACCCATTATTTGCTCCCAAGAGGCTTGGGTGGAGCTTGCTGGACATTTTGATGTGGCTATCATGTGGTACAGGGGTTGATATGTAGATTTAAACTAAAAAAATTGAAGGCTTCAGTCAGAGCTGAGAGGTAGCCAGATTGTCATCTTGTGCAAAACGCGCCCTCGTATGATACGCAAGTGAGATTCGGGCTGTTGCATAGTTGAGTCTGTGCTAAGAGAACTAACGACATTGAGGTATGCTTACCTATGAGTACATTTTATAATACTTTACATTTAGTAATATTAGACGTTTCAGGTTTAGAAGTTAAGAGTTAGAGTTTTTAGAGTTTGTCTATCTATAGTTTGATAGAAGCTGATTTGCGATGGATGTGTTTTCCAGCGCAATTTCACGTATATGTCATCGCTATTTTCAACCGTGAGACTGTGTGTTAAATGTGTAAAGTACTAAGTGATTTTATTAGAGGAATTCTAGTGCCGCGATGCGCTGTATACAAGTGTGTACGTATTACCATTATTATTATTTGTGTAGTGTTAAGTAGTAGTTATATTGCATTCTTGTGAGTCGTAAGTGTAGTTAATTTTACATCATTGATTATTGTGAGAGAAAGATTAGCGTACCGTGTAGCTCAATGAGTAGTATATGCCTACTACATTTAATATAGAGCTGTAAGAATAGAGTATATATCTGCTTGTTCTTTAGGGCAGCTAGGCTTCTCACATACTGATAAAATGATGTCATTTACACCAGTTCGTTGTGTTAAATATTTCATCATAGATAGAGGTGTTTCATTTACGTTTTCTCCCGTGTGATGATGTAGTTAGTATTTAGTAGGAGTAAGGAAGCATTACTGTTGACTAAAATATGTTTATTGTTGATTACACATACACACAGACCTGCATAAACACAAAACAACACACACACACATAGACATATAAGTGCATCTACCAGCATATTTCCACACATATGTAACACCATACAACATACACACACACACACATGGACATATAAGCGCATGTACTTGCATATTTTCAAATATGTGTGTGTATTATTACGTAGATGATGTTTGTCCATTATAACGATGCTAGTTTATTTTGTTTAATTTTATTTCATAGAGTCCAGCAGTCTGCTGGGTTATATGGTCTTACGTAGAGAATACCTAAATAGCTAGGTTATATGGTGTTGTGTAGAAATTACCTACAAAGTAAATTTGTTGACAACATTGTTTTCTGTATGATTCATATGCTACCTGATAGGGTTTCATTAATAAAAGTGGGACCCCTGTCATCAAGAGTTTTTCTGTGACTGCGGAACGCGTGTGAAAGTAGGCCAGAGAGAGTGACAACAACATTATACGCGAATCCATATTCTTCTTCACACATCGTCTTCGCACTGTCACACTGAAAACAATATCAAATATTGTGTGAGAGAGTATGCATATACAGTACTTTGCAAAAAAAATGGCAGTCATATTTTCGCAACGCAGCACACTCATAGAAGCAAATAATAATAAAAACTGTATGTCCAAAGGAAGATTGGTATCTCCCCTATCTATTAACAGTGGTTTCAGTACAATATAATGTTGCCTTCTCCAGCAAGGCAAGCCTGGATGCGGCGAGGCATACTTCCCACAAATGTTTGTAGGTAATTGAGAGTCAGACTGTCCCAGTATTTTTCAGCTACCTTCTTAAATTGTTCAACGTCTCTGAGTCCACTCTTTTTTAAATGATTCTTGAGTAGTGCCCAAACGTTTTCAATTGGGTTTTGATCGGGACTGTTGCTGGGCCACTTCAACACTATCACATTCTTCTCTTGCAGCCATGCTTTGGGGGTATGAGCTGTATGATTTGGGTCATTGTCATGTTGAAATGTGCACCCATCGGGGTACATGACCTGCATAAATGGCAGAAGGTGTCCCTCTAGTATGTCGATGTACCTTTCTTTCGTGAGAATTCCTGTGAAAACACACAGTGGGGTGGCACCTCTTGCTGACACCCCTCCCCAAAGATGGAATTTCTGGGTATGTTTCGGTCGCTGGTACACAGGCGTTACAGAGCCTTTCGTCCAAATATTTATTTGAGCAGGATAAGACCAAAGAGAACATTCATCTGAAAAAATCACATTGTCCCATGACAAATTTTGGTGTTCGTGGCACCAGTTCATGCGCATCTGTTTGTGAGTCTCTGTGAGCAATGGTGACGATATTACCCGCTTTTTTGTGTAATTCATCCTGTGTAGCTCCCGGTTGACAATAGCATTAGATACTTCTGGGCTTCCCAACTCGATCATGCGCTGCCGTATGTTTTCTACACTCTTCATTGGCCCAGCCCGAACGATTTGGGCGAGACACCGATGGTCCTTTGTGACCAAAATTCTTGGCCTCCCACTACCTTCTTTTCGCTCGATTCCATTACCTGCTTTTAATTTACTCACAACTCTGTAGACAGTCCGCTCAGGAATGTTCAAGGTTTTAGAAATGTTGGAACATGTTTGATTTCTTTCATTCCAAAGCTGTGAAATTAACATACACTTTGACTTTGTATCCATTTTCTGCCACTAGCATTAGAAATTGTCGTCTGCTCTATTATCAAGGGACGTTACTCTACGCTAATTTTTTTTTTCACTTTTGGTAGTGTTTGCTCACTTAAGTGGAGTGCAAATTTGGGGCAGAACATGCATATTTAATTAGATTTCAGCTTATTTAGCTGAGCAATATGACTGCCATTTTTTTTGCAAAGTACTGTATATACAGGGTGTTTCAAAATAGTGTAAACATACATTGAATGCTTATAACTAATTATCATTTAAGATTCATTTGAGTTATTATTTAAAGTCACAAAAGTTTAAAGTGTCGGCGTCTTGCAACAATACATTGTTCACAGCGATGAACAACTGACTGTCATTCTGTATTGTTATTAAATAAATAGAGAAACATGCTATTATACTTTGATGTCTCAGGTCCCTCACTATACTTGTTTTCATATGAATACAACCTTCTATTTAAAAAAAAAAAACTTCACTGGTAATAATCTAATGACATTATTTATTTGTATCTAGCTTTATTTCGCTATATTCTTGCAAAATAGCAAAATTTTATGTTCCTTTATGTGTGAGTTAATATGCATTCGAAGTGTGTATAAATAATTTTAAAACACCCTGTGTGTGTGTGTGTGTGTGTATATATATATATATATATATATATATATATATATATATATATATATATATACACATACATATATATACATATATATACTGAAGCACATTAAAAACGCACCACTATTATATATACTGATGCCGAGAAGCTGGGAAAAAAAGTGTTAGAATGGATTTTCCCCGTGTTTGTCATGAGGTAGAGAGCGAATAGCTGTTGGAATGGAAAGTACATGATTCAACCCACGGGTTTGTGTACAGACTACATGAAAACAATGAAAGTTACACGTGCAACACAATTCCCAACAGCTATGACCCTGAAAATGTGTACGCGTTGTGGCAGTATACTCGGTATAAAAAGGCCAAAGAGACAAAACACCCAGTACATGTGCTTGAAATGCCACGACCATCTGAAAACGACCGCCAACGAGCCATTGGTATGTTGGAGACCGGAATGAGCTCGCGGGCCATTGCAAGAAGGATGAATTGCCACCAGAGCACTATTGTACGTCTCAATGAATGTTACGGAACCACTGGCACTGCCCCGGATAAACTTTGGAATGGTTAACCACGACTTACTACCCCGGCGCAAGATCGTCATATTGTGTTGAGTCACCTAAGGAATCGTTCTCTCCCGGCAAGTCAAACAGCAAGATCATTAGTGGGTAGACGTGGGCAAGTCTCTCGAATGACAGTCATACGACGACTCTGAGATACAGGCCTTACTGCAAGACGACCTTATGTTGGGCCAAACTTGACTCACAGATATCGTCAGCAGCGCCTGCAATGGGCAGAGCAACATGTCAGATGGACTAGACTGCAGTGGAATGCTGTCCTATTCACAGACAAGAGCAGATTCAACATATCCTTTGCTGATGGACGTATGCAGATTTGGCGACGGTGTGGAGAGCGCTTTGC
>JAMPIV010017132.1:0-147500 GCA_024509875.1 Oreohelix idahoensis | reverse complement strand
ATTCTTGTTTATAATCGAAAACGTATGTGGTCTACAAGTACAGTAAATATCTTATACATAAGAATTCATTAGTCATAATTAATATTCCAGCATAGGCTGGGAGTAGCTAAAAAACGACAAAGACTGCATTTAATGTTTCTACTGTAGTAATTAAAACTAAAAACAATATCTACAGAACACCGCCTAGGCCGGTCCCAAGCCCGGTTGAAAAAAGGAAGCGGGGGGGGGGGGGGGGGGGGGGCAGTATGGGCCAAATGAAGATGAGCGAGCAGAGGTCAAGGTGAAATTCTTCCTTCGAGCTGCTTCAAAAGACAGTGGATGACTGCGTGGATGAAATTATCCTGTTCGTAGATTTCAATGCCAGAGTTGGAAATGACCATGCTAGATGGGTGGAGTTAACAGAAGGTGTGGAGAAGATACACTAAATGCCAATGGAAAGCGATTCCTTAGATTCTGCACTGAGCAAATCCTGATCATTACAATCACAAAGTTCCCCCATAAGCTCATACATGCATACATTAGATGTGAACCAACAAAGAATGAGAAATCAGTGATCGACTATGGCATTGTTAGCCAGATCTCATTCACGTATGTCCGGGATGCTAGAGTCTGGAGAGGGCAGGAGATTGGAAGTGATCATTACTTGCTAACATTTAAAAGAACAACTGAAAGAGTTACTCAGCCTAGGCATTGCCTACCATCACGCAAGAAGCTACATAAACGAACAAGATACATGGGAATTCAGACCTACAAGCTGTTAGGGTCAGAAGTTAAGACCAGATATCTGGGTTTTTTTTTTTTTTTTTTTTTTTTTTCAAAGTTTTGCCTCGTTTTGGCGAGGAGCGTCCCGTTCAACCTGAGAAACACAGAAGAACAACCTGATAACCTGGAAACTCTCCGGTTTAAAATCAAGGACATCATAAAGACAGCTGCAGCAGAAGCATGTGATGAAGTCCGACTTGGGAAGAAGAGGAAGAGGACACCTTGGTGGACAGAGGAAGTTAAAGAGAAAATAATAGAGGAGAAAAAGGCATGGAAACAATACTTAGGAGCTAAAAACCCAGCAAGAAAAACAGAGAAATACATAGAATATGTGATACTCGGAACAGAAGCAAAGGTGCTAGCATCAAAACAGAAATCCTGGGAAGGATTTGAAGAAAAGCTAGAAAAAGATGCTCAAGAAAACCAGAAATTGTTCTACAATGCCCTAAAGAATCTGAGAGAAGAAAACAGTGTCTTCTTTAATTTATAAAGGACAAGCAAGGCAAATTGCTTACTGCCCCCAAAAGAAGTAATGCAAAGATGAAAAGAATATTTCTCAAAACTCCTTGATGGTGAGCAAGGTCAAGCATCAGAAATGATAACCACTAGCCCAGAATAGGAAACCAATGGTGGCGAAGATGGCAACAAGATGGAAGAACTGAAGGCAGCACTGGAGAAAATCAAGATGGGCAAAGCAGCAGGACATGATGGCATAATACCAGAAATGGTTAAGTACATGAGAGTCTTACAGGCAGCCTGGTACTACAAGACCATACCAAAGGATTGGGAGATTGCTATCATAACATCCATTTTCATAAAGGGTGACAACCGACAACGTAGAAACCACAGAGGCATATCCCTTCTCAGTGTCACCGGTAAAATCTACTCTAGAATCCTGGACGAGAGACTTAGTCACCTAGCTGAGCAACAAATGGATGAATGTTCAATGTGACTTCCGAGCAAACCAAAGTATCAAGACCTGATCTTCACAAGCAAACAGCTGAGTGAAAAGGCTCTTGAGTATAAAGGTGAGATGCATCTTTGTTTCTTTGAACTGGCGAAGGCGTTTGACATGGTCCCGTGGAGCAAACTTTGGTTTATGCTATACAGAGCTTTTACAAGTCTTGTAGAAATTATTGAAGACGGCAAACCATAAAACAGAAGAGCTCAAGACCACCACTGGTGTAAGACAATGTGATATCTTTTCACCTAAATCTTGTCATACTCCTCATGGATGATGTCATCAAAGCAAGTAAGAAGAGGACTATAAAGTATTCGGTACTGGAAGATGAGACAGGTCTGTATTTCAGAGCTGGCATTTGCTGATGATGTTGCCCTGATTGCTAAATCAGAGGCGCATCTTCAATCCAACCTGAAAGTCTGGAAGGAAGAGCTGGAGAAGAGAGGGATGGTCATAAGCAGCTCCATAACAAAACCAATGGTGATATCACGAGAAGAAAGAAGGCATCAGATTAAGCTGGGAGAATAGGTACTGGAGAAGGTCAACAATTTTGAATACCTGAAAGCTGTCAAAGACTGGAAGGAAGGCGTCAAAGAAGAGTTGGCTACCCGAAGAGCAGCAGCTGGGAGACTTTTTCAAGCCATAAATCGAGGATGATTCTTCAGCAAAAGAGAAGTTGGCAAGAAGGCAAAGATGGCTGTCTACCGCTCCACCAATGTTCCAGTCTTGACGTATGAATGCGACTCATGAGCAAAGACTACAGCCCACAAAAGCCGGATCCAAACCTCAGAAATGAGGTATTTGAGGAATGTGGTTGAAGTAACAAGAAAAGAGATAGTCCGCAACCAGACGAAAATGTCATAGCCTAAATACTTAACCCCTGCAGACCCAAGTACAACTGTTCCAACTAAACTGATTTGGCCATGTCTGCAGAATGGGAGAAGATCGGCTACCACGACAAGTATGAGAAACTAAGAGCCAGGTTCCAGACCTCTAGGGCAACCAGAGTCCGCTGGGAGGACAAAATTAGACAATCTCTGAAGAACCGAGGACTAGAATGGAACCAGACCAGGAGGAAGACTGCCGATAGGATAGTTTGGCGCTCTCTTTTCCAAACCTCTACACTTCACGATAGAACAGGAACGACTAAGTTAGTAAGTAAGACAATATCTATAGACTGAACTAATTTTTTTCTGTAGTAGTTAAAACTAAAGATCATACTTTTACACTGGGCAGAGCTCTGTTGTAAATTATAACTGCACATCACATCAATAGACTGAACTTAATTATGTAGTTACTAACGCTAAATTTCATATTTGTACACTGGGTTGATTTCCGTTATAGTAATAAAAATCAATCATATGCTGAACGTATTTCTGTTTTAGTAGTTATCATATTTGTAGACTGAACGTACTGCTGTTGTAGTAATTAAAACTAAAGAACATTTATAGACTGAACTAATTTCTGTTGCAGTAACTAAAACTAAAGAACATATATGTAGACTGAACTTACTTTTATAGGTAAACAAAACTAGACATGTTTAGTTACTCAGAAATCTGAATGTAAAGGTTTCGAGTCCATGAATATTGCCCGTCACTTGAACTCTAGAGTGAACCCCACATTGCGCGGACACGCTTGCAGGAAACTTTTAAAATTCCTTCGCAGAGTAATCGAACACATTTATATGAATGGAATATTGGAAATGCTTCAGATGCTGGATATAATTCGTCAAATCTTATTACCTGCTAGCATCCATAGTACCTGTCACGGTGCCATCATAATATGAAATTAACACAACATCACCAATTAATCGTATAATCATATCCATCAACAAATTAGATGACTGGCCGCTCTAATTAGTTTAACAGCGTGAGTTTGTTTAAAAAAAAAATTAAATGAATGTTTAATGAGGCCTGATTAGCAGCTCAAGTGTTTGCTATTGTATTCAGCTCCCAGAGGTATTCATTAATAATTAGACAGAACTGATCAAATGAATGATTGGTGATAGCCTCTTTGAGTATTGTGCAATCAATGACTGCGTTCGTGTGCACAAAAATGAGATGGCGAGTTTGTTGATTCGCGGTTGCTCTAACGCGATGATTCAATTTGTAAAAGCAGGTCGTTCAAACGTTCTTAATTACAGGAAATAATTTCAGCAGAAGGAAAATATTTTCTATGAGACTGTCAGGAACTAGGTGCATTTATATAAGTGTTGTGTAAACAGATGCTAGAAGGTTCTAGTGTCATAGATTGTAATGACACATTTTTTATTAAGCTCTATATTTTTGTGAGACTGATATGTGGGCTGTCAACCTGTCGTCACATCATCCGTTGTAAAAGATCAATCTATTCATAAAACGCTTTCTCAGCAAGACAGCCTCTGTAACAGTGGTCGGCAAATAGGGATAATTTCCCCGTTCTGCAAAGTAGTGATCGGCTACCAGGGGTAAATTACCGAATTTCGAATTTTCTTGGAGTAAAGACCAATAGTAACATGTGCCAATTTAACATTTAGAGTAGCTAGGATTAGAATTTTTTTTTCTGTGATTTTATCCAGTATGTCTTGTATGTAATTAAAACAACCTGATTTTTCGTTCCTCCCTCTCTCCCCAACGCCCGATCAATTATAGCAAGTAGTTCCTGCAGGCTGGGGTAACCGTAATGCACCAAGCTTTGGACTCGGTTTATTGGTCAAATCTGCCGACAGTCCGTGTAGTTTCCGGGGGGTCTCTAAAGAGAAAGAAAAAGGTAGGTAAATGTACAGGATCCCGTTACACGCCCATTGAGGTATATTTGGAAGATGGTGTTAGGCCCATATTTTCTTGATCATCGTCACACTATGGGTGATGTGGTCAACGTCACGTCGGTCGCCTTAACCTTCCCAGAGGTACCCAATTTATGAGGCTGGGTCAACCCCGGAACCGTTTGCGGCCTAAAAAAAATCTCACCTCAACTGGGGATTGAACCATGGACCACCGAGCTAGGAAGCCAGTGCTCTAACCACTGTGCTACCGTGGCTCCTAAAGAGAAAGATAAAATAGGACTAATACGTCCCCAGGCATGTCGTACTAGGTGACTAAACTGAGACTGTGTATGTGGCTGGCAAGCTCATCATATAAAACAAACAACCACATAAACCAGCTATGCTAGAGCATGTGAAATGTTTGGTGCTGGTTACCTGCAAGTGAATAAGCTACCGTGGTGGTTTCATGCTCCGCAAGGAGCGCAAAGGAAAATGATGATGTTAGCTGTCGACCACTACTGTAAGGCAGATTTCTTTTAAGACACCATTAAGACACCATTAAGACACCATTATGTGTAACAGAGATTCTCAACCGTTGTTGAGCAGTGGTAGATTGTACCAAACATGCTCTATTTTACGCCATAGCGTCTAGAGTATTATTACTGCCACAGTTGGTTGGTTTCTTTTTCTTTTTTGTTTGGTCGTAAAAAGGAGAAATCTGATTTTGTAGACGTAACCCTTGGTCCTTCACCAGACACTGGTTGTGAGTGTCTCTTTTGTATTCTCCTATACATTCTCTCCTAGACATCATTATATTCAGACATCATTCTCTGTAAGACATAATTTAGTGTAAGTCATCAAGACATCATTCTATTACAGCATCATTCTATTACAGCATCATTCTATTACGGCATCATTCTATTAAGATATCATTCTCTATAACACACAATTTTCTATTACGTATTAATCTCTAAAGACATCACTCTTTATAAGACATTCTATTTAGATATAATTCTGTTAAGACAATATTCTTTATAAATCATCATTCAATTAAGGCATCATTGTATAGACAACGTCATTCTATATAAGACATCACGCTACATAGGACACCATTTGCAAAATACCACCCTGGGAACTAAAAACACCAATCATAGACTACTCACTTACTGACAAGATCAAACAGAACATAGAAGATAAGGAAGCCAAAATGATAAGTAGAAAGTTCATAGATCAACTAACTAAACAAAGTCTGGCCGTATACACTGATGGATCCAAGGGCGATAGTGGTCAACTAGGTGCCGGAGTTGTAATACCACAATGGGGAATAAAGAAGAGCTACAGTGTAACAGAAGGGGCTTCGATTTTTACCGCAGAGATAGTAACAATTCTTAAAAGTTTAGAAATAATCGAAGATAACCCACCAGAAGCTGTTACGATATTTACAGACTCACTATCATCACTACAAGCACTAGAACACCCAGGTAAATGTAGCCGGCCAGACATAAAGGAAGAAATTCTAGCAATTAATACATCACTAGGACACAGAGGATGTAGTGTAAGGCTAGTGTGGGTTCCAGCACACATAGGTATTGCTGGCAACGAGTTGGCAGACCAGAACGCCAAGAATGGAAGAACAAGTAAAAACAATATAAAAGCATGACAAGGAAGGTCGGGGATCAAGAGCCAAGTGAAGATAACTATAAATGAGGAATGGAAGACAACATGGAAGAAAAGTAGAAAAGACAGACACGCGTTCAAACTGCTGAAAGAACCAACAAGGACGTGCCAGGTCAGAGAAGAATTAAAGATACCATCAAACAAAAAACTGTGGCGTCTCCGTCTCGGTGCAGCATACTTTATGGTAGAAGAACCACACTGCCAAGAATGTCAGGAAGAGAATGACATAGACCACTACCTGATCCACTGTAAAAAGTATGAACAACAAAGGCTTGAATTAAAAACTTACTATAGAAATTACAATATAGACTTAACAGGTGATAAGGTTTTAAGTATAGATGCCCCAAGAGATGCCCAATCAATACTTAAAAGATATATACATAAAACAAAGGAAAACATATAAGGTTAGTACTTCAGGAAAAACACCCAACTAAATAGAAATTAAGCAGCAACAACTAACAAAGCATTAACAAAAAACTAACTACTCATAGGACAAGGAAGGACAAGGTTAAAAAAAGGGTAACAACTCAAAATGAACAAATACTAATACAAATTAAAACCAAGCGTAAAGGACAATAGTTATCTATAAACAATACAAAAAAGTAAATAAAATTGACAAATACTAATATAAATAAAAATCAGCAACTGCAAAAGACAATAGTTAATTAAATTGAATACAAATTAGTAAATAAAATGACACTAAATACCCCAATTATAACCAACTTTCAGGTTGAACAGGGTAGACCAAGATGGAACGAGAAGAGGCAATAACGGTCAGATGTTAAGTGCCGATCTACACCCATCAACCCATCAAAACAACAACAACAGGACACCATTTTCGATATCACATCATTTTCTGTAAGACATAATTCCATTAAGATATCATTTTCTAGATGTTATTACACTATTAAGACAGCATTGTCTATAAGATATCATTCTCTGTGAGACATATTTTTAAGACAATGTTCTCTAAAAGTCATCACTCTCTGTGACACATCATATTTTTAAGACAATATTCTCTACAAGACATCATCCTCTGTGACACAACATATTTACTTACTTACTTAGTCGTTCCCCTTCTACCGTGAGGTGTAGAGGTTTGGAAGAGAGAGCGCCAGACTATCCTATCGGCTGTCTTCCTCCTGGCCTGGTTCCATTCTAGTCCTCGGTCCTTCAAAGATTGTCTAATGTTGTCCTCCCAGCGGACTCTGGGTCGTCCTCGGGGTCTGGATCCCTGGCTCTTTGTTTCCCATGCTTGTCGTGGTAGCCGATCTTCTCCCATTCTGCAGACATGGCCAAACAATCTTAGTTGGGACTGTTCTACTTGGGTCTGCAGGGGGTGGGATTTTAGGCCTTGACGTATCGTCTGGTTGCGGACCATGTCTCTTCTTGTTACTTCAACCACCTTCCTCAGATACCTCATTTCTGATGTTTGGATCTGGCTTTTATGGGTTGTAGTTATTGCCCATGACTCGCATCCATATGTCAAGGCTGGTGGAGCGGTATACAGCCATCTTCGTTTTCTTACCAACCTCTCTCTTGCTGATGAATCCTCGATTTATGGCTTGAAAAAGTCTCCCAGCTGCTGCTTTTCGAGTGGCCAACTGTTCTTGGATACCTCCCTTTCGGTCTATAATAGCTCCGAGATATTTAAAGTGGTCGACCTGCTCCAGGACCTGTTCTCCAAGTTTAATCTGATGTCTTCTTTCTTCTCGTGATATCACCGTGGATTTTGTTTTAGAGCTGCTTATGACCATCCCTCTCTTCTCCAGCTCTTTCTTGAAGACTTGCAGTTTGGATTGGAGATGTGCCTCTGATTTAGCAAACAGGGCAACATCATCAGCAAATGTCAGCTCTGAAATACAGACCTGTCTCATCTTCCAGTACCCCACTGAATACTTTCTTGTTCTCTCCTTACATGCCTTGATGACATCGTCCATAAGGAGTATGAAAAGATAAGGTGACAGGATATCACCTTGTCTTACACCAGTGGTGGTCCTGAACTCTTCTGACTTATGGTTTGCTGTCCTCACATAATTTCTGCAAGACTTGTAGAAGCTCTGTATAGCATGAATCAGAGGTGCTGGATTGTTCTTCCTTGCCAAACAGTCCCAACGTTTGCTCCAGGGGACCCTGTCATATGCCTTTTCCAGATCTATGAAACAAAGATGGATCTCACTCTTATACTCGAGGGCCTTTTCACTCAGCTGTCTGAGTGTGAAGATTAGGTCTTGAGTACTTCCAACG
Source organism: Oreohelix idahoensis (assembly GCA_024509875.1). Taxonomy (NCBI): domain Eukaryota; kingdom Metazoa; phylum Mollusca; class Gastropoda; order Stylommatophora; family Oreohelicidae; genus Oreohelix; species Oreohelix idahoensis. The sequence goes on along the minus strand of JAMPIV010017132.1, from coordinate 139,110 downwards.
AATTAAAAGGTCTCTAAATGTGTAGAAGGTTCTTGCTTGGTTGGACTCCTTCTGGTTGTATAAGATGTATCTCTTAAAACCCATCTACTCTCACAGTTAATGAATGATTGTCTACACTGGCTTTAATTTTGCCCAAACATGTGTCATCATTAACTAGTATTGTCTATAATTGTGGTGTGACTCGGACACTCTAAAGTTGCTTTGTTTTGCAGCTCATCTGTTAGAATGAAGCTGGTTCCACTCTTGTCCTGGAAGGAAAATTTAGTTGAACTTCCTCCAGGCAGTAGGTACTTGTTGACTGGCCCTCTGAACTCAAAAGGAGCTTGCACCAATAGTTCCTTCAACAGTGGGTGACTCTTTTATGAGTAGTTGGGTTGACAGGATATAACCTGAAACATATTAAATGTAACCACTATATTGTCCATCACTATCCCACTACCACAAAGGTTGGGGATGAAAGACAGTTTCAGAGAGTGTGCTAGCAGATGCACAGGACATATTATAACAGTAACAACCCAATCCAGTTCACTGTGACTACAATTTTCCTCTAAATCCTTAGAGCCATTTGTCCATGATACGCCTCCATACAATGATTAGGTCTTGTATAAAATACTAAGTAATAGCTTAAACAATCCAGTAAAACAATCGCTTTCATCCTTCCTTGCGTTCCTGGTGTGTGGTCCATTCCATCAAGAAATAATTCTTTAAATGCTTTTCTAAACCTACAGACACACTTTTTCCACCATTCTCAATTATTTGAATATATATCTTGGTCTTGTTTTGCCTCCAGAAATTACACAATGGTTCAAAACACATCTACACATTTCCAAACGCACACTGTAATTAATCAATACAACTATATATATATATATATATATATATATATATATATATATATATATATATATATATATATATATATATATATATATATATATATATATATATATATATATGTATATATATATACTTTCTTTCCATCAGGCAGATACAGTCGAGCTGTTAATCGGTATCTATTAGTCTGCTCTTCAGATACAAACGGCAAAGGCAATCTGCATTAACACGCTGATGCTCACTGTATTTTTGAATTCTTATAGCCTGCTTTTCTATTTAAGGCACGTTCTATATATATCCCACAGCCGGGCGCCAGAGGGAGTTTACTACCCACCGTGTGTTTTGCGTTCCGAAAATGTATGTAAAATCTGCCTATGTGTACAAATCAGGAAAACTAAGATTTCATTTATCTACGTTATTCCTGGATCGATTTTATTCATCTAAGGCTTAAAATACTCTTTGAATTATCCTTTAACTTCCTATCTAATTGTCTTTTACTTTCCTAAGAGCATTTTATTCTATGCGTACTCTAAACAGCAAAATTATGGACTAACCTGAGGTCTCGATGCATTCAACCAGAGATTTCTCCCTTCCTATAGTACTATTCGTGGAAGTCTCTGCACAGACGTGTAGAGCAACATTCCCAGTATTGCATTAGTGACCTCTTCCAGGTGGTACTTCTTTCATAAAGCTGCAATTAAATGTCCTCTTCCCCTTGGTTGCACAGATTTGGACTGGCCATTTTGACGGCCTAATGCTTTAGTAAACACTGCATAAAGGTACCTTCTGATTGGTCCGTGTATCATGCAGTTCTTACAAAGTATGGCACGCGGTTTGAGTCAGAGATACTCACAATGACGTGTTGTGAATCAGACCACTTCACGACAGTAGCCGATCTTCTCCCATTCTGCAGACATGGCCAAACAATCTTAGTTGAGACTGTTCTACTTGGGTCTGCTGGGGGTGGGATTTTAGGGCTTGACGTATCGTCTGGTTGCGGACCATGTCTCTTTTGGTTACTTTAACCACCTTCCTCAGATACCTCATTTCTGAGGTTTGGATCTGGCGTTTGTGGGTTGTAGTCATTGCCCGTGACTCGCATCCATATGTCAAGACTGGGACATATGTGTAGCGGTATACAGCCGTCTTCGTTTTCTTACCAACCTCTCTCTTGCTGAGGAATCCTCGATTTATGGCCCGAAAAAGTCTCCCAGCTGCTGCTTTTCGAGTGGTCAATTCTTCTACTCACTATCGGTCTATAATAGCTCCGAGATATTTAAAGTGGTCGACCTGCTCCAGGACCTGTTCTCCCAGCTTAATCTGATGTCTTCTTTCTTCTAAAGGTATCACCATGAGTTTTGTTTTAGAGCTACGTATGACTGTCACGTGGGTTTTGATCATTAAATTGCCTACATCTTCTTCCTATTCTCTCACCCGCATCCTTTTATTTTATTATCTTTCCGTACTTGTTTTTCCTGTATTTTTTCGCATCACTCGTTGCGAAAAATACATTTCTTTCCCATCATCGTTTTTCTTTCTCATACTGACTAGTAATTTTATTACATAGATGTCAGTCAGACGTGAAGTGCGATTTAGTTGCAGTCCATCTCAGACATCGAGCCGACTTGGGTCTGCACCTTCAGATGACACGACACTCCTGAGTTAGATTCTCGACGTAAACGCGTGAGAATGCTAGGAGAGAGCAGACATCCGTCTGCATTTTTACCGGTCAACAACGAGTTGGATCGGCCGAACGCTTAAGTAGGAGCGAATATTTACACCTTATAGTCGCAGTTTCAGACGGTTGTCTGAGATTTGCAACTGACACGCGCTTTTCCCGGTCAGTTTGTTAACGCAGGTGCGTAATCGCACTGATGGCTGTTACGACATGAGGGAAGCTGACGTAGGGGGTTAGAGAAGGGGAGAGACGGGCGCTGTTTCGTGGTTTCGAAACAGTGGGATTCTTTGTCCGTTTCATAGATATTAAACCTAGTTTGAAACTTTATTTTCATTCTTGTCTCAATAAATCGCAGTAGACAGGTGGTTCGCGAAGAGTAGAGCTGTATAAGCGAAGTTTCTTAGTTTGTTGCGACAATTTGTCGAACTTCTAGACTTCCATAAATATAAGCGTAAAATTCTTAATTGTGCGATATCCTGTAGTGCTGTGTTTGAGGTAAATATTATATAGTAGTTCTCTAGAATTTTGTGAAGTGATTAAGTGTTAAATCGCCGATTTCATTTTAAACTAGTTTGTTTGAACAGAGTGCTTAATTTATAGTTTGTTATATTCTCTAAGTCGACGAGTTACAGTGGAAATACATAATAAATTATATCTTAGCTTACTAAACAATAATGTAGCTATAATGAAGTTAATTTAACTGCTAAATACTCAGTCGAGAATATTTTATATCAAACTTATAAATGCTAGCTGCGACATCAGTGAATAGTGACGGAATACGCAGATATTCCTGAATTCATGATGATTGATTTTATAACTTATTTCACCGGAAAATTTAAATGATAAGTCAAGCAGTACACTTGCGGTTTAATAATGTAAGTTATAGTGGGTACATATTGTAAAATTATTTGATATGTGTTCTTTCTTTTATATAGTGAAACGGTGGTACCCAACTTTGCCAGCGTTCTAGTACGTAAACATTATTTGGGAAGAAACAAATCACTTTCATTACCTGAACTGTAACAGTTAAATGAAGTAAGAGGCCTTCGCGCCAGAATTAATTCTTCCAGAATAACTCTTCAGTACAACTCAGCCCGTTGTGGCAAGCAAAGATCAGAAACATTCCGACAGAGTTTTGACTAGTACTGTGGTGACCAAATATAGTAACTTCCTGAAAGTAGACACCGATCTGACATTCCTTAAATTCTAGAAACCAAAGCTAATGACATTGTGCTCTGCTTACTTTCGTGCCTGGACAATATTTTATGTGACTTAATCAGACATTCGAAAAATTAGAAACCAAGGAATCGTTCCCTGAGAGTTTAGTACGTCTTTTGGAACTGGGGATTTCTTGGTCAAGGACTGCATTTTCGGGTCTGTGTGAAGGTCCTAGAATTATTATGTTCCCAGAGGCAACGAGCAAAGTTGTGAGTATATGTATGTGAGAGCAAGGCCATGGCTGAATGAATGAGGGTACACAGGTCAGAGTGTTGTGTTACCGGTGTATTATTGTCACCCTTCTGCTGTCTAAACTTTTTTTAATCTGCAGAATTTGTTACAAAAGCTAGAGTTTCTTTTTTCTTAGGCTAAATCAGATTATTCAACTCTGTTCATACATTTACGAGAAAGAAAGAAACCTCTTAGACTCAACCCTATGTATCTATAACTCTTTGAGCCATCACTGTTCTCTTAACGGGGCTGTGGGCTAAACCTAGAGTAAGATTCTAACGGGCTATCATCCTTGTAGCGTTTTTCGTAAATTTTATGACTATTTGTATATGTTTTTCCTTGATGTAATTTTTGGTGTTGTGAGAAATTTTGATATGATAATTAAAATATCTCTCTTGAACAAAAAAATCAGTGCGTTGGTCAGCTCGATCCAAATTATCTGTATATCATTGTTATAGTTTTCCCACGTCTGTGTGTTTACCTGTCGTCACGTGTATGTGCGTGCCCGTGAGTAGATAGAGATATATTAATATATATATATATATATATCTGTGTTTAGACTGTCTGACGCCTTTAAAAGCGGTCGTAGAAGATAGGTGAGAGAGAGAAGATTATCTCGATTCTCAAAGACAGCCTCTATATCACATCCTATCATCTCACGTGGGGAAATTCTATTGTTTTTTTCACCAGCTCTCACTGTATCTATCACTCATTCTAATCTATTCAGAAGGGGCCAACCCTAGTCTTAATTCTCCTATCATAAATCTACGACAAATGGTCACTCGTTACCGGGAATTGAACCCAAAATCCTAAGGCGATACGACAAATGGTCGCTCGTTACCGGGAATTGAACCCAAAATCCTAAGACGATACGACAAATGTGGTCTCGCCCGACGGATTTTTGAACTTAGAATAGGAAGACGAGTACGACAAATGTGGTCTCGTCTATCTGGATTTTGAACTTAAGATTCTTTATTCTGATATAGAGTAAGAGTGTGATGTCTTGTGAGTTTTGTATCTTTTAAAAATAATTTATCCCCTAGACTAACGATCTGTTTACGAGCGTGCTGACCACACAAACTGATAAGTTTTTTTCCACAGCATTTGAACATTATACATTTGGTTTACAGGTGGATTTTGTCGGAATACATGTTAATTACTGATTTTGTAATACTAAACGCTGGTAAAGTTTTGTGAGTGTATAACATTCACAAGGGTTCTGAAGCAGGAAGGGGTTTGAACTAAAGTTAAGGAGTGCGTTTCGGACTATTTGTCCAGATTAATTGCCTCCCTCACCCTAACTGTCTTCAGGGGTGAACTATAGTGGATTTTATAATTAAGGGATTATTTTTCTCTTTAATTTTTGCAATAATTATTTTGCTTTTCCACGGTAGCAACTTATTTTTCAGAAGTAATCTTAACTACCATTTAGTTGGCGTAGTCGTGTTTTGCATTAGGTGCTTTATTGCCGATTAATAGCAGCGATAGTTAGATTTTTATTTTTGGAGGAGGTATCCAAGGGTTAAATATATCATCTTTTGATTTTCGGTATTTTTTTTCTCGCAAGTGGTAGGAACCAGTGTATTCCTTATTCTTATCTTTTTCTCGTCTACGTCTCAGCCACTGATTTAATATGGCAGAAAGGGCGAAACTGAGACAACTCCTCAGAGAGGAAGCAAGAGAGGAGGGACTGGAAAGAGAGGAAGCGAAAGCATTTGTCAGAGACGAACTTGAGAGATATGATGCGGAGAGGAAAGAAGAAGAAGCTAGGAGGAAAGAAGCGGAAGACCGCCTATTACAGCAGAAGAAGATGGACGAGGAAATGGAAATCCGCAGGGAGAGAGAAAAAGAGAAGGAGAGACAGCATGAGAGGGAGAGGGAGGAGAGACAACATGAGAAGGAGAGGGAACAGAGACAGCACGAGTTGGCGCTTAAAACTCTAGAGTTCCAAAGTCGTGGCACTGCCTCTACCTCCAGCAGTGGAGAGTCTTCTCCGCATTCTTCCCTAACTGATCCTTCTAACACTCAATCTTTTCATCTCAACGCTATGTCTTTCACTCTTGAGTCTTTCCCTTGTCCAAATGAGAAGATTGACACATGGTTAGAAAAATTTGAGAAAATTGCAACTCTGTACGGGTTAGAGAGGTCGCGTTGGAATATGAAACTTTCCCAGGCCCTAAAAGGTTCTGCTTATGATGTTTATTCTAAGCTGGAAAGCAGCCAACAAGACAACTATGATCTGTTGAAGAAAGCGTTACTGGAGCGCTTTGAAATGAACGCTCGCAAATTTTTGCAACTGTTTCGCAACAGCCGGAAAGAGAATTCTGAAACTTTTCACCAGTTCTCATCTCGTCTAAAGGGATATCTAACAAAGTGCCTTGAGCTTTCGCAGCTCCCCTCTACCTATGAAGGTCTTGAGGAATTTGTTTTAACAGAACAAATAAAGAACACTTTGTCTGCTGATACCCGGAGATTTCTAGCTGAGCAGGGGGCAGAAAAACTTGAAGACATCTTAGAGAAGTCTGAGCGTTACCACAATGCGCTGGCTGAACTACCGGCCACAAAGCGGAAACCGACAGAGGAGCATTTTCGAAAACATAACCTAGAGCAATCTTCTCAGGCTTCTAACCAAAATAACCACAGAGAAACTGGACCTCAAAACCCCCCTCCTGAAAAATCCAAGTTCTACAAGAACAAGTACCCCAACCACCCCAAACAGTCTGATCAACCCGACCGCCCTACATGGCAGCGTAGCCAGAAAGGACAAGGTGGCAAAGGGAGAACCCCTGAGCACGGGACATATGATCAGACCGAGCACACCGAGCCGAAACGCATCGGATGCTTATTAACAGTCTCGCAAGGTGGAATTATTGACAGTGATTCCCAACCTGTTGGGGATACACCCTCAACGCGAGGTACTGTTATTTTGAACGGTTCTCAAACTTCTTGCTTATTTGACACGGGGCTTTCTTACGATTGCATTGTTGCCAGAAACCTGGTCAAACCCGGTCAAGAGACAGCAGAGACCGTCCAACTTTGTGGAGTTCGTAAGAGTGATGCACCTACAGCGCTTCCCATCGCATTGGTGGAGATACACTCTGACTTTGTCAGAGGCGTGATCAAAGCGGCTGTTATGGATGATCCCATCTACCCAGTCATACTTGGCGGGAGATACGTGTGTATTGGGAAACCGGAAGAGCCGATTGTGGCAGCAGTAACTACAAGAGGGCAAACCAAGAAGGAACGGGAGCCTGCGCCTAATTTGTTACCTATGGAACTTAAAGAAGCGCAATACAAGGACCCTACTTTGGCACCCTGCTTTAGGAAACTGCCCATGGCTAAGGAACCCAGACAGCACGGGGACATTTTTTCTAAGGATGGCGTACTGTATCGCAGAACGGGCAAGCCTGACCAAGGTTACAACCAGCTCCTAGTACCGAAACAGTACAGAAGCCAAATCCTAGAAATGGGGCACTCTCTTCCCTTCAGCGGACATATGGGACAGAACGCCACAAACCAACGTATAACCACTCATTATTGGTGGCCAGGAGTAAATACTGATATTATCAGATATGTCAAATCCTGTGCCCAGTGCCAACGTGTGCCACCCAAGCAACGGGCACCCCCAGTCCACATGGGTGAAATGCCAATAGTGGGAACACCATTCGAACGGGTTGTGATCGACATTTTAGGACCCTTAGAAAGGACTAAAAGAAGGAACAGGTTTATCCTGACCTTAGTCGATACATGCACTTTATGGGCAGAAGCTATCCCGCTAACATGCGCAGATGCCAAGCATGTCGCAGAAGCCCTCGTGCAGATTTTCACTCGGTTGGGATTCCCTCAACAAGTGTTGACGGATAACGGATCCCCATACCGAAACCTGTTGAGGGATGAGATCGTGAAGATCTTGAGGACCCAGCACATCCACACTAAGCCATATACTCCGGCCGGAAATGGGCTCGTGGAACGTGCTAATGGAAACCTCAACATGATGCTAAGTAAACTGGCACAAGTGAAACCTGAAGATTGGGATCTTTGTATTCCTGCAGCATTATTTGGCTACAGAGAATCTCCTCATACTTCCACAGGATTTCCGCCAGCTACGCTCTTATTCGGCAGACCCATTAAGGGCCCGCTTGAAGCCTTACTTCAGTCTCTGACAGACGAGAAGGCGGATGAGACAGTTGTCTCAGCCAGTAAATATGTGTCGGTTTTAAAGGAAAGGTTGAAACTAGGGTGGGACCTAGCAACGACTAACTTTAAGCGAGCTCGCACAAAGCACGCTAACCGATACAGGAAAGTCGCGAAAGAGAGAGAACTGGAAGCAGGAGAGAAAGTTTTGGTGTTACTCCCTACCGAGAACAACCAACTGAAGATCGGATGGCAAGGGCCGTTTACCGTCCTGAAAAAGATTTCTAAGGCTAACTACCAGATCTCTATTCAAGGAAAGGAGAAGGTTTTCCATTTAAATCTCTTAAAGAGATACTTGGAAAGACCAGTGCCGACCTCCGACCATCTCCTGACGATCGCCAAAACTGACGAAGATGATGATAGTGGCAGGGATATTCCACCGCTATCACAGGAAATCTTTCAAAAATGTCAGAAGCGGCGACGCTCTTTCAAGCGCGCATGGGAGACATTCCAGAGGAAGGAAACTTTGGGGAGTAGACTTGAGTAGGAATTGGAGAGAGATGGAGGGGGAAGATGAGAGGGAAGAAGAAGACAGACACCCCGAAGCTACGGTTATAGGAAATTTAATTCCATAACGTAGACATGGAGTGCTTCCATATCTTAAGGGGGGACGTCCTGTCACGTGGGTTTTGATCATTAAATTGCCTACATCTTCTTCCTATTCTCTCACCCGCATCCTTTTATTTTATTATCTTTCCGTACTTGTTTTTCCTGTATTTTTTCGCATCACTCGTTGCGAAAAATACATTTCTTTCCCATCATCGTTTTTCTTTCTCATACTGACTAGTAATTTTATTACATAGATGTCAGTCAGACGTGAAGTGCGATTTAGTTGCAGTCCATCTCAGACATCGAGCCGACTTGGGTCTGCACCTTCAGATGACACGACACTCCTGAGTTAGATTCTCGACGTAAACGCGTGAGAATGCTAGGAGAGAGCAGACATCCGTCTGCATTTTTTACCGGTCAACAACGAGTTGGATCGGCCGAACGCTTAAGTAGGAGCGAATATTTACACCTTATAGTCGCAGTTTTCAGACGGTTGTCTGAGATTTGCAACTGACACGCGCTTTTCCCGGTCAGTTTGTTAACGCAGGTGCGTAATCGCACTGATGGCTGTTACGACATGAGGGAAGCTGACGTAGGGTGTTAGAGAAGGGGAGAGACGGGCGCTGTTTCGTGGTTTCGAAACAGTGGGATTCTTTGTCCGTTTCATAGATATTAAACCTAGTTTGAAACTTTATTTTCATTCTTGTCTCAATAAATCGCAGTAGACAGGTGGTTCGCGAAGAGTAGAGCTGTATAAGCGAAGTTTCTTAGTTTGTTGCGACAATTTGTCGAACTTCTAGACTTCCATAAATATAAGCGTAAAATTCTTAATTGTGCGATATCCTGTAGTGCTGTGTTTGAGGTAAATATTATATAGTAGTTCTCTAGAATTTTGTGAAGTGATTAAGTGTTAAATCACCGATTTCATTTTAAACTAGTTTCTTTTGAACAGAGTGCTTAATTTATAGTTTGTTATATTCTCTAAGTCGACGAGTTACAGTGGAAATACATAATAAATTATATCTTAGCTTACTAAACAATAATGTAGCTATAATGAAGTTAATTTAACTGCTAAATACTCAGTCGAGAATATTTTATATCAAACTTATAAATGCTAGATGCGACATCAGTGAATAGTGACGGAATACGCAGATATTCCTGAATTCATGATGATTGATTTTATAACTTATTTCACCGGAAAATTTAAATGATAAGTCAAGCAGTACACTTGCGGTTTAATAATGTAAGTTATAGTGGGTACATATTGTAAAATTATTTGATATGTGTTCTTTCTTTTATATAGTGAAACGGTGGTACCCAACTTTGCCAGCGTTCTAGTACGTGAACATTATTTGGGAAGAAACAAATCACTTTCATTACCTGAACTGTAACAGTTAAATGAAGTAAGAGGCCTTCGCGCCAGAATTAATTCTTCCAGAATAACTCTTCAGTACAATTCAGCCCGTTGTGGCAAGCAAAGATCAGAAACATTCCGACAGAGTTTTGACTAGTACTGTGGTGACCAAATATAGTAACTTCCTGAAAGTAGACACCGATCTGACATTCCTTAAATTCTAGAAACCAAAGCTAATGACATTGTGCTCTGCTAACTTTCGTGCCTGGACAATATTTTATGTGACTTAATCAGACATTCGAAAAATTAGAACACCCAAGGAATCGTTCCCTGAGAGTTTAGTACGTCTTTTGGAACTGGGGATTTCTTGGTCAAGGACTGCATTTTCGGGTCTGTGTGAAGGTCCTAGAATTATTATGTTCCCAGAGGCAACGAGCAAAGTTGTGAGTATATGTATGTGAGAGCAAGGCCATGGCTGAATGAATGAGGGTACACAGGTCTGAGTGTCATTTTACCGGTGTATTATTGTCACCCTTCTGCTGTCTTAATTTTTTTTTAACCTGCAGAATTTGTTACAAAAGCTAGAGTTTCTTTTTTCCTTAGGCTAAATCAGATTATTCAACTCTGTTCATACATTTACGAGAAAGAAAGAAACCTCTTAGACTCAACCCTACGTATCTATAACTCTTTGGGCCATCATCTGTTCTCTTAACGGGGCTGTGGGCTAAACCTAGAGTAAGATTCTAACGGGCTATCATCCTTGTAGCATTTTTCGTAAATTTTATGACTATTTGTATATGTTTTTCCTTGATGTAATTTTTGGTGTTGTGAGAAATTTTGATATGATAATTAAAATATCTCTCTTGAACAAAAAAAAAAAATCAGTGCGTTGGTCAGCTCGATCCCAATTATCTGTATATCATTGTTATAGTTTTCCCACGTCTGTGTGTTTACCTGTCGTCACGTGTATGTGCGTGCCCGTGAGTAGATAGAGATATATTAATATATATATATATATCTGTGTTTAGACTGTCTGACGCCTTTAAAAGCGGTCGTAGAAGATAGGTGAGAGAGAGAAGATTATCTCGATTCTCAAAGACAGCCTCTATATCACATCCTATCATCTCACGTGGGGAAATTCTATTGTTTTTTTCACCAGCTCTCACTGTATCTATCACTCATTCTAATCTATTCAGAAGGGACCAACCCTAGTCTTAATTCTCCTATCATAAATCTACGACAAATGGTCGCTCGTTACCGGGAATTGAACCCAAAATCCTAAGGCGATACGACAAATGGTCGCTCGTTACCGGGAATTGAACCCAAAATCCTAAGACGATACGACAAATGTGGTCTCGCCCGACGGATTTTTGAACTTAGAATAGGAAGACGAGTACGACAAATGTGGTCTCGTCTATCTGGATTTTGAACTTAAGATTCTTTATTCTGATATAGAGTAAGAGTGTGATGTCTTGTGAGTTTTGTATCTTTTAAAAATAATTTATCCCCTAGACTAACGATCTGTTTACGAGCGTGCTGACCACACAAACTGATAAGTTTTTTTTCCACAGCATTTGAACATTATACATTTGGTTTACAGGTTGATTTTGTCGGAATATATGTTAATTACTGATTTTGTAATACTAAACGCTGGTAAAGTTTTGTGAGTGTATAACATTCACAAGGGTTCTGAAGCAGGAAGGTGTTTGAACTAAAGTTAAGGAGTGCGTTTCGGACTATTTGTCCAGATTAATTGCCTCCCTCACCTTAACTGTCTTCAGGGGTGAACTTAGAGTGGATTTTAAATTAAGGGATTTTTTTTTTTTTAAAAATTTTTGCAATAATTATTTTGCTTTTCCACGGTAGCAACTTATTTTTCAGAAGTAATCTTAACTACCATTTAGTTGGCGTAGTCGTGTTTTGCATTAGGTGCTTTATTGCCGATTAATAGCAGCGATAGTTAGATTTTTATTTTTGGAGGAGGTATCCCAGGGTTAAATATATCATCTTTTGATTTTTGGTATTTTTTTTTCTCGCAAGTGGTAGGAACCAGTGTATTCCTTATTCTTATCTTTTTCTCGTCTACGTCTCAGCCACTGATTTAATATGGCAGAAAGGGCGAAACTGAGACAACTCCTCAGAGAGGAAGCAAGAGAGGAGGGACTGGAAAGAGAGGAAGCGAAAGCATTTGTCAGAGACGAACTTGAGAGATATGATGCGGAGAGGAGAAGAAAAAGCAGCGAGAGGAAAGAAGCGGAAGACCGCCTATTACAGCAGAAGAAGATGGACGAGGAAATGGAAATTCCGCAGGGAGAGAGAGCAGAGAGGAGAGAGACAGCATGAGAGGGAGAGGAGAGGAGAGACAGCATGAGAAGGAGAGGGAACAGAGAACAGAGACAGCACGAGCTGGCGCTTAAAACTCTAGAGTTCCAAAGTCGTGGTGCTGCCTCTACCTCCAGCAATGGAGAGTCTTCTCCTCATTCTTCCTTAACTGATCCTTCTAACACTCAATCTCTTCATCTCAACGCTATGTCTTTCACTCTTGAGTCTTTCCTTTGTCAAAATGAGAAGATTGACACATGGTTAGAAAAATTTGAGAAAATTGCAACTCTGTACGGGTTAGAGAGGTCGCGTTGGAATATGAAACTTTCCCAGGCCCTAAAAGGTTCTGCTTATGATGTTTATTCTAAGCTGGAAAGCAGCCAACAAGACAACTATGATCTGTTGAAGAAAGCGTTACTGGAGCGCTTTGAAATGAACGCTCGCAAATTTTTGCAACTGTTTCGCAACAGCCGGAAAGAGAATTCTGAAACTTTTCACCAGTTCTCATCTCGTCTAAAGGGATATCTAACAAAGTGCCTTGAGCTTTCGCAGCTCCCCTCTACCTATGAAGGTCTTGAGGAATTTGTTTTAACAGAACAAATAAAGAACACTTTGTCTGCTGATACCCGGAGATTTCTAGCTGAGCAGGGGGCAGAAAAACTTGAAGACATCTTAGAGAAGTCTGAGCGTTACCACAATGCGCTGGCTGAACTACCGGCCACAAAGCGGAAACCGACAGAGGAGCATTTTCGAAAACATAACCTAGAGCAATCTTCTCAGGCTTCTAACCAAAATAACCACAGAGAAACTGGACCTCAAAACCCCCCTCCTGAAAAATCCAAGTTCTACAAGAACAAGTACCCCCAACCACCCCAAACAGTCTGATCAACCCGACCGCCCTACATGGCAGCGTAGCCAGAAAGGACAAGGTGGCAAAGGGAGAACCCCTGAGCACGGGACATATGATCAGACCGAGCACACCGAGCCGAAACGCATCGGATGCTTATTAACAGTCTCGCAAGGTGGAATTATTGACAGTGATTCCCAACCTGTTGGGGATACACCCTCAACGCGAGGTACTGTTATTTTGAACGGTTCTCAAACTTCTTGCTTATTTGACACGGGGCTTTCTTACAATTGCATTGTTGCCAGAAACCTGGTCAAACCCGGTCAAGAGACAGCAGAGACCGTCCAACTTTGTGGAGTTCGTAAGAGTGATGCACCTACAGCGCTTCCCATCGCATTGGTGGAGATACACTCTGACTTTGTCAGAGGCGTGATCAAAGCGGCTGTTATGGATGATCCCATCTACCCAGTCATACTTGGCGGGAGATACGTGTGTATTGGGAAACCGGAAGAGCCGATTGTGGCAGCAGTAACTACAAGAGGGCAAACCAAGAAGGAACGGGAGCCTGCGCCTAATTTGTTACCTATGGAACTTAAAGAAGCGCAATACAAGGACCCTACTTTGGCACCCTGCTTTAGGAAACTGCCCATGGCTAAGGAACCCAGACAGCACGGGGACATTTTTTCTAAGGATGGCGTACTTTATCGCAGAACGGGCAAGCCTGACCAAGGTTACAACCAGCTCCTAGTACCGAAACAGTACAGAAGCCAAATCCTAGAAATGGGGCACTCTCTTCCCTTCAGCGGACATATGGGACAGAACGCCACAAACCAACGTATAACCACTCATTATTGGTGGCCAGGAGTAAATACTGATATTATCAGATATGTCAAATCCTGTGCCCAGTGCCAACGTGTGCCACCCAAGCAACGGGCACTCCCAATCCACATGGGTGAAATGCCAATAGTGGGAACACCATTCGAACGGGTTGTGATCGACATTTTAGGACCCTTAGAAAGGACTAAAAGAAGGAACAGGTTTATCCTGACCTTAGTCGATACATGCACTTTATGGGCAGAAGCTATCCCGCTAACATGCGCAGATGCCAAGCATGTCGCAGAAGCCCTCGTGCAGATTTTCACTCGGTTGGGATTCCCTCAACAAGTGTTGACGGATAACGGATCCCCATACCGAAACCTGTTGAGGGATGAGATCGTGAAGATCTTGAGGACCCAGCACATCCACACTAAGCCATATACTCCGGCCGGAAATGGGCTCGTGGAACGTGCTAATGGAAACCTCAACATGATGCTAAGTAAACTGGCACAAGTGAAACCTGAAGATTGGGATCTTTGTATTCCTGCAGCATTATTTGGCTACAGAGAATCTCCTCATACTTCCACAGGATTTCCGCCAGCTACGCTCTTATTCGGCAGACCCATTAAGGGCCCGCTTGAAGCCTTACTTCAGTCTCTGACAGACGAGAAGGCGGATGCGACAGTTGTCTCAGCCAGTAAATATGTGTCGGTTTTAAAGGAAAGGTTGAAACTAGGGTGGGACCTAGCAACGACTAACTTTAAGCGAGCTCGCACAAAGCATGCTAACCGATACAGGAAAGTCGCGAAAGAGAGAGAACTGGAAGCAGGAGAGAAAGTTTTGGTGTTACTCCCTACCGAGAACAACCAACTGAAGATCGGATGGCAAGGGCCGTTTACCGTCCTGAAAAAGATTTCTAAGGCTAACTACCAGATCTCTATTCAAGGAAAGGAGAAGGTTTTCCATTTAAATCTCTTAAAGAGATACTTGGAAAGACCAGTGCCGACCTCCGACCATCTCCTGACGATCGCCAAAACTGACGAAGATGATGATAGTGGCAGGGATATTCCACCGCTATCACAGGAAATCTTTCAAAAATGTCAGAAGCGGCGACGCTCTTTCAAGCGCGCATGGGAGACATTCCAGAGGAAGGAAACTTTGGGGAGTAGACTTGAGTAGGAATTGGAGAGAGATGGAGGGGGAAGATGAGAGGGAAGAAGACAGACACCCCGAAGCTACGGTTATAGGAAATTTAATTCCATAACGTAGACATGGAGTGCTTCCATATCTTAAGGGGGGACGTCCTGTCACGTGGGTTTTGATCATTAAATTGCCTACATCTTCTTCCTATTCTCTCACCCGCATCCTTTTATTTTATTATCTTTCCGTACTTGTTTTTCCTGTATTTTTTTTTCGCATCACTCGTTGCGAAAAATACATTTCTTTCCCATCATCGTTTTTCTTTCTCATACTGACTAGTAATTTTATTACATAGATGTCAGTCAGACGTGAATTGCGATTTAGTTGCAGTCCATCTCAGACATCGAGCCGACTTGGGTCTGCACCTTCAGATGACACGACACTCCTGAGTTAGATTCTCGACGTAAACGCGTGAGAATGCTAGGAGAGAGCAGACATCCGTCTGCATTTTTACCGGTCAACAACGAGTTGGATCGGCCGAACGCTTAAGTAGGAGCGAATATTTACACCTTATAGTCGCAGTTTCAGACGGTTGTCTGAGATTTGCAACTGACACGCGCTTTTCCCGGTCAGTTTGTTAACGCAGGTGCGTAATCGCACTGATGGCTGTTACGACATGAGGGAAGCTGACGTAGGGGGTTAGAGAAGGGGAGAGACGGGCGCTGTTTCGTGGTTTCGAAACAGTGGGATTCTTTGTCCGTTTCATAGATATTAAACCTAGTTTGAAACTTTATTTTCATTCTTGTCTCAATAAATCGCAGTAGACAGGTGGTTCGCGAAGAGTAGAGCTGTATAAGCGAAGTTTCTTAGTTTGTTGCGACAATTTGTCGAACTTCTAGACTTCCATAAATATAAGCGTAAAATTCTTAATTGTGCGATATCCTGTAGTGCTGTGTTTGAGGTAAATATTATATAGTAGTTCTCTAGAATTTTGTGAAGTGATTAAGTGTTAAATCGCCGATTTCATTTTAAACTAGTTCTTTTGAACAGAGTGCTTAATTTATAGTTTGTTATATTCTCTAAGTCGACGAGTTACAGTGGAAATACATAATAAATTATATCTTAGCTTACTAAACAATAATGTAGCTATAATGAAGTTAATTTAACTGCTAAATACTCAGTCGAGAATATTTTATATCAAACTTATAAATGCTAGATGCGACATCAGTGAATAGTGACGGAATACGCAGATATTCCTGAATTCATGATGATTGATTTTATAAACTATTTCACCGGAAAATTTAAATGATAAGTCAAGCAGTACACTTGCGGTTTAATAATGTAAGTTATAGTGGGTACATATTGTAAAATTATTTGATATGTGTTCTTTCTTTTATATAGTGAAACGGTGGTACCCAACTTTGCCAGCGTTCTAGTACGTAAACATTATTTGGGAAGAAACAAATCACTTTCATTACCTGAACTGTAACAGTTAAATGAAGTAAGAGGCCTTCGCGCCAGAATTAATTCTTCCAGAATAACTCTTCAGTACAATTCAGCCCGTTGTGGCAAGCAAAGATCAGAAACATTCCGACAGAGTTTTGACTAGTACTGTGGTGACCAAATATAGTAACTTCCTGAAAGTAGACACCGATCTGACATTCCTTAAATTCTAGAAACCTAGCTAATGACATTGTGCTCTGCTTACTTTCGTGCCTGGACAATATTTTATGTGACTTAATCAGACATTCGAAAAATTAGAACACCCAAGGAATCGTTCCCTGAGAGTTTAGTACGTCTTTTGGAACTGGGGATTTCTTGGTCAAGGACTGCATTTTCGGGTCTGTGTGAAGGTCCTAGAATTATTATGTTCCCAGAGGCAACGAGCAAAGTTGTGAGTATATGTATGTGAGAGCAAGGCCATGGCTGAATGAATGAGGGTACACAGGTCAGAGTGTTGTGTTACCGGTGTATTATTGTCACCCTTCTGCTGTCTTAACTTTTTTTAATCTGCAGAATTTGTTACAAAAGCTAGAGTTTCTTTTTTCTTAGGCTAAATCAGATTATTCAACTCTGTTCATACATTTACGAGAAAGAAAGAAACCTCTTAGACTCAACCCTATGTATCTATAACACTTTGAGCCATCATCTGTTCTCTTAACGGGGCTGTGGGCTAAACCTAGAGTAAGATTCTAACGGGCTATCATCCTTGTAGCATTTTTCGTAAATTTTATGACTATTTGTATATGTTTTTCCTTGATGTAATTTTTGGTGTTGTGAGAAATTTTGATATGATAATTAAAATATCTCTCTTGAACAAAAAAATCAGTGCGTTGGTCAGCTCGATCCAAATTATCTGTATATCATTGTTATAGTTTTCCCACGTCTGTGCGTTTACCTGTCGTCACGTGTATGTGCGTGCCCGTGAGTAGATAGAGATATATTAATATATATATATATATATATATATATATATATATATATATATATATATATATATATATATATATATATATATCTGTGTTTAGACTGTCTGACGCCTTTAAAAGCGGTCGTAGAAGATAGGTGAGAGAGAGAAGATTATCTCGATTCTCAAAGACAGCATCTATATCACATCCTATCATCTCACGTGGGGAAATTCTATTGTTTTTTTCACCAGCTCTCACTGTATCTATCACTCATTCTAATCTATTCAGAAGGAACCAACCCTAGTCTTAATTCTCCTATCATAAATCTACGACAATGACCATCTCTGTTTTCTCCAGCTCTTCCTTCCAGACATGCATTTTGGATTGGAGATGTGCCTCTGATTTAGCAATCAGGGCAACATCATCAGCAAATGCCTGTTCTGAAATACAGACCTGTCTCATCTTTCAATACCCCACTGAATACTTTCTTTTCTCTCCTTACATGCCTTGATGACATCGTCCATGAGGAGTATGAAAAGATAAGGTGACAGGATATCACCTTGTCTTACACCAGTGGTGGTCCTGAACTCTTCTGACTTATGGTTTGCTGTCCTCACATAATTTCTGCAAAACTTGTAAAAGCTCTTTATAGCATGAATCAGAGGTGCTGGAATGTTCTTTCTTGCCAAACAGTCCCAAGGTTTGCTCCACGGGACCCTGTCAAACGCCTTTTCCAGATCTATGAAACAAAGATGGATCTCACTCTTATACTCAAGGGCCTTTTCGCTCATCTGTCTGAGTGTGAAGATTAGGTCTTGAGTACTTCGGTTTGCTCGGAATCCACACTGGACCTTATCCAATTGTGGCTAAGCTAGGCGTCGGAGTCTCTGCTCTAGGATTCTAGAGTAGATTTTACCAGGGACATTGAGAAGGGAATATGACTCTATGGTTTCCTCATTGTCGATTGTCACCCTTTTTGAAAATCGGTGTTATGATGGCAATCTCCCAATCCTTTGGTATGGTCTTGTTGCACTATGCTGCCTGTAGGACCCTTAAGAGTAATGGGTCGCCTGATGCTCCCATGTACTTAACCATTTCTGGTGTTATACCATCATGCCCTGCATATTTTTCAGACAATGTTCTCTGCAAGACATCACTATCTGTGACACATCATATGTTTAAGACAATACTCTCTACAAGACATCACTATCTGTGACACATCATATGTTTAAGACAAAATTCTCTACTAGACATCACTATCTGTGACACATCCTATGTTTAAGACAATATTCTCTACAAGACATCATTGTCTATAAGACCTTTTCATTTATATAAAAGTTAAATAAAATTCAGTATTAATTCTACATTGATTAACTCCAACGGAATATTTGCAAATCTAAAAATTATGACACGAGATTCAGTTTCTCTTGGACTACGTTCATTAAGTAACATAATCAGGCTTCCCCTTCTTTTTTTCTTTTAACACTGCTTATACCGGGAACAGTGGGGTACGTCTTCCTGGGACATAAGACCAACAACAAAAAATGACCTAAGTTGCGATTAGAAGTTCTTCGTCACGGACAAAACAACCAAAAACAGCAGAGAAAGGAAAGTTAGAAGTAATCTTTATGCTTAATAAATAAAACAAGCTACCAGCCGTTAATGGAAATCACTTATGTCAGTCCGGCAAATCACCCTTTCACACGTGAAGCGTTGAAGGTCGTGTTGATTATCTGTTTCCTATTCACTGATCGTATTGCGACCCGGTGTCATTATTGTTACCTTCCGTCAGCTCCCAAGGAACACAGTCCTTCAACAAACGTATGCCAAATCTTCCTGCCCCGTACCATTAGCTCATGGTCTTCCTGTCCCGTACCATTAGCTCATGGTCTTCCTGTCCCGTACCATTAGCTCATGGTCTTCATGTCCCGTACCATTAGCTCATGGTCTTCCTGTCCCGTACCATTAGCTCATGGTCTTCCTGTCCCGTACCATTAGCTCATGGTCTTCCTGTCCCGTACCATTAGCTCATGGTCTTCCTGTCCTGTCCTGTACCATTAGCTCATGGTCTTCCTGTCCCGTACCATTAGCTCGTGGTCTTCCTGTCCCGTACCATTAGCTCATGGTCTTCCTGTCCCGTACCATTAGCTCATGGTCTTCCTGTCCCGTACCATTAGCTCATGGTCTTCATGTCCCGTACCATTAGCTCATGGTCTTCCTGTCCCGTACCATTAGCTCATGGTCTTCCTGTCCCGTACCATTAGCTCATGGTCTTCCTGTCCCGTACCATTAGCTCATGGTCTTCCTGTCCTGTACCATTAGCTCATGGTCTTCCTGTCCCGTACCATTAGCTCATGGTCTTCCTGTCCCGTACCATTAGCTCATGGTCTTCCTGTCCTGTACCATTAGCTCATGGTCTTCCTGTCCCGTACCATTAGCTCATGGTCTTCCTGTCCCGTACCATTAGCTAATGGACTTCATGTCCCGTACCATTAGCTCATGGTCTTCTTGTCCCGTACCATTAGCTCATGGTCTTCCTGTCCCGTACCATTAGCTCATGGTCTTCCTGTCCTGTACCATTAGCTCATGGTCTTCCTGTCCCGTACCATTAGCTCATGGTCTTCCTGTCCCGTACCATTAGCTCATGGTCTTCACATTCTGTTTGCATCTGTCGCCAGTTCTCCTCCCGATGAGCTTCCCGTGTTTCCTTCCACCTCACTCACCCCGGGGACTCCAGGACCTGCAATGCCATCAGCAGGTTTCATCATTGCGTGTCCTGTCCATTGCCACCACCACTCTCCCATTTCCTGCCTCACCAGCAGCCGTCTGGCCCTCGTTACCAGCTCCATATTTACGATCATGTCACACAACCCTAATTCATCCACTCCACGTAAACATCCATCCATGAAAGTCCGTAGCTTCTTGGCCATCGTCCTTTGCTGTTCTCCATGTTCCAGAGGGACATAACAGGACCGACCCGACACCTCAACCGAAGATTCCGATTTTTTGTTGAACTTGATTTATTTTGTTCCTGGTGTGCTGTCATGTATTTCTTTCAAGATGTCAGTCATGTAACTCAATACACACTCTCCTTGATCGTCCCATATTTCTGGTCGTTTACCATTTTAATTTTACAAGTAGGTCACTAGCAAACAACATGGATGGAAATAATTATGTTATTCTCCGTCTGATGCATACCCTCCCTGATGATGGAACTAAATTCTACTTTTGTCATTTCATTCATTTACATTTTGTTTTTAGACACACGAAAACAATGGTACAGATACACAGAAGCTACTTCTATAATAAGCAATGAGGCTTCACTGACTAAAAATAAAAATATATGATGGAGGTACTTATTCAACACCAACCCGAACTGCATAATATAAATGGGGAATTGTCACAAATGTTGTCACCGAAAAGCAACAGGGCAGGAATACTTCTTTAAAAGAAAAAAACCTCAGGCGCATGAAGTATAATGGGAATATATTGCGCATTGTTTCAACAGGCGAACAAAATATACTACTCGTCAAAAGTCAAGGGCCATTTAGAAAAACCTTGGTTGAAACCATAAAACAAATCTGATATAAACGTAATTGGTATCAGTCAAATCGGCATTTATTGAATACCAAATTGACATGTCACGTAAAGAAATGGAAACACACATTCAAACGCAATGAAGCTGTGAAATGTGTCACCCACCTTTTCAAAAGTCACACAATAGATATTGAACAAATAGACATTTAAAAATCGGGTATGACCACCGTTTGCAGCAAGGCATTCAAGACAGCGTAGACGCATCGAGTCCACAGGGGTCCGAAGAGTATCCCGATGAACAGCTTGCCATTCCTGAAGCAGAAATGCAGTCAGCTGTGCAACATCCATTGGCAGGGGGTGATTTGTTGACAATCTTCGACCAAGGACATCCCAGAGGTGCTCAATCGGAGAAAGGTCAGGTGAACGAGCTGGCCACGCCATCCTGATGATCCCATGTTGCTGAATAAACTCATTCACCACACGAACTCGATTGGGTCGAGCGTTATCATCTTGGAGGATGGCATTACCACCAAAGGCCTCCAGAGGAGGCTGAACAATTGGTCTCAAGATTTCGTTCTGGTATCTTGGGCCGGTCAAGTTGCCTTGGATGATGTAGAGTGGGGTCCTGCCGTGTCTGTAGAAGCCTCCCCAGACAATGACAGAACCCCTACCATAACGATCCACCTCTCGAATTGTGTCATCAGTAAATCGCTCTCCTGGTCGTCTCCAAACTCGAATCCTGCCATCATTGAATGACAAGTGAAGCGAGATTCATCAGTGACGAGAACTTGACTCCATTGTTGCCTTGTCCATCGGATGAGCTCGCGACACCAAGCAACATGGGCTCTGCGATGAGCAGGAGTAAGAGGGATTCTGACTGCAGGACGTCGAGCAGCCAGTCCAAATTCATGTAAACGTCTGCGAATGGTGCTTTGACTGACATTAACGTTTACAGTTTGTCTCAGCTGACATCTTAGAGTGGAACAAGTCACTGTTCGATGGCACAGGGCTGACAACAAGAGGTACCGGTCATCATGTCTATTGGTGCATCTAGAGCGACCTGGCCGGTGGCGATCCTCCACACTTCCTGTGGCCTGAAATCTCTCCAAAATTCTTTGGATAGTAGAGTGTGACACTGCAAGCCGTCTAGCAACCTCACGGACAGTTAACCACTTTCAACCCACGCTATAGCCCTCATTCTTTGTAAGGTGTCAAGACTTTCTCTCGGTGGCATGATTTTTGCAAGTGATGAAACTACACTAAGTCTGCTGATTGTAAAACAAATTAAGAGTGAACTCTGTTCACGAAAAGTCGCCATTGCACGTTGAATGTCAATCAGCACGATTGCTTCACCTGTTTGGTTCTACGGAAGTTTGAAAAAACAGTTTTAAAATGTGAATTTATGGTCAGCAAACCAAATTGCACGTGATCATCATGGTTGTCGGTTAGTTGTTTTTATGCTTAACGTGCATAGAGGACTATCAGAGGAAGATATTGCACCCATTTTTACTAAAAACTTCCTTCATTTAATCATTCTATGCGCTTATATAAAAGTGTATTGAAAATAATAGGGTGGCCCTTGACTTTTGACGAGTAGTATAGTTCCCTTCCCGAAAAATGCACCACACAAAAAATTGCAACTTTGGTGGGAAAAGATAGGATTAAAGTGACTGATGCATCAGAGAATTAAATATGTCAATTAAAAACTACCCTGGAGCAAACTTTGGGACTGTTTGGCAAGGAAGAACATTCCAGCACCTCTGATTCATGCTATACAGAGCTTCTACAAGTCTTGCAGAAATTATGTGAGGACAGCAAACTATAAGTCAGAAGAGTTCAGGACCACCACTGGTGTAAGACAAGGCGATATCCTGTTACCTTGTCTTTTCATACTCCTCATGGACGATGTCATTAAGGCATGTAAGGAGAGAACAAGAAAGTATTCAGTGGGGTACTGGAAGATGAGACAGGTCTGTATTTTAAAGCTAGCATTTGCTGATGATGTTGTCCTGATTGCTAAATCAGAGACACATCTCCAATCCAACCTGCAAGTCTGGAAGGAAGAGCTGGAGAAGAGAGGGATGGTCATAAGCAGCTCTAAAACAAAATCCATGGTGATATCACGAGAAGAAAGAAAACATCAGATTAAGTTGGGAGAACAGGTCCTGGAGCAGGTCGACCACTTTAAATATCTCGGAGCTACTATAGACCGAAAGGGAGACATCAAAGAAGAGTTGGCCACTCGAAAAGCAGCGGCTGGGAGACTTTTTCAGGCCATAAATCGAGGATTCCTCAGCAAGAAAGAGGTTGGTAAGAAAACGAAGATGGCTGTATACCGCTCCACCTATGTCCCAGTCTTGACATATGGATGCGAGTCATGGGCAATGACTACAACCCACAAAAGCCAGATCCAAACCTCAGAAATGAGGTATCTGAGGAAGGTGGTTGAAGTAACAAGAAGAGACATGGTCCGCAACCAGACGATACGTCAAGGCCTAAAATCCCACCCGCTGCAGACCCAAATAGAACAGTCCCAACTAAGATGGTTTGGCCATGTCTGCAGAATGGGAGAAGATCGACTACCACGACAAGCATGGGAAACAAAGAGCCAGGGATCCAGACCTCCAGGACGACCCAGAGTCCGCTGGGAGGACAACATTAGACAATCTTTGAAGGGCCGAGGACTAGAATGGAACCAGGCCAGGAAGAAGACAGCTGATAGGATAGTCTGGCGCTCTCTCTTCCAAATCTCTACACCTCACGGTAGAAGGGGAACGACTAAGTAAGTAAGTAATTAAAAACTAAAATAGTATGGAATCAGTTTAACAAATTAACGGTACACGGGAAACACGGGACGTATCGGGTTCACCAGTCGTCAGCCACAAATACAAACAATCGAGAAAGACAGTAAATATAAAAAAATAAGAAAATAAGAGAATTAGTATGGTTTAATATGCCCGTGCTCCTAGTTAATCAAGATTCATCCCCATAAGTGTCCAGACAAATTTAAATCTCATTGCACAGTAGGTGGTTTGTCTTCCTTGTTCTTTAGTTGATCTCAAAGTGAAAACAAAACATACGGGAATAATTGAATATCAGTGTGGCTCCGTTCGTTTTATAAGTAAACATTGCTGGAACAGACACTCAGAGTTAAGCCTGTGATATCAATATACACTAGCCTCGTGTAGTTCACAGAGGTCTCTGAGGAGACAATGAAAGATGAGCAGTACCGCTCGCTCAGGCACTCTCTCTCTCCCTGCACTCGCTCTGCTCTCTCACAACACTCTCTCGCTCTCTGCACTCTGTCTCTGCTCTCTTCTCTCGCCCTCTCTGCACTCTTTCTGCACTCTCACAACTCTCTCTCTGCACTCTGTCTCTGCTCTCTTTCTCTCTCTCTGCATTCTCTCTGCTCTCTTTCTGCATTCTCTCTGCATTCTCTCTATCTTTCTCATTACAGTGCTCATAATGCTAATGAAATGCTAACATCCAATGTATGAACTAGGGACGACAACAGAAATACACTAATGAACTTTGTTTTAGAATTATTTTCTGAAAGACGGCTAATGTTCTAGTTTTATTTGTTGCGGTTAATGACTGTTTATCTTGATCGCATATTATATTCATGTCATATATTATATTTCATGTCATAGCCATCACCAGGAAATTGGAAATACTAGAGCCAATTAAATATTGCGTCATTATCAGCAGCTCGATAATTCTTGGTCTTCAGGGCACTAAAGTGGATGAGTGCTTGACTAATTGTCGCAATATTTGTCATGGAGTTTTTTGTTTAGTTCTGCTAGGGGTAGATTTTTTTTCTTTTTTTTTTTCAATGAACTATCTTTTCTGTCAGTCCACTCTCTCAGTACCTGGTACTGTGTCTTCACAGAAAATATTTGGTATCCCAATTGATCTTGATATATGGCGAACTATGTTGTCTTCTCAGTACTCTTGTATAGCTCTGAAACACGAACAACATACATAGCAAACAAACTTGCATAAATGGGCGCTTGCGTATAATAGAAGGATTGTAGTGGTAAGACAAGATCACCGGAAACAGAAATGAAAATTATGAATAGGACATGGAACAGGTGCGTACTTAAAGTAGGTGGCGCTCTAACCGCTTAGCTAACCGGATAAGCATATCAGATAAACTATTTATAGACGTTACCAGACCACGTTATGACTATCTGATAAAAGAAATGAAATGGAAGATTACACCATCATCACCCTTTAGCTCCTCAAGGAGCATAGGCATTCATCAAACTTATGTCAAGTCTTTCTGTCACGTGACATCAGGTCAAGGTCTTATGCATCGCCAAGGTTCCACTAGCAGTTGGCTGGTTCTTGTCATCAGTTCCACATTGGTGACCTTGTCACTCCATGTCAATTCTTCTGTCCTACACAATTACCCATTTATGAAAGTTTCAAACTTTTTGGTTGTTGTTTTTGTTGTTCTCCATGTCTCAGAGCCATACAATAGGACTGACTTCACATTTGAGTTGAAGATTCTTATTTTTATGTTGGACTTGATTTCTCTTGATCTCTATATGTTTTTCAATGCAATGAAAATCCCTCTTGCTTTTTGCATTAATATTTTGATTTCATTGTCTGTCCCTCCCAATTCGTCTGTATTACAGCCAAGATATGTGTATGATTCTACATCTTGCAGGGGCGTTTCTTCAAATCCAAGCTTGTTATGATTCCCTGCATATTATTAGAGCTTTATAATACCTTCACATTCTTATTATAATTTTACTAACTATTGCATATAATTTTTAATTATTGTTATATACGTTTCTAATATGCAGGGCAGTTCCCTAGTTTTTTGGGGGTTTTTTTTTTTCTATTTTAAAAACGTATTTTACAATCATGGATGACTAGTATGCCTGTAAAATATTGGAATACTGGAATTCCGTGTTGTTCATACCCCCATACATTTTAGCATGAACTGCCTTATATTACTGTCTTGTAGAAACTCTGCGGGGGTAAGGTTCTTCTATCTTAAAATATCATGCTTCTAGTTGTGATGTAAAGAGTTTGATATTGCAAGGAATTTCGAATGCCCTAGAAACTCCGCATGTTCTAACTGGATCTTTGAACTGCTTTTATGCATGTCTTCCTTTTACATTTTTATTTTTACCCCAGACTACGTCATATTGTTCTGCTATTATTCTGTTAATAAGCTTTTTACCTCAGCTCTGCCCACCCCTACATTTATTTGGCTTCTAATAAATCTATCTTCCTCGACATCGTTATCTGCCTTTTCATATCCTTTTATGCCAACATGTGAAGGTACCCATGTTGTTAAAACTGAGCATCATCGGGACATTTTCAAAAGAAGTAGAAGAGGGATAATTATGAGAGCGGCTGTTGTTTTATCATGTTTCTAGTATTTTTGTTTTGAGCTCTTTTCTGAAATCAATACCCGAAATTATTTAAATTGGGCCACAGTTTACATCAGATGTCAATTTATCGTGACCAACGACTGTATATTCCGCGTCCCAGCTCAATGAGACCCGTTTGGAATGTATTGAGTTACTTCCCTTAGGGCATATTTCGTTTTATCGCTTCGTGTGGAACTGAAAAACAACCAGACAATGTTATCAGTCATGCCTTAGACTGGAACCTACAGGGGAATAACATAATGGGGAGCTCAAATTGCAAGGTATATCACTCTCTTGTCACCTTCAAATCGTGCAATCGATTTTTCAATCACTTCCAGATGAGCAATAACTCTGAAACTTTGCATTGTTGTGTATTCCCCATGACAATACAATAATCAGTCGTAAAAATAATAAAATGAATAAAATTAAATTTAATATTAAATTTTGTTCTATTGTATCATCACTGAAATAGGCGATAACTGCAATTAATATAGGTGTATTCTTTCCAAGAAGATTGTCTTTCTTGAGAAAAATATTGAAACTTCTCCCCCCCCCCCCCCCCCTCTTTTTCACACACACACTATCGCACGCGCGTGCACAGACATACACACAACTGACAACTACATTTTAAAAAATGTAATTTACAACTTTTATCAACATTTTTTTAAAATATAAAAAATTTAAAAAATATTAACTTTCCATGTAATATACTGAATAATGAAATCCGCCTCCTGTGCTCTGGACTCGTTTATCGCAAACTGATAATGTCATTAGCGGATCGATTACATTTAACTTAAATTTAAAAGCAACAAAAAAATAACACTAAAAAGAAGAAAATAAAAAATGTTAAAAAAAAAAAATATTTTAAAGACAGGCTTTTAATCTACTATAAAGCCACAAATAATTTTTCAAGGAGTTTATAGCTTGCAGTCAAAAAATGTAACATCAAATTGACAAAAAAGTCGGTGGCGCTGATTCTTTATGAAATTAACTTCTGCTTTATACTTCATTACACACTTATGGATAAAATATATGATAGGCGCTTTTGTCAATTTGAAGTTACATTTTTTTTATTGCCAGCTATAAACTCCTTGAAAAATTATTTGTGGCTTTTTAGTACACTAAAAGCCTGTGTTTAAAATATTTTTTTTAACATTTTTTATTACTATTCAAGTGCCGTGTCCCAGCACGAGACAGCGCCCAACCTTCACGCTACCCAGCTAAATGTGTTTGCGGCACCTATCCC
The DNA here is from genome assembly GCA_024509875.1 of Oreohelix idahoensis. Classification (NCBI taxonomy): domain Eukaryota; kingdom Metazoa; phylum Mollusca; class Gastropoda; order Stylommatophora; family Oreohelicidae; genus Oreohelix; species Oreohelix idahoensis. Next base: position 111,349 of record JAMPIV010017132.1, on the reverse strand, counting down.
CCTCCCCTCCCCCACATACGCACGTTAAACATTTTCACCAACCCTAATTCCATCTTTCAACTTACTAAACGTTTGTGTCTTTGATCTCCCTGAGCTTATGTCGGGATGGTGGTAACTTGTCATTGTTCTACTTTTTTGTTAAATCTAATTTTAATCAAAAGTACAGTTTACTTAGTCTGTACTTTGTTTTTAAATGTCCGTATAATATCATTATATCTAAAACAAAAAATATATAATTAAAAACAATTTAAACCGGTAAAAGACTATTACAATTATCCGATATTTTAGCAGAGATTATAATATTAATATGTTGTTAAGAAAAGTTAAAGGCCACTTTCAATTTTTAGGTCATTTCAACTAAGCTGTTTTTTTTTAAACCTGAACACTAGGTAAAAAAGTTTTGCTGCATTTTGTTGCATGCTTAAACAATGTTTGTTAATCTGACAATAAATTAAATCGGTGTTACGTGTGTGTACCTCCAAGGTCAATCAAATGTACGTGGTGGAAAGGGAAATAATGCATGTTTGAAAATGCTTCCTATGGCAAAGCCTGTTGATAACATTGCTGAAATTTGCTTTTCACGTGCAAGTCGTGACTATAGTGAACACATGTCACCCACTTTTCGGAAGGAACGGGCAATGGGTATGTTTGTAACATTTACCATTTTAGCCATGGCTCAGCGTGTCTTGCCGTCTTGTGGTAGACCTTGGAGTCTTGACCTGCGTTGTTATGCGACACTGCCGGTTGCATTATAACGATCACGCAGAGTTTGTATGACAGAGTGGGCAACTCCTAATCTCCTAGCAACTTCTCGCAGCCCTACATCATTCTGCAGCCATGCCATCGCTCTCCAGCTGTCAACATTGGTCAAGCGTCTTCTCTGAGCCATGGCTAAAATGGTAAATGTTACAAACATACCCATTGCCCGTTCCTTCCAAAAACTGGGTGACATGTGTTCACTATAGTCACGACTTGCACGTGAAAAGCAAATTTCAGCAATGTTATCAACAGGCTTTGCCATAGGAAGCATTTTCAAACATGCATTATTTCCCTTTCCACCACGTACATTTGATTGACCTTGGAGGTACACACACGTAACACAGATTTGATTTATTGTCAGATTAACAAACATTGTTTAAGCATGCAACAAAATGCAGCAAAACTTTTTTGACTGAGTGTTCAGGTTTTAAAAAAAACAGCTTAGTTGAAATGACCTAAAAATGGAAAGTGGCCTTTAACTTTTTTTGAGCAGTATATATATATTATATATATATATATATATATATATATATATATATATATATATATATATATATATATATATATATATATATATATATATATATATATATATATATATATATATATATATATATATATATATATATATATATATATATACTGCTCAAAACAAGCAGTATATATATATATAGAAATAAACGAAGTACAGGCAGGTTTTCGACCAGGTAGAGGCACTAGAGATCATATATTCAACATGCGGATCATCATAGAAAAGTGTAGAGAATTCAACGTTGACCTACATACTTGTTTCATTGATTACACCAAAGCTTTCGATTGTGTACAACATCAGCAGTTATGGGCTATTATGAAAAATATGGGATTTCCAAACCACCTTATACAACTCATCGCACTGCTGTACCAAGAACAACAGGCAGCCGTAAGAATAGAGGGGGGGAAACATCAGAATGGTTTGAAGTACAGAAAGGAGTAAGACAAGGCTGTACCCTTTCCCCTTACCTGTTTAACATTTATGCCGAGAATATCATGAGAAACGTAAGAGATGACCAAGAACACACAGAGTTTGACTCATTTAACATCGGCGGGTACCAGATCCCGGAAATCAGATATGCTGACGACACAGTCCTCCTATCGACCAACCCAGAAGGACTTGAACAATTACTTCTGTCCACCAAAAAACACAGCGAGGCCCAGAATCTATACCTAAACACCAAGAAGACCAAAGTATTGACAACAGACAAAGTAAAGACCAAACCAGAAATTGAAATTGATAACGAAGAACTGGAAAGTGTCAATGAATTCGAATACTTAGGATCAATCATCAACAGCTCTGGCGACTGTGCAGTAGAAATTAAAAGAAGACTTGCAATTGCTTCACATAAACTAATACAGATGAAAAACCTATGGCAAGGCACAAGCAAAGAAACAAAGTTACAACTGATCAGAGCATGTATATTCCCAGTAGCAACATACGGCTGCGAGACTTGGACACTCAATAAAACAGTTGCAAAAAAGATTACATCATTCGAAATGAAATGCTACAGAAGGATGTTGAGAATACCCTGGACAGAAAAAAAGACCAACAGAGAAGGACTGCACTCACTAAACGTAGAGGAAAATTGGCTCCTAAATACCATCGCAATAAGGAAGCTGAAATTTTTCGGTCATATAAAAAGACACAATAGTCTGGAAAAAACAGTGATGGAAGGCATGGTCCCTGGAAAAAGGGGAAGGGGTCGACCTAGACGACGGTGGACCCAAGACATCACAGAGAGTCTGAACTTGTCTTTGGCTGATGCAGGTCGACTTGCCCAGAATCGTGGTGCGTTCAGAGCAGCTGTAATGGAGACAACGTTCTGGAAAGAATACGTCACATGATGATGATATATATATATATATATATATATATATATATATATATATATATATATATATATATATATAGTAGACATTCAAAAATCCGGCAACCTCCGGACCTGAGGAGTGCCGGATTTTTGAAAATGCCGGATTTTTTATGTTTATATATTCTGTATATATTTAACAGAAAATGACTACCTGTAGTGTACACTTTATCTGCGATCGACAATGCACGATGTTTACGTTTTACGCCACTTCTTTTATTTGCTGAATCCATAATGGGGCTAAACAGCAGCAAATAAATGATAAAATGAGAAGGAATGAGCAGGAATGCCTGTTAACACGTGCAAGCAAGACCCAACAGCTGCATCAAAACATAAACTGCTCCAGAAAACAGTGGCGCGCCAACGCGGGAAATTTAAAAATGCGCTCCGAAATCCATGCCGGAAATCTGAAGGAACCGGATTATCGATGGCCGGATTTTTGAATGTCAACTGTATATGATTAATTATTTACGCGCTGTCATACACTATGTTGTACACAAAAGCACAACGCGGTGCTCTGGGGGTTTGTTGCCAAAGAACAATTACGTTATAAAGGAGATGCCTAATGTCTATGACCTGAGACGGTCGTCTTTGGACGGAGCTGATTGTAAGTCTTGCCCAAATTGTGGGAAGCATTCATGAAGATATTATAAACCTCCTTGCATGGAATATCTACGTTAGCCAGTACAGGGCTCGTTGCATATTATATATTATGCTATTTCCGTCATTGCCAAGATCTGGCTAAACTTCGACACATACGCCATGTCGTGTCGCAAGTGGGTTCCAGATCCTTACCGAAGATTATCGGGATTATTCTTCAATATATTTAGAGGGTTATTCAATAAAACCCCTGTCGTTTTATACAAGCTCCGTAATGAAAGCCATGGTAGAACTACTTGCCGTAAAGTTCATCGCCGTCCGTTATAGAATGTCGATCAAGTCCATGATCAAAGTTATAGTAGAATGCAATGAACTATGATGTCTCGATGTTATAAACTAAACTATTGATATGATGCCTACTACTACAATGATTGATCTTCTGTATTGCGTCCACCAAATAAACGTGTGTCTGATGTCAAGCCATGACTCCAATCAACATTGATTACCAGTTGGTCAAATTATGTATTAACCTTGGCCCATCTTTCGGCCCACGATGTTTTATTATTCGCGTTCTATATTAGTCGGCAATCCTTGTAAGCCCGACCAAGACTGACAACATTTTAAGTCAGTAGACATATTGACAGTCTCGTATAAAGACACGCCGTGTTAACCAAAACATATATTTAAAAAAACTCGGCGTATCATATATGTCGTCCACGAGGGAATCGGTAACTATTGCAAATGCAAGTAGACTAAGATGATTGAGGTCACAAAAATCTGTTGTTTTTTTTTAACAGCATCACGTATGACAGAAGAGATACTCACGCCTATTTTTATGTGACGTACATTTATGTAAATCCCCTCCGTCTATAGTCACAATTCGTCACAAATTTTGAACCCCCCCCCTTCCCCCCTCTTTTTCTGTCTCTCTCTCTCACACACACACGCACACACATACACCTCATAACGTCATATGTGGACGACCACTAAAACATTATCGTCATCAAAACTGGGGCGGTCTATAGTTGAACACAAACACAATCTCGAGAGAGAACCTGTGGACAAAATTACGCCCAGTGGTTGTTTGCATAGGGAGTGCCGGTCAATTGTTGATCTAGTGGCATATTACAGACACACCTGAATAAACATCATGACAAGCTTATAACAAGCTTGTGACCGTGTTGGCAGAAGGAAGTAATTTTAGACTGAGTAATAAATTTCTATCTAGTCTACCGTGTATATTTGTGCTCATGTTGGCATTCTCACACGGGAATAGGCGATCTAAACGAAACACATCTTTGCCATCTGTGAGGAAGGCAAACGCGTGAGACGCATAAGATGTAATCGGAGACGACCCTCGGTTAAAGACATCTTGGCGCTTTTTGACACGAGTGGAGAACACCTTGGTTGAGTAAGGAAACTGTGAGACGTGTGATACAGATAATATGTGCAAAGAGTATCTAGTGTTATCGCAGCCGGACATAAGACACGCGATTCTCTCCTTAGAGAATCTGGACGTAGCTTGCCGGACATATGACGTGGCTATCATATGGTACATGGAAGATTTGAAGTAAAACTGTGGAAGGCACGAGTCAGAGTTCATAAGTAGCCAGAATAGTTTTCTTGTGCTATATGCATCCTCGTATGATACATCAGTGAGGTTGGAGGATTTGATATTGCATATGTTGCGTCTGTGCTGACAGAACTGTCGACATAAAGAGTCCAGCAGTCTGTGCTGGGTAAATAGCTGGGTTATACGGGGTTACATAGATAATACCTCCATAGCAAGCTAGCGAACCTTATGGACAACATTGTTTGCTGTATGATTTATATACTACCTGATAGGGTTTCACGAATAAAATTGGAACCTCTGTCATCAAGACAGTTTTCTGTGACTGCGGAGAGTGTGTATGAAAGTAGGCCAGAGAGAGTGACGACAACATAACACACATAATCAAGAATTATTCTTCATAAACTCACATCGTCTTCGCACTGTCCCATAAGCAAGATGAATGTAAGGGATTGCGAATGTCAACATTACCGAGAACAGACGAATAAAGCACCTCCTTCAACGCAAAATTGATCGTTTGAATTTAACTAAAGCATGAGTCGTGTAGAAAATCCGATAAGGAAAGTCATCATAACAAGAACGTTTGAATGTATTGGCTGGCATTTGGGGCGCGAATAGACATTCACGGTTATTGGAAGTTTTGTCGGAACCGCCACATGTGAGCGTGGGCCGAGAACTACGATATAAGGTAGAACATTTTAGATTTACGACATCGCATGCCAAAATCGTCAAAATAAACAGTTCAGACTGAAGCAAGGAAAGAGTAGAAGTTAGGATTCTGAACTATTAGGAACGGAAAACACGTATTAGAGCACCTTTTGATTAACACAACAAGGAAACTCTACAATTTAATACGGAAACCGGACTCCTACAAAACATACTCACAAAGGCACAGAGGGATTCTGTAACAAAAATAATATTCCAAATTTGTGTTCAAGGCATCTGCATCAAGTTGCCAAGCAGGGAGAATAAAATTTCCGAGAGACAAAAACTGGTGGACGGACAGTGGGAAAGGCGCTTGATTAGTCTTCCGACCACAATATACTTAGCAGAGGCATTTGTTCTTTTTATTTCCTCTAAAATTCGTATTACGAGACCAGTTCGTGGTGCGAGTCTACAACACCATTCGTGCTACGAGACTGTGATTCAGAAAATGGATTGTCGACACTAGACGGCCACATCTGACGGGCCTGTGAAGATACTCAGCACTGACAACAGGCGAGGTTACCCCTTGCGACTTCGCTGAGGACGTGCCCCTTATTGTCGTGATTTGAATCTGTATTAACAACACGGTCATAATTTCCGCGTTCAAATCTAAGGAAAAAGGACTAAATATAATAACCAATCAGAACGCTCCTTTTCTAGTGTCTATAAAGATACCTTTTATATTAAGCAAAAAGGGCCTATTCTGTGTTTTTGACGGGAAGGAGTTAATTTATTTCTTTAAGAATAGCGATAAATAAAAGTAAAGACATAGTTATTATAGCAGCTGATATATCACTTAACAAATAGGTACAAAGCCACCCTCATAAAAGTAAGTCAATTAAAGAGAAAAATTGATTTTAGTGATATTTTACATCAGGGTAGCACCCGATTTAATTACTTAAAAATTACTTAGATTGAAATGCAAGGAAACCGCTACAGAATATACATATAGAACGATAGAGATAAATTGGCCGGTTAATTATCACTTTAAATAATTAAAATCGGTTCAATAATAACTGTAATATAAAATAAACAAGATTAGTCACTTTGTACAAGCAGACTGTAGAAACGTTTAAAGTAAACATCTAAAAATAATTTGGACTGGGCTACGATTGGTTGGCTGTATCTCTATGAATAGAACGGGGGAATCAGAAAAACCGCCACTATTTTTTTAAACTTCAAACCAAGCTGTAAGAAATCTAGCGGACTGTGCATGCAAAGTCTTTTGCCGTTCTGAACTGAAGAGCGGATCTAGATTGCTTTTTTGACAGCCTGTCAGCTTGTGTTTGTGTGCCTGATGGTAAGATATATATATATATATATATATATATATATATATATATATATATATATATATATATATATATATATATATATATATATATATAATAAATCAATTGAGTGTATACCCGCGTGTGTGTTCGGTAATGTGTAGTAAGTGAAAACCGCAGTGCATGTGCTGCCATATTGGCCCAGTTGTAAACGTGTGTAGTTTTAAATACGACAGGCCAGAAATGGAAACAGTATAAGATATTTGCAAATTATGGCACAATTGAGCACTGTAAGTCTGTTAGAGTGTTTGAATGAGTATTTTCTTCTGGAGTTACACATTGTTCACGCACATAGGATAAGAGAACAGGAATTGTTAACATGAAGTAATCAAGTTGTCACTTACTATTGTGTACTTAATCCAATCATTGTATGGAAGCCAATCATGGGCTAAGGAATCTATCATGGAATAGGTACAGAAAAAGAATATTCACATGGAACTGGCTGTAGGAAAAGAAGTTATATGTCCTGTGCAACCTGTTAGCACAATAATCTGACCAAGGGTAATTGTGATGTTGAGTGTGAATGTGTGAACTGAAGCAGATACCTACATGGAATGTGTTCATTTCTTTATTCCAGGTTCTGTCTCACTAGTGCTAAGTAAGCACCTGTCATTGTTAAGGAAGTCTGTGGGTGACTAAAGTTCTACAGAAACCCAGAGCTACGCCCAGCTTCCAAGCCTTGAGCTGCAGATTGTGTGGTCAGGATAGGTGGACAATAGATCATCATTTACAAGTATCTCAGTTAAGTGGACCGTAGATATTCACCAAAGTTTCACACGTATAAAAACTATACCTTTTATGATGAATACAAGGACTAAAATTATTAATGTGACTCTTACACGCCAGGGACAGTGAATAAACTATTAGGAGAGACTTAAAGTAAAATTAGTAGTACTTTAACCTTTTTTATTCATAATGGAAGAGTCTTTCCAGTTTATTTATTTTGATTTGTAAATACCATTACAGTTCTTTTGAGTATTCCTGACCGGAAAAGATATTATGGGTCAGGACAAATAAATTGTAAATAATTTCATTCAGACTTGCTTGATAATTTTTATTACGTTTAAAGTTCTGTATGTGAAATTTATTATAGATAAAACTTTAAAATACCCCTAGATAACTTGCCAAACAAAATCAAACACTTAATCATTAATCTTTGTGGGATCACGAGAGGTAGCAGTTAGGAACTCAGAGTACGTCATCATCATCTTCTTCTCTGGGAATCTACATAGCTTGACCCCACTTGGATGTCTATACACCCTTACTCTTTTTTTATTTATTTTATTATTATTATTATTATTAATATAATTATTTATTTATTATTATAGTTTTTATTTTTTCATTTTATTTATTTATTTATTTATTTTTCCTCACTCTTTTCCAGTCCTTGTTTTCATTATTTCTTATTTTTTGTTTTTAATGTACTATCGACTTTCTCTTTCCGGTTTAGTGGCAGCCATCTTGCTTCACATGTGACTGGACACAAGGGAGTTTTTTTCTCTTATTTTTATAGTTTCATGTTCTCTACTTAATTCTCATTTTCTTTCCCTCCTGTCTCTTGTTTGTCTGTCCCTGACGAAGGCCTTGTGGCCGCAAAGTAGGTTTTTCTTGTCCTTCTCCTTGTAAGACGTATTACTATTTGTGTGTGTGTTTTTTTCCCATTCAACTGTTTTCAGAGAAGGGGGTATTACTTATAAGACCAGTCTTTATCTGGCGCTATCCTGGTATCCTCTGATACACCTATTTGTCCAGGATATCTTTAAGTCATACATGTAAACCTCTCGCTACCTATTGTGGTCCTGTCAGGGATTTTTCTATTCATACCCTGGGGCCTTTACTTAAGATAATAATAGTAAAAGTAGAAATAAGATAAAATAATAAGATAAAGAAAGTTTATAAATAAAATTTAATCGAATTGTGGTGACTGGATGAGCTGTCAGTGGTTATAATTAATTAAGTTTGTTATTGATACCATATTAAGTTTAAAATTTGTTTAATATTGAAATAGAATGGCAGGCTTGGCAAAATTTAGGACCGCTACAGTGCAGTCGGCAAAAGAACTTGGCATGAGTGGGGACGATTTGATTAAGTATGTTACCACAGAATGTGATAAATTTATACACAGGGAAGATAGGAGGTTAGAAACAGAGAGAAGGTTACAATTAGAAGCAGATAAAGAAGCCAAGAGATTACAAATAGAAGCAGATAAAGAAGCCAAGAGATTACAATTAGAAGCAGATAGGGAAGTTAGGAAAATAGAATCTGATAGGGAGGCTGAAGCTAAAAGATTACAATTAGAGGCTGAAGCTAAAAGATTACAATTAGAGGCTGAAGCTAAAAGGTTACAATTAGAGGCTGATAGGGAGGCTAGGCAAATGGAGGCTGCAGAAGAGGAAAAGAGATTGCAAATGGAGGTAGAGGAAAGGAGATTGCAAATGGAGGCTGAAAAAGAGGAAAAGAGATTGCAAAGAGAACATGGGTTGAGGCTGAAAGAGTTGGAACTTCAAGAACATGTTACAGGAAATGGCAGCAGCCCAACTACCTCTGATACTAGTGCAAGTCAGGGTGCCTCAAATTCAGCCATGAACTTCCATTTAGATCCATTTGTGGAGAAAGAAGATGATATTGAGTCCTATCTCAGTAGATATGAAAGACTAGCTACTAACTATGGCCTAGAAAAGGAGACGTGGAGCCTAAAATTGTCACAAGGGCTGAGAGGAACTTCTTATGAAGTTTTCTTCCAAATTAAGTAGGGAAGACCAAGAAGATTATGAACTCTTAAAACAAGCCTTGTTAGTGAGATATGAAAAGAATGCAGAATTTTATAGAAAGAAATTTAGAACTACCAAGCTGCTATCTGGAGAATATTTCGCTGCATGCCTCAAAACAGGAAACAAGGGAAAGAAGGAACTGTCTACAGGGCAGCAAGAACCTTATCATCCTCCTGTATGTGAAGAAGTAGTATGTAATGGGGTCACTATTAAGTGCCTTTACGATACTGGATTGGATTTCGACTCAGTTGTGTGTTCTAACCTAGTGCACCCAGATCAATATACCACCGAAACAGTGGAAATACAAGGGGCAACTAAGGATGTAGCAACCATGACACTTCCCATTGCAAGAATAAATGTTAAAACTCGCTATGTGGAAGGAGTGATTAGAGCAGCAGTGATAAATGAACCAATCTACCTTCTGATATTGGGGTGTAGATATGTGTTTTTTTGGGGGGAAAAGCCAAAAGACCAGCGATTATGGCAGCAGTACAGACCAGGTCACAGTCAAGGAAGGAGGACGATAACCCAATAAATACCCATCCAGAGGAGATGAGGAAAGCACAGGCTGAAGATAATTCATTAAAGCCTTACTTTAGAAAACTACCAAAAAGCCAAACCCCTCCTAATAAAGGATAATTTTATATGAAGAATAAGTTGCTTTATAGGAAGGCTGGAACAGGATCCAATCGTAATGGACAACTAGTTCTTCCATCTTCATATAGGGACAAGGTGATGGAGTTAGGACATGCTATCCCCTTCAGTGGTCACATGGGGATTAGCGCCACAGGACAACGTATAGCTTGTCATTACTTCTGGCCAGGGATAACTGAAGATATAAAAAGATATGTCAAATCCTGCCCAGAATGTCAAAGGGTAACTCCAAAACATTGGACTGCACCTGCAACTCTTGGTGAAATGCCAATCATGGGAACCCCCTTTGAGAGAGTTGTAGTGGATATTGTTGGACCTCTCACCCGAACCAAGAGGAGAAATAGTTACATTCTCACTGTGGTGGACACTTGCTCTATGTGGGGAGAGGCAGTAGCCATGTCATCAATCGACTCAAAACATGTGGCAGAGGCGTTGCTCACAATATTCACAAGATTAGGATTTCCCCCACCAAATTTTGACTGACAATGGATCTCAGTTCAAGGGGAAACTAACTGAGTAAGTTTTCAGGATCTTCCAGGCCAGGCACTTTCACTGTAGTCCGTATCACGCTCAAGGGAACGGGCAGGTGGAACGGTTCAATGGGACCCTTATTTCTGTCCTGCGAAAGATGGCCCATGAAAAACCTGATACATGGGATCAATATTTACCCGCGGCATTATTTGCTTATCGGGAAGTCCCCCATAATTCAACAGGAATGGCTCCGGCAACATTGCTATTTGGTCGGCCCAAAAAGGTCCATTAGAAGCCTTGATGAGAACATGGACCGATGAGAAAGCAGAAGAAACTGTAACCTCATCATACCAGTATGTTAACGAGTTGACTTCTCGGTTAAAAACTGGCTGGAAACTAGCAAATGATAATCTAAGGCAAGCCAGAAAGAAACATGCTGCGTATTATAATAGGAAGGCGAAGGATAGAGAGCTAGCTGTGGGGGAGAAGGTGCTTCTTCTATTACCCGGCAGCAGCAATAAACTTCAAATAGGCTGGCAGGGCCCATACACTGTTCTAGAAAAGGTATCTAAAACTAACTATAAGATAGACAAAAAAGGAAAGGAAAAAGTCTATCATGTGAACCTCCTCAAGAAATATTATGATAGGAAAATGTTGGAAGGTGCACATTTAATGACCCTGGCCATAGCAACCGAAATGAAAAATGAACCTCTTACCTCTTATGAATATCCCTTGAAACCATGCGAAACTCCTGCACAGGTAAAAGTCAGTACTCACTTGACAAAATGGCAGAGGGAGAAGATTCAGAGGGTACTGGAGAATCATACAGGTGTGTTAACGGACAAACCGGGGCACACCAACGTGTTGGAGTATGATATGAAACTGCTAGACCCAACACCAATCTGTATGAGAGCCTATTCTATTCCATTCGCTAAGGAACAAGCTTTAAAAGGAGAGATAGACTATCTATTGCAAGAAGGAATTATTTCTCACAGTGAATCTCCTTACAGTTCCAGTGTGGTATTGTTGAGGAAACCCTCTGGGGAACATAGGCTGTGCATTGATTACAGGAAACTGAATGATGTCACAGAGAGTCAGGTGGATCCACTACCTGATACCAATCAACTGTTTGCCAGGTTGAATAAGGCAAAATATTTTTCAAAGGTAGATCTCTGTAAGGGATATTATCAGATTCCAGTGAAGCCTAATATCAGACCTTATCTGGCCTTTAGCACCTCGGAAGGGCACTATGAGTTTAATATGTTGCCTTTTGGATTGAAAAATGCTCCGAGTGTGTTTTCCAGGATGATGAGAAAATTATTGGATCCCCTGAAAAATCCATGAATTACCAATTTCATGGATGATAACCTCATCGCCACTGAAACATTTGAGGAACATTTAGTTGCTCTGACCATGTTATTTGACAGACTCAGAGAGGCAAATTTGACTGTTGGACACACTAAATGTTGTATTGGCTGCAGGGAATTAGAGTTCTTGGGACATACTGTACATCAGGGTAGAATGGCCCCTGCTCCTAAGAATTTAGAAAAATTACAGAGAGCACCACGACCACAAACTAAGAAAGATGTGAGATCCTTTGTCTCACTAAGTGGATTCTACCAAAAATATATAAAAAATGTTAACTCTGTGTGTGCTCCTCTGACGGATTTGACACGAAAAGGGAAGCCAGACAAAATAGAGTGGTCCGCAGAATGTGAGCTGGCATATACTGAGCTAAAGCACAAACTCACGAGTAAGCCCATATTGAAACTACCAGATTTGAGTCAGGAATTCGTGATGAGAACGGACGCAAGTAATGTGGGTTTGGGGGCAACATTGTTACAAAGATCTCCATTACCAGCTGGAGAGTTGAACCCCGTTGCTTATGCCAGCCGCAAATTGAACAGAGCGGAGCAAAATTACCCCACCGTGGAAAAAGAATGTTTGGCCTTAGTTTGGGCAATTAAGAAATTCCAAATATATCTGTATGGTATGCATTTCGTGGTCCAAAACGATCATCAGCCACTGGTTTTTCTTGCTCAGGCAAAACATGGTAATGCACGATTGTTAAGGTGGTCTCTTCTCATAAACCTTACTCGTTTACCATTGAATACATTCCTGGATCGCAGAACGTTGTGGCAGATTTCTTAAGTAGGCACCCACCTGCAGGAAACCAGGATAACACTAAGGCAGAGTAAAATGTAATTTAGCTAAGATGACGTGTTTGTGAATACAGATGTGAAAGCTTCACTAGTGGTTCACGCTTTTTTAACGGGGGAGATATGTCATGATTTGAATCTGAATACACAACACGATCATATTTTCCGCGCTCAAAATCTAGGGTAAAAGGTCCAAATATAGGAACCAATCAGAACACTCCTTTTCTAGTTTCTATAAAGAAACTTTTTAGATTAAGCAGAAAGTGCTTAATCTGTGTTTTTGACGGGAAGGAGTTATTTTATTTCTCTAATAATAGCGATAAATAAAAATAAATACATAGCTAGTATAGCATCTGATATATCACTTAATACGAGTTATATAGGTACAAAGCCAGCCTCATAAAAGTAAGTTATTTAAAGAGAAAAATTGGTTTTAGTGATATTTTGACATCAGGGTAGCATCCGATTTAATTACTTAAAAATTCCCTAGATTTAAATGCAAGGAAACAGCTAATGAATATACCTATAGAACGATAGAGATAAATTGGCCGTTTTATTATCACTTTAAATAATTAAATAACCTCACTAATAGACTTGTCATACGATCCCAAATTCTATCTTCTTCTACAAAGGCACTTAAAAGCATTTCTTTAAAGACGTCTATACGATTTATTCGCTTAGTCGAAACGACAGTGGTTCTCAGAGTATCATATTTCCGTGTTCAGTGGTCAAATGGAGACCACCACGATAAATCTTTTACGTGTCTAAGCGAGAGACGGGAAATAATTAACTCTGGACGTGGGAATCAGGAAATGTTTTAACTTCATGCAAACGAACGCTGAGTTTTAAGATCACTTGCTGATTAACCGTTAGAAGACAACGCACGCTTATAGAAGAGAAGCCTCATACCACCTCATACCTACAAGTATATGTGATTGAGAGTAACGCTACTCAAATTTTATTTCTTAAGCTGTGGATAAAGTCCTGAGCGGTAAGCAAACTCTCAGTATTCGCTTAATTAGCTAACTCTAATATCAAGGGATTAGTTAATGGGTGTAAAGTGTGAAATACTTAATATTGTGGTTTTGATTCTTTACATTGGATAGAAAGCTATTTTGCATTTATGTATTATGAATGTTATTGATGCATTATAATGATGTAAGTACTGGCTGATATGAGAACGTACTACAAGCTAATTGTATTAGGAATGTGATGAAGAAAGCGTGGTGAACAAGAGAAGAACCATGTTGTTCAATGGACGAGTGAATGAAATATTCCTCCAATGCAGTCACGCATGAACGCACACGGCCAGGCGTCTGCTTGTAACAAAGGCTGACCTGACTGACCTGACCAGTGTGAGACTACCGCTAGACAGGAATTTGTAATGTAAACCAATGGACAGTCGCCTTTAAGGAAGACTGACGTTACGGTTTCAGGTAAATATATTATTAGGCACCATTCTGAGACGAAATGTCCAGGGTGGCTGTAGTTAATATATCTGTATAAAACAGAAGATTGAGTACCTGTTTTATCTTCCACAGCCCAGTTGCAGAATCCTAGCCAGTTTCTGGATTTTGATTGCTGTAAATTGTTGCGAGTAAACCGCCTAGTTGCTCTATGCTACAGAGAGAACTAGTGCTTACGTCTCAAACCTAGCGGTGATATCACTAGTCAGCAACCCTGAGCAGTCTACCGATTTAAGGGGAGGTTTCACCTAAAATTTTTTTCTTATTATTTCTGACTTTACAAGCTCCAATTTTTTTGGGCATGTTTAGGACATCAAAGCATCTAATAAAAAATGCTGAATCATTGGAAAATAATTATATTGGGTCCTAATTTGCATATTGTTACTAAAAATAGAAACTTTTTTGTGTCAAGATGCACACTTTATTTGCAAAGATAGGACATTGGAATTTGGCTTGCACATAGATCCCAGCATTCTCAAGACTCCCTTCTAGTTTCATTTTTATAAACTGTCCGAGTGAATTTTTATGAATTTTCAAAAATTAGACCAATTTTTCTTGATAAAAATACAGGGTAGAGATACTTTAAAAATTCACTGATCAAAAAGTTACAGGTTTATACTTTTAAAATTAGAAGGGGACAAGCACAACAGTATGAGATCATAGTGTGCAAAGTTTAAAGCCTTTAGCTTAGGCAGCCTGTTTTTGTTAGCCTTGTTTATATCCTTTGGGCACCAATCTCCACAATCTTCATGATCTCCAGCACGGTGCTTGAGAATGGCCATTATGCTTTTTTTCATATTGGAAATTTAACCAATATTTTCTCTTATTGCGGCACCGTAATGACCTTGTATTCTCATAATAGCACTCTTTGTTAATCTTCCAAAATTTCCAATACTTTTTCCCATCTTCTTCATTCTGCTTACCTTTACATTCTGCAACTTTATCAAGGAGACGTCGTCCCATTCGTTTCTGAACATGGCCGCAGCATTCTAATTTTTCGATTTGAAGTCCAGGATACATTTGTGGCTTTGCCTCGGCAACAGATTAAAAACTTTTTGAATCCCCATCTCCAAGATATTTTACATACTTCAAACCATGTTTTTCCTCAGATCTTCTAAAAATATTAATCATTCCCCTTGATTCCATCAGACCAGAGGCACCTTCATGATTTTTTGGCATGATTTATGACCTGCCATCCACACTGCAAATTCTTCATCTGTTTTGTATTTCTTTCTAGCCTTACTGCAAGCATCACAGTAATTGGACAAAATTTCTACATCAACAACTTTTGCTGCTCTCACTGGGTTCACAGATAGAACTGTTGCTATGCCATTTTTACTTGAGAAGCCTCGCCGTTGCCAGGTGCCATCACATGACACAGTAACTTCATTTGTCTTAACATCTGATTTTAATTCTTCGACAGCAGAATGCATACTTTCTTCTGCACATCTTTTTGTAGCATGCAAAATTTTCCTTTTCAACTCACTGTGTGTTGCTGATGCTACTGGTAGAGGCATATTCATATTTGTCAGAAAACTTTTACTTTTTTCTTTTTATTCCTATGCTAAACATTGACATCTGGAACCTTAAATTTATATTTTCAGCAGATGAAGATAGTTGAATACTTTCACAAACAAAATATAAAAGTGAATGTGAATGAACTTGACAGGCCATAGTGAGTCTCATTCACTGTGTATAAAGACTCTGTAAACTGATCCTGCTCACTGTTTGTAGTGACAGGTGATGTCAAACACTTTGGACAGGGAAACTGTGTAACAAAAAATCCAAAACGCTTGCAATGCTGATAATTCTGTATCCTTCAATAGTTTCAGGATCAGTGTCTTTCACAGTTGTAGAAGTAACACTATTTAATTTGCAGAAGGATGCAGATGTGTTTAGAGTTTTACTTTCAGCTGGCTGAGAATTACAGTTTGCCGATAGGCCTAGGCCTATTCCATTTGTCTGACATGTGGCTTTCGGTTGTTTAAGAGAACCAGAATACCTGTTACCTCTAAATTTCCTCTTAATGGGCCTATCCTTCCTTCTTTTACCTGATGCTGTTGATTTATTAACACAATCCATTTTATTCAATAAGAAATCACTATAAATCTCACAGCAATCGACTTCGCAGTGATACAGGAAGCGTGTACAAATTAGGAAGTAAATAAATCAGTTAGCCAAGCCCAATGTAAGCTTGATTCTGATTGGTTGAAGCTGGCGATTTTTTTTAACCCCATGAGAAGTTTCAGCCAATGAAATGTTATTTTATGTTAAGATTCATACCTTTTAAAAATGTTAATCTAATGCCATGGCTGGACTAAATACCGAAAAAATTATTAAAATATGTTAATAAATAAAAAAGTTATAACAAAATAATTTTTTTGCATATATAATTAGCTGATTTGTGGCTGAACATACGTATTTGAAAAATTAATTTAAAATATTTGTAAGCTGAAAACTGCAATAAAAAAACTTAGCGTTAGGTAGCAAAATGGTGACACTAAACTGTAGCATCAATATTGTAAAAATGATAATTTTTAAACAAAATGCCAAAATATGGGTGAAACCTCCCCTTAAGCAGTCAACACCTCGTCAGCACCTGAACATCATAACCCAACTGCACAACCAGGTTAACGGAAAGCCTAGTCATCTCTTGGACTGTAGCCCCACTGAATCAAATTCTCCAGTTGGTAATCCCTACCTACTGTGACGCCCAGGAGACGTCCAAGCAGATAAGTCTACGTAAAACCCAGACCAAAATCAGAATTCACTTATCCAAGAAATAGCCATACTTACTTAGTCGTTCCTCTTCTACCGTGAGGTGTAGAGGTTTGGAAGAGAGAGCGCCAGACTATCCTATCGGCTGTCTTTTTCCTGGCCTGGTTCCATTCTAGTCCTCGGTCCTTCAAAGATTGTCTAACATTGTCCTCCCAGCGGACTCTGGGTCGTCCTGGAGGTCTGGATCCCTGGCTCTTTGTTTCCCATGCTTGTCGTGGTAGCCGATCTTCTCCCATTCTGCAGACATGGCCAAACCATCTTAGTTGGGACTGTTCTATTTGGGTCTGCAGCGGGTGGGATTTTAGGCCTTGACGTATCGTCTGGTTGCGGACCATGTCTCTTCTTGTTACTTCAACCACCTTCCTCAGAACTCCGCCTATGCCGGTCCCAAGCCCGGATGAAAAAGGAGGAGGGCGGCCTGCATGGAGGCCGTAAGGAGGCAGCCCCTCCACCATGCAAAGGCACAACAGGCCAATCACCTGTTTGTCTTAAACTATGATTACAAGCAATATAAGAGAGAAAACCGGACTGATTCTAAAGGCGACGAACTGGAACGGACTACGGACTACGACTTATGGAACATGGAACACAAGAAGTATAAATGGGAAAGAAGAGGAGCTGATGGAAGAGATGAGGAAAGCAAAACTAGAAATCCTGGCTATTACCGAAACAAAGAAAAGGGACAAGGAGTCATGGATCTCGATGGCAACACTCTGCTATACAGTGGTGTACCCACATCTGAAAGAGCTAAAGGGGGTGTGGGTTGCATTGTGGCCAAAAACCAGAAAGATAGTATCAAGGGATGGAACTTTGTCTCGGAGCGCATTATGGTTGTAAAACTAAAAGAAGGAGAAACCATAGTCAACCTGGTCATAGTGTATGGGCCAAATGAGGATGAGAGAGCAGAGGTCAGGGAAGAATTCTTCGAGCTGCTTCAAAGGACAGTGGATGACTGCCTAGATGAAATTATCATGCTCGGAGATTTCAATGCCAGAGTTGGAAATGACCATGCTAGATGGGGTGGAGTTATCGGAAGATATGGAGAAGATACTCTCAATGACAATGGAAAGCGACTCCTCAGATTCTGCAGTGAGCAGAATCTGATCATTACCAACACAAAGTTCCCCCATAAGCGCATACATGCAAGAAATAGCCATAGGAATAAACTTTCGTCAGTGAGGAAAATAGCCTCTTATTCTTATCTGAACCAAAGACACTGACAGTTGTAAATTTCCTAGTATTTCTTCTTTTCAAAGTACATGTCAACATTGATTTTATTTTCTACTGTAATTAAAGTAATTATGTACATTCTGTAACTCACCATCATTCTGAGTTTGACTTAGTAGATTGTATGTTCTGTTCAGAAAAACATTCTCAACCCTCTTTGTATTAATTGTTACTACTAGTTCATCTTCAAAAAGATTTAAGTAAGAAAGAGTTAGTCGTCGCCAGAAAAATACAAGAGTTGGTAGTCTAAAAGGTGAGAGAATCACCGACACCAACCTGTGCCCTTCTGTTAACTCTTTCCCTCAACACTAGCTCACCTCTGTGAAAACTAGTGTATAAAAGTCTATGTGCTTCCTACACATCTTCCTTTACATACTTACATCATCCATCATAATATAAAACTCTTTATGCGACAATTGGGTTCTCATTCTCCAACAATTGGAGTGCACTATCAACTATATCTGCGACAGCCTGTCAGCTTGTGTTTGTGTGCCTGATGGTAATAGATATATATATATATATATTATTAATCAATTGAGCGCATACCCGCGTGTGTTCGGTGATGTGTAGAAAGTGAAAACCGCAGTACATGTGCTGCCATATTGGCCCAGTTGTAAACGTGTGTAGTTTTAAATACGACAGGCCAGAAATGGAAACAGTATAAGATATTTGCAAATTATGGCACAAGTGAGCACTGTAAGTTTGTTAGGGTGTTTGAATGAGTATTTTCTTCTGGAGTTACACATTGTTCACGCACATAGGATAGGAGGACAGGAATTGTTAACATGAAGTAATCAAGTTGTCACTTACTATTGTGTACTTAACCCAATCATTGTATGGAAGCCAATCATGGGCTAAGGACTCTATCATGGAATAGGTACAGAAAAAGAATATTCACATGGAACTGACTGTAGGAAAAGAAGTTATATGTCCTGTGCAACCTGTTAGCACAATAATCTGACCAAGGGTAAGTTGTGATGTTGAGTGTGAGTGTGTGAGCTGAAGCAGATACCTACATGGAATGTGGTCATTCCTTTATTCCAGGTTCTGTCTCACTAGTGCTAAGTAAGCACCTGTCATTGTTGAGGAAGTCTGTGGGTGACTAAAGTTCTACAGAAACCCAGAGCTACGCCCAGCTTCCAAGCCTTGAGCTGCAGATTGTGTGGTCAGGGTAGGTGGACAATAGATCATCATTTACAAGGATCTCAGTTAAGTGGACCGTAGGTCCACTGAACAGACCATCCAGATATTCACCAAAGTTTCACACGTATAAAAACTATACCTTTTATGATGAATACAAGGACTAAAATTATTAATGTGACTCTTACAAGCCAGGGACAGTGAATAAACTATTAGGAGAGACTTAAAGTGAAATTAGTAGTACTTTAACTTTTTTTATTCATAATGGAAGAGTCTTTCCAGTTTATTTATTTTGATTTGTAAATATCATTACAGTTCTTTTGAGTATTCCTGACCGGAAAAGATATTATGGGTCATGAAAAATAAATTGTAAGTAATTTCATTCAGACTTGCTTGATAATTTTTATTAAGTTTATAGTTCTGTATTTGAAATTTATTATAGATAAAACTTTAAAATACCCCTAGATAACTTGTCAAAAAAAATCAAACACTTAATCATTAATCTTTGTGGGATCACGAGAGGTAGCAGTTAGGAACTCAGAGTACATCATCATCATCTTCTTCTCTGGGAACTTACATAGCTTGACCCCACTTGGATGTCTATACACCCTTACTTTTTCATTGAGAAGGACTCACGAGAGGTAGCAGTTAGGAACTCAGAGTACATCATCATCATCTTCTTCTCTGGGAACTTACATAGCTTGACCCCACTTGGATGTCTATACACCCTTACTCTTTTCAGAGAAGCGGGTATTACTTATAAGACCAGTCTTTATCTGGCGCTATCCTGGTATCCTCTGATACACCTATTTGTCCAGGATATCTTTAAGTCATACATCTAAACCTCTCGCTACACTTATCACAGAGATGAATTGACGAACAACAGCAGAAAAGCTCGCCAATTTTCAGCTAAGTGCTTTTAAGCAGGCACAGCAACGAACATTTATTTTCTATCAAGTATCGATGACGATAACATAATCTTTTTGCCCCACATCGAAACATAACCTTTTTTATTTTTAAATGCTACAAATAATTGACTATTACATTTCTTATTTGTTGTTTTACAAATTCCTAGCTGATTCAGTTATTATAGATAGGAGTGCACACGTATGAATCCATATATATATATATATATATATATATATATATATATATATATATATATATATATATATATATATATATATATATATATATATATATATATATATATATATATATATATATATATATATATATATATATATATATATATATTCTCCTTCTTCGTCCTGAAAAGGACGTTGGTTGCGTTGTGTCGCCGTTTACAGCGAAGTTGCGATATTTGCGCCTTTCGGCCCAACACATCCGACTTCCGCAGAGCATTTTTTGGGACCTGGTTTGCCTTCCCTCTTCGATCCATACTCTCTCGGCCACACTGCAGTGATGCAGCCTGTTTCCAGGACCACCACTTGGAAGTAGAGTAGGGTCTTGGTCAGATCTGGTTCGCTGACCCTGGCGCAAGGAGTCAAGCTATGAGTCGATGACTGCATCTCTTTTGCTGCGTCTTCGGTCCCTTATAAATAAATAAATAAATAAATATATATATATATATATATATATATATATATATATATATATATATATATATATATATATAAATATATATATATATATACATATATATATATATATATATATATATACCTATAGAGCCAATAATAATTTTACTGCTGATTCAGTTGGGGGCTTGCACGAGCTAAGTTAAATAATACTTCTTCACAAAGGTTGTCTGGCAGACGAAAGTTAACATTGCTAAGACACATTCAGCATTGTTCTTGACTTCTGAAATATCTTGTGGATACACCCTCGAGGTAGAAGCATCATCATCCTTCTATCTGCATCTCTGCCAATCGTAATCTTTTGCGAAGATAAACACCTTTGAAGACCCACACTAGCAGTGATGCCACAGCTGGGTATTTCTTACTAGATCTGGGTTTTTGGGCTTCCGTCTGGGTATCTGGGTAATTTTTGTCAAAATCTGCATTAATCTGGGTATATTTGATAATTGACATTTATAATGTATGTATATTCTGTGCACTGAGCATTATACATTATATTTATATTATAATTAAATGTAAAACATTATGTGCTATATATTTTTTATTCCACTTAAATTTAATTCTTGTTTTTAACCTCACCAATGACGTTGTTTTTTTACTCGTTTACATCAGCTATCTATTTCCTGTTATTCTGTTAATGGCTGTCATCTGCAATACTCGGTCATTTTTGCGATGTGTTATAAAGTCTTCTTTTTACATTATTAGACTTAAGCAGATAAACAGCATATTGGTTTTTATTTTGTTATTATAAGATTATGAAATGAGCGATGATGAAGGTACGCTTGGTAGTTGTAGCAGCATGACGACACACACGCCACCGCGTAAAAAAGTGAAGCCATGGTATCAGCAGGCTTTTTGTGCGGAATGGCTAACAGACAGCGAACTGAAGGATTGGATAAAGCCGGACTCTGGTAACCGCTATGCTGCGATTTGTACGGTCTGTTCCTGTACATTAACTAATGCCAACAAAACAGCTTTATTGACACATAAAAGCACATAGAAGCACATGAAAAACTTCGAAGCCAAAAGCAAAACTCGGAACATTAACAAGTTATTCATCAAACCAAAAGAGCCCTGTCTCCAAGACAAAATTGCTAAAGCGGAGATAGTGTTGTCGGCTTTAATGGCAGAATATAATACTCCGTTTTCGCAAGCTGATCATTTGATTGAATGTTGCAAGCAGATATTTCCAGACAGCACAATTGCTCAAAATATGTCACTGAAGCGCACCAAGGCTGCCTATGTGATGCAGTACGGCATTGCTCATTTTGAGCGGCTTGAAGTTATAAACATTTGCAGAAATCAGAAATTTTATATAATCGTTGATGAGAGTACTGATATTTCTACGAACCAGATGTTGGCAGTCGTTGTGCGATTCTGTGACACAAAAACAAAAAAAGTAGTTGATTCACTGTTAGACCTCATTGAGGTGGAGGATGGGACTGGTCTTGGCATGTTTACAGCTGTTAAGAAATTGTTGAGCACGCATGAAATCCCGCTTAGTAACGTCATAGGTTTTGCTGCAGACAACTGTGCCAGTATGATGGGGACTGCAAGTGGTTTACAGGCACATCTGAAGAAAGAGATTCCACGTGCCTTTATTATCGGCTGTGTTTGTCATTCATTTGCACTTTGTGCAAATGCTGCCAGCAACCACCTACCATCTTGGCTTGAAATTTTCATAAAGAATGTCTGCTTCTATTTTTCGCGTAGTAGTAAAAGAAATCTCCAGTTCCAGTTAATACAAGATGTAGTTCAGGCCCAGAAACATAAAGTGATGAAGCTGTGTGAAACACGCTGGCTGTCCCGTGAAGTAGTCATTGAGAGGATCCTTGAGCAATGGGATGCTCTGCACATGTATTTCCAATCCGAAGCTTCAGTGGACAACGTCGACGGTGCGGGGCAAATCGTGCAGACGATGAACACTGCTGGCACGAAGCACATGCTTCTATTTGTCGGCTACTTACTGGGTAAAGTTAACGTCATGAACATCGAATTCCAGTCCGAGAACTTCCGTCTTCACAAAGTGTACACGAGTGTAACAATGGAGTATCGTTTTCTTCTCAGTATGTCTATTAGGCAGGAAGTATTGCAGCATGAGCATCGCACTCTTGCCGACATTGATCCTTCGGATGTACAGGTGCACAAGAAACTGAATTACATTGAGCTGGGTGGACGATGTGAAGCGCAGTTAATGCGACAACCGTTACGAGATAAAGAAGTCCAGTTTCGCAAGGATGCATTGGCATACCTGATTGAACTTTGTACTCAAATACGACGCAGGTTCCCACTTGAACAAAACAGTGTTCTGGCGCAAATGCAGCTGTTGGATCCAAAGCAAGCTCTCGATATCAACAAACCTTCTGTCATTCCATTAGCAATGCAGTTCCCAACAGTTGTTTCAGAAGAGAGCCTTGATCGTCTGTCTGATCAATGGCGAGAACTGGCATCGTACCGAAAAGATCTTGGACATCTAGTGGATGAGGATCCGCTCGCATTCTGGCTGGGACTGCAACAAGTAACAGATGCTAATAACCAGAAGAAATTTGATGTTTTGGCTGACCTCATGTACACGCTTATGGCACTACCTCACTCCTCAGCATGCGTCGAAAGAGTGTTTTCGAAGGTTAACTTAGTTAAAACCAAACAAACCAACAAGCTTTTGTGTGAAACAGTTTCCAATCGAATACTAACCAAGCAAGTATTTGCCAAAGATGGAGTTTGTCATAAGTTTAATCCTAGTAAAAGCGTGGTTGAAGATGTGCGTGAAGGACGTTGTCGGCAGAGATATGCAAAGAGTCTGGAACTTCACAATCAAGATTACACGTTGTCAATTCATGCATATGATCTTGATGAAGGAGAAGTTGTCGACATGGATGCCGAGTCACTGACAAGTGACACTTTTCAACAGTAACAAGTTACAACTAACATTTTATATTTAATTTGAGGAACATTTTGTTAATGTAACTAATGTAAGTATATTACTGTTAAAATATCTCATTTTCAAGAGTTCATATATTGGGGTGTTATTAAAATCATTTTTATTTAATTGTGAATTTTTGGTAATTAAAAAAAAAAAATGAAGAAATACATAAAAATTGGTAGCACACAGATTATTTGTGCTAAAGATGCACATAAAAGACTATGTACGCATCGTCTATCCCGTGTATTTGAGGCATAAAATATTCTGGGTATTTCTGGGTTTCTTTTAAGAAGAGCATCTGGGTTTATCTCTAGAACTTGAGTGGCAACACTGCACACTAGATACTCTAGGTTTTGGCCATTGTTGGACCAACATTGCAGAGAAAAGGGGAGGCAACCCGTGACACCAGTTTTTAGCATTACAAGGCAGTCCGTGTTTTTTGGAATGCCTTGCGTAAAAGAATAGAAGGGGATGAAAATATGAGGTTGCGCATGGGTCTGGCAAACTACCTCATTATCTGAAACAAGTAGCCACAAAAATCACAACTGCAAGATCACGTGACTGCTTGTTGTAACAGGTATTATGTCAAAATATAGCTCATAAAGATTATTTCATTTTTAATATTATAGCACATATTTATAATATCTAGTTTGAAATAATCTTCGTTTATTACTTATTTTTGTTTTTGTACAAAGCTGGAGGTGGGAATCCGAGTGTGGGGCCCCTGTAAACGCGGGGGCAAATAGGTTAAACCTAAGACAGGCCCAAAGATCAGTCTATTTTGTTAGCATCACAGTTAGTACTATACTATAAGTGCAGTCTCGGTAACTTAATGTCACGTCATTTGTGCATCATTGCATAAGCGCTTTACCGGTACAGTCGCTGTTATCTAACAGTAAAACACTATTTACACGTTTTAATTGTATACATCAGGCCGGCTGCTTAACTTTCCTCAACGTTATTGCATAGCTATTGCTCTAAAAGTACGACAATCACAGATCTATACTCTTCCAAATGACGCATACAAGTAGGCATGCCACTTCGAGGACATGCTATTTTAAGCACAAGTGTTTTCCAGCGAAACCATGTTTAACCTACTTTGTTCGTGGACCGAGGAAGCTGATGTGTTCTAGGTAACGTTGTTTTCATTTTCCTTGTTTGAAATGTAACCGCAGACTCCCTGTGATTTCCAAAATAAAGTTATATTTAGTGATCGTTCATGCCACCACTTGTAGCAAAAGCTGATTTATATTTTTATTCATCGACGGCTAAGCATAAGTAGTTTGCCGCCAAAGTAGATTACGACTTGTTCGCAGCAGTCCGTCTTGGCTTTTGAACTGTTACAAACGTTCATTTTATTACGCTTATTATACGTTTATATTATGCAAATATTGCGCAGTAACACATTATGATTATAACTAGTTCATGGTGTTCAAGGTAACAGTGGATAGTACAGTGTGAATGACATTTACAGCAAACCAGCATCAAAAAAGAACTTAGAGCGAACAGTAAGTACGAGCGGAATTGTTTGTTCTCTCTATCTCTCTTATTTTTTTATTTTTTTTTTACACTTTCCATGCTGGTTTTAATATATTAGATAATGTGTTCAGTAGAGGTCCGTACCTTGGAGTCGTTGTCGTGACATTGATATCGTACTTCGATAGCCTATAATATCGATCGATATGCCCGCGAAACAAAACTAAAGTTGCCACTATTTGCTTTTGCCGTTATCCCTCCATAGAGTGCACTGGCTTCCTAGCTCAGTGGTCTTTGATTCGATCCCCAGATGATGTGGGATTTTTTTAAGGCCGCAAACGGCTCCTGGGTCGACCCAGCCCCACTTGGGTACCAGAGCAACTTCTGGGAAGATTAAGGCGGCTGGCGTGATGCTGACCACATCACCCCTAGTGTGCCGACGGTCATGAAAATATGGGCCCAACAATATATTCCCAATATGCCGCAAAGGGATCCTTTTCTCCTTTTCCTATATAGAGTAAATGAAAATTTCTCAAAGCTGTGTTTGTCACATTTGTGTGTAGGCTACGTTTTTTTTAAAAACATTTGTCCTAACATACGGTAGTAGATTCTTCACATATTACACTGTTCAAAACAGAGGGGGAGGAAGGGGGTATAAAGCTCGGCCTACGTGGGTTAATATTTTATGTAGGCCAACTCTTAATTTTGAAAATACATCTTTATTAGTCATGTACATTCTTATTGTACTTTTACTATATATATATATATATATATATATATATATATATATATATATATATATATATATATATATATATATATATATATATATATATGAGTAAATTGCATGGCTGTAAATTATCCAATATTGAGATTCTCTGTTGTTAATAACATCACACATTCAGTAATATTGATTACGATCTATATTATTATCATGAGGAATACGCTACGCCATGTACGCCCGCCGTTCAACAACGCTACAGAAAACAAATTATTATGGAATGTGACATTTGTGGCAGTGGAATCCAAAGTACGGCATTCCTATACTTGGTCTTTATGTCAGCAGCACGAGATGACCTAGTTTTTAAAAGTACTGCTTGAAAAAGAAATGCGGGTACTTCAATGAGAAGGGAGACCACCGTGACATTTGACGCTTAAAAATAAAAGGTTAGACAAAGGAAGACCGTATGATTACATCGTTTTATGCAGAAAGTTTTAAAGAATAAATAAATATACATTCCCGGATACGCTTCGCGAAGAAGTCTGAAAATAGAATTTGTGTGAGGAGAAATACGAACAATACAGCAGACGAAACAACAGTAAACGATGTAAATAAAACCCGATGTAATAAGAAATCCTACCAGGAATTAAGATTACAAAAATATACGTATGGAGATCATTCTTGAACAGAAGTGAAAGTTGAACAATGACAAAAACCACAAAATAATAATAACTTAAGATAACAGGGCAGATAATGTTACTATGACATTAATATACACGTTTATGTTTTATTATTAACTAGCGTCAAGTGGCATAGTGGTTAGGGCACTTGCTTCTCGAGGCTAAGTTACCGGGCTAGGAACCTGATAGCTTCACGCTCCAGCTTACCCCAGCTGCTAATGGGTACCTGACTCTGTTCCTGAGTTAGGGAAGGCTAAGACAGGAGGAAGGGAACCGACCACCCCACCTCATAATGCTGGACCTAGTATAGTGAAGTCTCTGACACTTCACTTCACTACGGCAATATCTGCTATGTGACTACATTTACCTGTATAACTGATATCTGCTTTATTTTTGTTCCATGTTTTTCCCGTAACTAGGGTGAGGCAGGTGGGGCACGTGCCCTGGGCTCCATATTTTGGGGACGTCATTTTATGGTTTTTAAAATGCAAAAATTTTACCCGTAATTTATGATAATCCAATTTATCACGCTTCACATTTATGTGTCGGCATGTGTAATTGTATGAAATATGTATTTGTTGTTTTTGTTATTTAACTAGGGCTGCTTTTTTGCAGCCAATACCAAGTTGAAGAGTCCTTGGTATTATCTACACTGCAGATCTAGGATTTTCTGCCATTCTGCTAACGCTGTGTGATGGCGGATCAAAGACTAGACACACAAAAGAACACACACATATATATATATATATCTGCAAGTTAATGAGGTTACTCTAGCTACAGGTTAATGAGGTTACTCTAGCTACAGGTTAATGAGGTTGGCTACAGGTTAATGAGGTTACTCTGGCTACAGGTTAATGAGGTTACTCTGACTGCAGGTTAATGAGGTTACTCTGATTGGAGGTTAATGAGGTTACTCTGACTGCAAGTTAATGAGGTTACTCTGGCTACAGGTTAATGAGGTTACTCTGAGTGCAGGTTAATGAGGTTACTCTGGTCACATGTTAATGAGGTTACTCTGATTGAAGGTTAATGAGGTTACTCTGATTGCAAGTTAATGAGGTTACTCTGGCTACAGGTTAATGAGTTTATTCTGACTACAGGTTAATTAGGTTACTCTGACTGCAAGTTAATGAGGTTACTCTGGCCACAGGTTAATGAGGTTACTCTGACTGCAAGTTAATGAGGTTACTCTGGCTACAAGTTAATGAGGTTACTCTGACTGCAGGTTAATGAGGTTACTCTGACTGCAAGTTAATGAGGTTACTCTGGCTACAGTTTAATGAGGTTACTCTGACTGCAGGTTAATGAGGTTACTCTAGCCACAGGTTAACGAAGTTATTCTGACCGCTGGTTAATGAGGTTACTCTGGCTACAGGTTAATGAGGTTACTCTGGCTGCAGGTTAATGAGGTTACTCTGACTGCAGGTTAATGATGTAACTCTGGCTACAGGTTAATGAGGTTACTCCGATTGCAGGTTAATGAGGTTACTCTGACTACAGGTTAATGAGGTTACTCTGACTGGAAGTTAATGAGGTAACTCTGGCTACAGGTTAATGAGGTTACTCTGACTGCAGGTTAATGGGGTTACTCTGGCTACAGGTTAATGAAGTTACTCTGACTGCAGGTTAATGAGGTTACTCTGCCTACAGGTTAATGAGGTTACTCTGACTGCAGGTTAATGAGGTTACTCTGCCTACAGGTTAATGAGGTTACTCTGACTGCAGGTATAATGAGGTTACTCTGGCTATAGGTTAGCGAGGTTACTCTGACATCAGGTTGATGAGGTTACTCTGACTGCGGTTAAAGACGTTACTCTGACTGTTGGTTAATGAGGTTACTCTGACTGCAGGTTAATGAGGTTACTCTGACTTCAGGTTAATGAGGTTACTCTGGCTTCAGGTTAACGATGTTACTCTGGCTATAGGTTAATTGAAGTTACTCTGAAGGTTAGTGAGATTACTCAAGTCCACATAAAAATCAGATTATTCAGCTTATTACCCTACAGTCAGAGTAACTTTATTAATCTGCAGTCAGAGTAACCTCAGTAACTTACAATAATCACGTTTGGTGCAAATCATCCTTTTTTTATGTTTTCCAGATAATTTTTTTTTTAAATCGTGTTATTCCTTCTTTTGGCAAAGCACATTTATTTGAACCCCACACGGGTTATATTATTTTTCTTCCTCTGCATTAATTTGTTAGTCATACTAAATCTGCAGGCCTGTCTCTAGGACAAAGTCCACAGTGTTTTCCAGGCCCATCGGTCGCCCTATAGCTTCTGCATTAGGAGCAGGTTCAAGTCGTATGTCATTAGTGTAAAGAACACTAAATACCCACATTATAACCCACATGTGGATAAACCGGGTATTTATGTGGCTATGTGTTTGACATATTGTGGTTGCCAGCCCCATACACAACCGCGTGTTAGTCGCCTTTTACGACATGCGTGAAGGTCACTCTTCAGCGCCCCCCCCCCCCCCAAGCACATACCTTCAGGACTTACTCAGTCTTCCTGTCCCGTGCCATCAAGTTCAAGGTCTTTCCACGTCGTTGTTATCCCCTTCACGTCTGTCTCCAGCTTTCTCCATCGTGTGTTCTTTGGTCTCCCTCTGTCTGTCTTTGGTCTCCCTCTGTCTGTCTTTGGTCTCCCTGTCTGTCTTTAGGATTCTGAGCGTGCTGTAGGCCTATTCTTTATTTGTCTCTTTAGAGAACCCTGAGAACTACACGAGAGGGGGGGGAGGGGGCGCCTGTATACATGTATTCAGTTAAATATTACGGGAAGCTGGATTCTTGTTCTTATTGCAGCACTTGGCGGATATATTTACGGTGAAGTTTATTTACAATTTACAGTTCATTACCCAAACTAGGTCAGTGCGTCCTATCCCTACAGTCGTTGTGACCCAGCCTTGATTGTTTAAATACAGAAATACACAGAGGGAAATCCCAGGCCTGTGAGTTGTAAACAAATAACGGAAATAGGTAAAATGATAGACCATCGCAAGAAAGAAAGAAAAACGACACCAGATAACAGAAAGTAAGAGAAGCAACAGGCTGGTCGTCTTTCATAACGTGGTCACTTTTGCGATAGCGTCGTTCAGATGAACTTGGGTTGAATTGCCGGAGTTCCTGGGATTTCTCATACTTTTCTATTATCTAGTTTCCTCTTTCTTTTTTTCTCTTCAACATGATTCATCATTATCATTTCCATTTTGTTACTTATGGAGCTTAGAGCCATAAGTGCAGCTGATCCTTTTGTGGGAAGCCTGTGTCAGAGCATTCATGTGCTCTGGTGGGAAGCCTGTGTCAGAGCATTCATGTGCTCTGGTGGGAAGCCTGTGTCAGAGCATTCATGTGATCTTGTGGGAAGCCTGTGTCAGAGCATTCATGTGATCTTGTGGGAAGCCTGTGTCAGAGCATTCAAGTGATCTTGTGGGAAGCCTGTGTCAGAGCATTCATGTGATCTTGTGAGAAGCCTGTGTCAGAGCATTCATGTGCTCTGGTGGGAAGCCTGTGTCAGAGCATTCATGTACTCTGGTGGGAAGCCTGTATCAGAGCATTCATGTGCTCTGGTGGGAAACCTGTGTCAGAGCATTCATTTACTCTGGTGGGAAGCCTGTGTCAGAGCATTCTTGTGATCTTGCGGGAAGCCTGTGTCAGAGCATTCTTGTGATCTTGTGGGAAGTCTGTGTCAGAGCATTCATGTGATCTTGTGGGAAGCCTGTGTCAGAGCATTCATGTGATCTTGTGGGAAGCCTGTGTCAGAGCATTCATGTGATCTTGTGGGAAGCCTGTGTCAGAGCATTCATGTGATCTTGTGGGAAGCCTGTGTCAGAGCATTCATGTGATCTTGTGGGAAGCCTGTGTCAGAGCATTCATGTGCTCTGGTGGGATACCTGTGTCAGAGCATTCATGTGCTCTGGTGGGAAGCCTGAGTCAGAGCATTCATGTGATCTTGTGGGAAGCCTGTGTCAGAGCATTCATGTGATCTTGTGGGGAGCCTGAGTCAGAGCATTCATGTGATCTTGTGGGAAGCCTGTGTCAGAGCATTCATGTGATCTTGTGGGAAGCCTGTGTCAGAGCATTCATGTGATCTTGTGGGAAGCCTGTGTCAGAGCATTCATGTGCTCTGGTGGGAAGCCTGTGTCAGAGCATTCATGTACTCTGGTGGGAAGCCTGTGTCAGAGCATTCATGTGCTCTGGTGGGAAGCCTGTGTCAGAGCATTCATGTACTCTGGTGGGAAGCCTGTGTCTGAGCATTCTTGTGATCTTGCGGGAAGCCTGTGTCAGAGCATTCATGTTCCTCTTGCAGCAGTAGTTTCCACAGCAGTTTGGTGTGCATAGTGAGGCTGCCAGACCCGTGACCAATCTCAAATTAGTTGCCTCCTACGACATGTCTTTGTAAGCAGTAGTCTTATGTAAGCAGTAGTCTTATGTAAGCAGTAGTCTTATGTAAGCAGTAGTCTTATGTAAGCAGTAGTCTTATTATATCTTCACCACTTGAGTAACCCATGGGAACTACATTCGTAGAATAATGTAGAAAAGACAACCCACTTTCTGGAGAATTTATTCGATTTTCTAGGAATAATCAATATTGATCATTGGCAGAAAAACATTGATTTTTCCTGGAACACAAAATGCTCCTTTAAAATCTGAAAGTGTACGTTTGTATTTTGTTCATCCAAACACACAGTAGTTTTATTATTTTAAAACATACGGGCAAAGAATTGTGTCTACATTTACGTTGCTGACGGGTAGTTAAAAGGAAGTTTATTTATGCAAGTTGCGGATTTTCCTTTTTCGAACGAAGTTTATTTACGCAAGTTGCGGATTTTCCTTTTTTTTTCCACGAATTTCCAAAAATAAGCAGTGTAGGGCTCGTATACCTTTAAGCCCTACGTGATTCAAATACCCGGTTACATGTCATATGTCATAAATAAATAAATAAAAGTGTGTGTGTGTCCCGAGAAAGTATATTAGTTTATACTCGTTTATTGTATTAGTATATGTTCAGAGCAAGTCTTCAGCTATTCTACTGAACATTTTCATAGTCTTCCTCATGTGCCGGAAACTTGCAAATTAAATTTTTCATCAACTTCGATACATGTAAGTTAACTACGCAAACGGTAAGTTTTGTTTCTGACTGAATATATGCTGTTCAAACAGTATTTGTGGATTATAGCCCTTGTTGGCATAGTAACTCGTTTCTGTTTAAAGCTGTTTTTAGATTTTACACAGACACCGAAATGGATGCTAATTCTCTTTCCCCCGCCCCGTAAACATATATAGTAATGAGAAAATATCCCATAACTGTTTATAACTTGTGGATGAATATTTTGGGGGTTGTAAGCTGCAACAAATAAGTTTGTTTTATATCGTGTGAAATTCAGATATTAACCGAAATTCGACTGCAGTTCATTGTGCGACCCTTGGAAGAACAGTGTACCATAACATGACGCACCATGCGGCTTGTGGGATGCAAAGAGATATCACGTTCAACCCTTGATGGATTATAATTAGGATATATAGTGTAGTTAATTCAAGATAATAATTTTAATTTAATTTATCAAAATATGGTGCCCTCCCGTTTCCAAAAAACAGAAGAAACAAACAAACTGCAGTCTTTCACAGCTGCCATGTTGTTAACAAGAGGGATAAGGGTGGGAATGCCCGGTGAGTCCGGGACAACACGCAATCAACCAGTAATCTGCCATACTCAACAAGCATTTCGAGACTCCCACTTTACCACCATCATTGATCCTTACATATTAATTTTTGTTCATATACACTGTTTTACTATATTGTGCAGTTTTCTAAGTCTGTCTGTTCTCAACACCCGCTCTACAGTTATAGATGAATCACATGCCCACAGATAATCTAATATTGGTTTTCTCTGTTGTTCAAACTTCCTACATTTTTGTAAGAAACACTCTGTATTATTTTTGTTCTAGACGCACTGCACAGTAAGGTTCTTCTATTCTAAAATATCCCATTCCTAGTTGCAGTCTAAGACGTTTCTTATTTTTATAATTTTAATTATTTTGATACCTGACATGTTCTTGTTGGAGCCCTGAACAATTTATATGCACTGTCCGTTCGTCAGTTATTATTCTTTAATTTAAGCTTTTGACCTCTGTTTTACTCATCCCCATATTTATTTGGTTTTTATTAGACCTACTATTTATAGCTTTCCACATGCCTTTGCCAGTCTGCCAGGCTCTTCATTGCCAGGGATGCTACTATGAGATGGTGGAGCACTACTCTTAGATCATCCAGGTCAGCCTTATTCTGGCTCCTCAGCATTTCAGCTACTGTGAAGAAAACAACTTATCTGTCAGTCCTTTCCTCTGCCATTAGAACCTCTGCTGCAGTTTTTAAGGCCTCTGCTCTGAAGTTGAGAATTTTCTTGTTACCAATGAGAATCATAACGGGAGGCATGCCATTTGATCAATGAGTGTTTTTTTTTTTTTTAACTCTTTCCGTACATAATTATTTTCAGCTCTGGACGGAATTATTTTTAAGCCCCAAAAATTTACACATACATAATTTACGTTTACTGACAATGTGTGTCTAATCATGAGTTAAGTATAACATTAAATATCAAATTAAAGTACATTGGATGAACAATATAAATCCATATGCCTTTCTAGCTAATTTTATGTTATGTTTATGTTATAACAGATAACATGTACACGGAAAAAAAGATAACTTGAAATTTTGAACAAAAATTTTCGACTTACGTAAGGCTTGTAACATAAATTGTTATCACAATACAGTTTCACTGCTCTCTTAGTGCAGGTAATCCATTTAGAAACACATAAAAAGTAAGAAAGCTATGGTTGATCACACAGTTTGTTCACTGTTCACATATTAGTAACATATCCTGTGTGTTTTTCGGCCATTATGGCGATACGACAAAACACGATTAAAGATGAAGATAAATGTTAAAAAATCCCTTCAAATGCAAATAAAAGACATTGAAGCTTGTTGAAATGTGCCCAGTTTTGTGTTTACTTCCGTTCGAGATAAATTCCGGGCAGTATAAAATATCAGAATAGAAAGAAACAACGAAATAAATCAGCGTCTTTTAAAAAATCTCGCGGTCACAGCGGTTGGCCATTGCGTCTTTTAAAAGATCTTGCGTACGGAATCAGTTAAGTTTTCAGGAACAAAATTTTTAAAAATAATAATATAATAAAAAATAGCCAATAATCTAACGTTACAAGCGAAAGCAAACATTCTTCATCTTTGATCCTTAGCTGCCGACTGTTAAAGCCGTCAAAGGCCATCACGCCTGGTGGCGTCTTGTAGGACAGCAACAAACTGCTTCCACTTTGCTTGGTCGGCGGCCATTCTTTATGCAGTGCCCCAGCTCTGGTTCATTCTTTGCATCTCGGCCTCCTCAGTTCTCCGCCAAGTTGTTATTGGTCGGCCTCTTTTTCGCTTTCCTTCAGGGGTCCATAGCACAGCTGTTCTTAGGATGGCATCGGGGTCTCTTCTGAGGACGTGGCCAACCCAACTCCAGCGTCTGCTAGCTACGATGGCATCGGGGTCTCTTCTGGGGATGTAGCCAACCAAACTCCAGCGTCTGCCAGCTATGATGACATCGGGGTCTCTTCTGGGGACGTGGCCAACCAAACTCCAGCGTCTGCCAGCAGAAATACTGCCTGATTATTTGTTCAACAGACCACATCTCATGCTAAGCTGTAATGTTAATTTCACATATCATTTTAAAATGGCTGTGATTTCTCTTTATCGTGACGTTTGTTTGATTTTCTCTATTTGGACTGATTGGAGGGTCAAAATAATACGATATTCTGATATCAAAAATGAGACTTTTTATCCTGAATTAGCGGAACTTTTTTAGTAGCCTCCTTGAGCCATAGGTGACTATGGGAACGTGTTGTGCCGATACCATAGTGTGAAGCTGGAGTGTCCTCTCCAGGACGCAAGCTTGGGCTCAGTTATATAGAAAGTAAACTGTTACCCATGCAGCACGTTCCCCCTCTCCACGTAGCTGTTAGGTCCAAAAGAACGGCAGTAGCCAGTACTGTTTGGTACCAGCAACGTCACGGGAGTTTCCAGAACAATGTTGACTTAACAGTAGACTGCCTTAGGGGCTCCAACTCCGGATTTATCCTCTGGGTTTACTCCCGATATCTTAGCCATACGCAGATATTCCCGTAAGGAAGCGAAGGTTTAAAATCAGTGTTTAGCCTTCTCCTAGACAGTCTACCAACCAAGGATCACGAGCCCCTGTCCCAAAAAAAAAAAAAAAAAAAAAAATCATATTAATCAGTTTGATAGAAGTGAAGAAATAACACTTTAAAAACATGAAGTAGTTTTTCAATCACCTTTTATATGGTGGATGTGCTGTGCTGATTATCATAGTTTATGTTTTCTCGGTGTTAATGCCCAATCCATATTTATGATGTTTACTTGGTTCACTAATTCTTGAGTTTACTGCTTGCTTTCCGCTGACAAAACTGTACTATCATCATTTCTTTATTTTTTGCGTCCGCTGCTACCGTGAAGCGTTGTTGGGAGCTGATATTTTCGTTCTTGAGCATAGTTTGTCGCATTAGCTAGTATCAGCCCGTGTTGTTCTATGATATTTTAAATATTGTCTATCCATCTGCTTTTTGGTCTTCCACGTGCCTTAACACCACATCTTCCATTGTTGTGGGGCGCGAAGCGGTAATTGATCGGGTTCCATTCTCATAACATGGCCAAACCACTTGATTTTCTGTCTCTTTATGTATTTGATGTAGCTCATACAATTTTTCTGATATCGTCATTTCTTATTCTGTTACTTGTGATAAGATTAATGGTTCTTCGTAAGCATTCCATCTCGCACTATGATTTTCCTCACATGTGCTTTGGTCAGCACGTTTGACACAGACAGCAAAGAGTTGGTAAGAATATGCTATTTATCAGTTGTAATTTAGTTTACATTACTGATATTCTGATGTTTGAGTAGTAGTAACAGTTGGTAAGTAACTGCACTGGCTTTTTGACATCTTTTTTTCCAGTTTCTCTGTCAAGTCTTCCATTTTCTAGGGCAGTGCTTCCTAGACATTTAAACTCTCAAACTTGATTGAACTGAACGTTGTTGACATGTTAAGTGGGCTTTGTGATCTGCTGATCTTCTTAGTGTCTGTCTTAGATGAGCTGATCTTCATATTGTCTGTCTTAGATGAGCTGATCTTCATAACGTCTGTCTTAGATGAGCTGATCTTCATAACATATGTCTTAGATGAGCTGATCTTCATATTGTCTGTCTTAGATGAGCTGATCTTCATAACGTATGTCTTAGATGAGCTGATCTTCATAGTGTCTGTCTTAGAAGAGCTGATCTTCATATTGTCTGTCTTAGATGAGCTGATCTTCATAACGTCTGTCTTAGATGAGCTGATCTTCATAACGTATGTCTTAGATGAGCTGATCTTCATATTGTCTGTCTTAGATGAGCTGATCTTCATAACGTCTGTCTTAGATGTGCTGATCTTCATAACTTCTATCTTAGATGAGCTGATCTTCATAGCGTCTGTCATGGAAGCGCTAATCTTCATAGCATCTGTCTTAGATGAGCTGATCTTCATATCGTCTGTCTTAGATGAGCCAATCTTCATAGCGTCTGTCTTAGATGAGCTGATCTTTATAGCGTATGTCTTAGATGAGTTGATCTTTATAGCGTGTCGTAAATGAGCTGATCTTCATAGCGTCTGTCATGGAAGCGCTAATCTTCATAGCGTCTGTCTAAGATGAGCTGATCTTCAAAGCGTCTGTCTTAGATGCGCTGATCTTCATAGCATCTGTCTTAGATGAGCTGATCTTCATAGTCTCTGTCTTAGATTTGCTGATCTTCATAGCGTCTGTCTTAGATGAGCTGATCTTCATAGCGTCTGTCTTAGATGAGCTGATCTTCATAGCGTCTGTCTTAGAAGCGCTGATTTTCATAGCGTCTGCCTTGTAAGCGCTGATCTTCATAGCGTCTGTCTTAGATGAGCTGATCTTCATAGCGTTTGTCTTAGATGAGCTGACTTCATAGCGTCTGTCATGGAAGCGCTCATCTTCATAGCGTGTGTCTTAGATGCGCTGATCTTCATAGCGTCTGACCTAGATGAGCTGATCTTCATAGCGTCTGTCTTAGATGAGCTGATCTTCATAGCGTGTGTCTTAGATGCGCTGATCTTCATAGCGTCTGACCTAGATGAGCTGATCTTCATAGCGTCTGACCTAGATGAGCTGATCTTCATAGTGTCTGTCTTAGATGAATTGATCTTCATAGCGTATGTCTTAGATGAGCTGATCTTCATAGCATCTGTCTTAGATGAGCTGATCTTCATAGCATCTGTCTTAGATGAGCTGATCTTCATAGCATCTGTCTTAGATGAGCTGATCTTCATAGCATCTGTCTTAGATGAGCTGATCTTCATAGCATCTGTCTTAGATGAGCTGATCTTCATAGCATCTGTCTTAGATGAGCTGATTTTCATAGCGTCTGTCTTAGATGAGCTGATCTTCATAGCGTCTGTCTTAGATGAGCTGATCTTCATAGCTTCTGTCTTAGATGTTCTGATCTTCATAGCGTCTGTCATGGATGCGCTGATCTTCATGTGGCATTTTGCACAAGTTAAATAAAGTGCATTTGTATGTTTTTACAAGTTGTTTTCGTCTTCGTACAATCATCTTCGAATGAACCAGAGCTCCGGCACTGCACGAAAGATGACCACCGACCGAGCAAAGTAGAAGCAACTTAGTTTTTGCTCTACAAGACGCCACCAGTTGTGATGGCAACAGACTGCTCTGATAGTTGGCGGCTAAGGATTAAAGAACAAGACAATCATCGTTGTGACGTGGAAAACGTAAATAGATCCTCAGAAATCCATCTACCTCGTTTCCTCATTAGCATGTAGGGTTTTGCAACGCACGTCGTGAAGCCACGCCTATTTTTTTCTTCTCTGTCTTACAGGCACTAATGAGTGTTTACAAACATACCTATTAGCTAGTCCACGACCGGACAGGTGACAGCCAGCGAGTAAGAGCCGTTTATCTGAATTATCACGCGAGCGATTTGGCAATCGTTGAATAGTGACAGATCAGACAAGAACGCGCGTAGAAAGAGCACGGGTTGTTTGTTTGAAAAATCAAAGGCGATAAAACAAAAGACGTACATTTGATGGTTACATTTCTCAGGGGGACTTAAGCGAATGCAAAAAGGGGGTGATAACCACAGTTACCGACCACATTCGTTTGTTCGTGATCACAGGGGACGTAATTATCTACAGAGACAGAGAGAGAGACGAGATCAAAGACGGTCTGCTTGCTAGCAAACGTATATTGTTGTTGGTCCGCATCGGTGAGCAAGGAATCTCTGATTCGGGAATGGAACCGTAGATTTGCCCTGATACAGCCGAAAGCGCGATTTCTGGCACCAGTGAGCGAAATAACGCCATTTCAGTATAAATAATCCGTACTCCAAAAGTCAGTATCTAGTCGCTTCGGAAATTTTTGAAATATCTAGTTCGCTATTCTACAGCCATTGTCATCTCATCTCATAATCGGAACCTCTTCTACCCCTTGAAACGAGGTGTAGAGGGTACCCAAGTGCACAAGGCCCATGGGCGGGACATGTAATCAAAGTGACTTGGCAAACAGGTGATTAGCCCATTGTGCCCGGACTTGCCCTCATGTGTACTCATATTCGCTATAAAACCTCCGAACTATCGAGCAGCCATTGTAAAAAGTGAATTATTGGATTTCGTGGAGAACTGTTTTATTTTTCTGTTTGCGGTAATATATATGTTAGCATTTAAGTGATTTAATGTGTTAAGTTCCTCATTATGATTCACTGGGATTTCTATGTGTTAATTGACTAGCGTAGTAAATGGCGCACAGCTAAATCTTTCCAGTGTTAAGTAAACTTAATCACCCTTTTTCATACAGAAAGAGATGTTTTAACTGACTAAATAAATATACTAGGCGACTGACTTGTCACGTAGGTTATAATCATTAAATTGCCTATATCTTCTTCCTATTCTTTCACCCGAACTCTGAAATTTGGTTATCTCTCTTTATTTCCTTTTTCCTGTATATTTTGCATCCATTCGTTTGCGAAATATATTTTCATCATATTCGCAAACTTTACCTGTTTCTTTCTCAAAACTGAGAATCGCGCTAGGACCATATTACGTAGATGTCAGGGCTGCAGGGCGTCAGAAGGCGTGATAAGTCGGTTCGCTGAACATAGGACGTAGACAATCGTCTACATTCTCACCGAGCGCGCGAGCTTCTTCTCGGCATAAGTCCGGGTGAGGTGTGATACTTTACATCTGCACCGGTCAGTATTCAGACATTTGTCTGAAAAATCCCAAACTGACACGGCGCTCACTGTGGGCCATGGTCAGCTGTAATGTGAAAACTGCCCTGCATTGGAGACAGGTTGTCTGAGATTTCGCAACTGACACGCAGAAAGTGGCAGTTTACGACAGCCTCTTCTAGTTACGTAGTTGTTATGAGAAAGGGGAGATTATTTCGTTTTTGCGAAATAAACGTTCATCTCTTTGTCTGGGTTTTCATATATACTAGAATGAGCTAGATTTCATTATCACTCAGTAACTTCGCAGTCAAGACTAGAACAAGCCTCGTTCGATTTCTAAAAAATCTCTGTTAAAAGAGATGGCCTTTAGTTTGATCGAAGTGGTTTAGTTCTTAGGAATTCTGTGTTTGAGGTATCATATATTATTATCTAGTATATCTAGTATTTTGTGAAGTGTTTATAAGTGCTAAATCGCTATTTATTTCTCTAGGTAGATCTGGTGCAGAGCGAATAATTTATAAGTCTGTATTAATTTCTAGTGACGTGTCTCAGTGGAAAGCAGGATAAATTATATTTCCAGCTTAAATTCAGTCGGCTATTACTAAATTTAATTTAACTGCTAAATAATCAGACGAGAACATAATTTTCAAACTAACTTATAACTGCTAGACTAGATGTCTCATGAGTCGTGACGAGAATATATTTATATATATATCTAATTCATGATTATTAATTTATGACTATAACTTATTTCACGGGAGGTGTTAAATGATAAGTTAAGGTTTACGCCCGCAGTTAAAATATAAGTATACCCTTAAACATAGGATGTATAAATATTTCATATATATGTTTCTTTATACAGAGATTTCTGTGGTAACCTAACTATACCAGCGTTACGTACTGATGAACCTATCCTGTGAAGACTAAAAAAAAAAAAAAAACTTTTCCCTTAAAGACTTGGTCGTAAGCTTTTCAAGAACTTTAACGTGAACTGAAATAACGGGCCCAGTGTGCCTGAATTAGTCCTTCCAGAAACGATATTCTAAAGTACAGCCCTTGTGGCAAGTAACATTATTCATAGCATTAAACTTTCCGACATCTTTTTGACCAAATGTGTGGTGAACCCTGATTATCTGTTGAGAGAAGCTGTCCACCGGTCATTTTCCTAATTTAGGGAAACCTCGTGTTCTGACATTGTGTGTTCGCTTAACCCTAATTCTTACTTCGTGAGTCAAGATACACTAACTTTAGTCTGAAATAGCTGACGCCTGAAGCTGATGCTCCCCGGAGAAATTTCTGAGAAAAACCAAAACCAGCAAACCACTCTGTAGAGCTGGGATCCGCTTCAGTGAACGACAGAACAGACAAAGGGTGTGAATGTTACCAAGGTTGCGCCAGACGGCAAGCTACATCACGTATGTAATTAGTACAGGGACCTGATGAAAGAACCGAGTGAAAGTAGACGGTGTGAGGTATGTGAATTTCACCCATGTTTGAAATTCCATTTATGAAACTTGTTGTCAATGCAAGAATATTTTTTTGACTTCCCTCAGGTTAAAACCTACTACATCTAAGTCGGTTCATATTTGTTTACGAGGAAAGAAAGAAAAAATTATTAGACAAACTCATATGTATCATTGAATCTCCTGGCTTTCACTTTACTCATAACGGGACTGTGGGCTTACCTTGGGGGGGATGAGATCATATTGGGGTCTA
This sequence comes from Oreohelix idahoensis, assembly GCA_024509875.1. NCBI lineage: Eukaryota > Metazoa > Mollusca > Gastropoda > Stylommatophora > Oreohelicidae > Oreohelix > Oreohelix idahoensis. The sequence continues at coordinate 70,380 of JAMPIV010017132.1, read as the reverse complement.
TCATTTCTTGTAGCAATTTCATTGATTATTGTTTTGACCACGTGTATATGTTTATTTTCTTTTCTTGATGAATTTTATGTGTTGTGAGGAAATTTTTTAGCTGATAAATAAAAAAACTTCCCTTTGAAACTAAAAGCAGCGTGTTGGTCAGCTCGTTCAGAATATATATATGTAATCATTTTGATAGTCTTCCCACGTCTGTGTGTCTACCTGTTGTCACTGGTGTGTGTGCACGTGAGTGGTATGTTCATTACATATTAGCATATGTTGTCAATAGTCTGTCCGACTCTTACATAAGTGTCGTAGAAGATAGGCCTGAGAGAGAGAGAGAGAGAGAGAGAGAGAGAGAGAGAAGAATCTTGTCTTTTTCCAGGGGACCGTTCTATTGATTCGCTACCACTGCACTCGTGGAAAGATCTATTTCTGTATTAACTCTCACTGCAGCTATCACTGATTCTATCTATTCAGAAGGGACCAACCAAAGTCTTAATTTCCTATCAAAAAATCTACGACAAATGGGGGCTCGTCCGGGATATATATATGTAATCATTTTGATAGTCTTCCCACGTCTGTGTGTCTACCTGTTGTCACTGGTGTGTGTGCACGTGAGTGGTATGTTCATTACATATTAGCATATGTTGTCAATAGTCTGTCCGACTCTTACATAAGTGTCGTAGAAGATAGGCCTGAGAGAGAGAGAGAGAAGAATCTTGTCTTTTCCCAGGGGACCGTTCTATTGATTCGCTACCACTGCACTCGTGGAAAGATCTATTTCTGTATTAACTCTCACTGCAGCTATCACTGATTCTATCTATTCAGAAGGGACCAACCAAAGTCTTAATTTCCTATCAAAAAAATCTACGACAAATGGGGTCTCGCCCGACGGATTTTTGAACTTAGAATAGGAAGACGAGACGACTAATATCAGCTCGTCTTTAAAGATTTTTATTCTGTAATAGAGTAAGAGTGTGATGTCTTGTGAGTTGTTATATCTTTAAATAATTTATCCCCTAGACTAACGATCTGTGTACGAGCGTGCTGACCACACAAACTGATAAGTTTTTTTCCACAGCATTTGAACATTATACATTTGAGTTACAGGTGGATTTTGTCGGAATACATGTTAATTACTGATTTTGTAATACTAAACGCTGGTAAAGTTTTGTGAGTGTATAACATTCACAAGGGTTTTGAAGCAGGTAGGTGTTTGAGCAAAGTTAAGGAGTGCGTTTCGGACTATTTGTCCAGATTAATTGCCTCCCTCACCCGAACTGTCTTCAGGGGTAAACTTGATAGTGGATTTTATAATTAAGGGATTATTTTTCTCTTTAATTTTTGCAATAATTATTTTGCTTTTCCACTGTAGCAACTTATTTTTCAGAAGTAATCTTAACTACCATTTAGTTGGCGTAGTCGTGTTTTGCATTAAGTGCTTTATTGCCGATAATAGCAGCGATAGTTAGATTTTACTCTGGAGGAGGTATCCCAGGGTTAAGGATATCATCTTTTGAATTTTTGGTATTTTTTTTCTCGTAAGTGGTAGGAGTCAGTGTATCCTTTTTCCAAATTTCTTTCTCCACTAGTCTCAGTCACTGACATAATATGGCCGAGAGGGCAAAGCTTAGACAACTCCTCAGACAGGAAGCAATGGAAGAGGGACTGGACGGCGACGAAGTGAAAGCTTTCGTCAGGGACGAACTTGAGAGATATGATGCGGAGCAGAAGGAAAAAGCAGCGGAGAGGAAAGAAGCGGAAGACCGTCTATTACAACAGAAGAAGATTGAGGAAGAAATGGAAATTCGCAGGGCGAACGAAAGAGAGAAGGAGAGACAGCATTTGGAAAGAGAAAATGAGCAACGACGACAGCACGAGTTGGCTCTTAAAACTCTAGAATTCCAAAGTCGTGCTGCTGCCTCTACCTCCAGTAATGGAGAGTCTTCTCCTCATTCTTCCTTAACTGATCCTTCTAATACTCAATCTACTCATCTCACTGCTATGTCTTTTCCGCTAGAGTCTTTCCCGTGTCCTAATGAGAAGATTGACACATGGTTAGAAAAATTTGAGAAAATTGCAACTCTGTACGGGTTAGAGAGGTCGCGTTGGAATATGAAACTTTCCCAGGCCCTAAAAGGTTCTGCTTATGATGTTTATTCTAAGCTGGAAAGCAGCCAACAAGACAACTATGATCTGTTGAAGAAAGCGTTACTGGAGCGCTTTGAAATGAACGCTCGCAAATTTTTGCAACTGTTTCGCAACAGCCGGAAAGAGAATTCTGAAACTTTTCACCAGTTCTCATCTCGTCTAAAGGGATATCTAACAAAGTGCCTTGAGCTTTCGCAGCTCCCCTCTACCTATGAAGGTCTTGAGGAATTTGTTTTAACAGAACAAATAAAGAACACTTTGTCTGCTGATACCCGGAGATTTTTAGCTGAGCAAGTGGCAGAAAAACTTGAAGACATCTTAGAGAAGGCTGAGCGTTACCACAATGCGCTGGCTGAACTACCGGCCACAAAGCGGAAACCGACAGAGGAGCATTTTCGAAAACATAACCTAGAGCAATCTTCTCAGGCTTCTAACCTAAATAACCACAGAGAAACTGGACCTCAAAACCCCCCTCCTGAAAAATCCAAGTTCTACAAGAACAAGTACCCCAACCACCCCAAACAGTCTGATCAACCCGACCGCCCTACATGGCAGCGTGGCCAGAAAGGACAAGGTGGCAAAGGGAGAACCCCTGAGCACGGGACATATGATCAGACCGAGCACACCGAGCCTAAACGCATCGGATGCTTATTAACAGTCTCGCAAGGTGGAATTATTGACAGTGATTCCCAACCTGTTGGGGATGGACCCTCAACGCGAGGTACGGTTACTTTGAACGGTTCTCAAACTTCTTGCTTATTTGACACGGGGCTTTCTTATGATTGCATTGTTGCCAGAAACCTGGTCAAACCCGGTCAAGAGACAGCAGAGACCGTCCAACTGTGTGGAGTTCGTAAGAGTGATGCACCTACAGCGCTTCCCATCGCATTGGTGGAGATCCACTCTGATTTCGTCAGAGGTGTGATCAAAGCGGCTGTTATGGATGATCCCATCTACCCAGTCATACTTGGCGGGAGATACGTGTCTATTGGGAAACCGGAAGAGCCGATTGTGGCAGCAGTAACTACAAGAGGGCAAACCAGCAAGGAACGGGAGCCTGCGCCTAATTTGTTACCCATGGAACTTAAAGAAGCGCAATACAAGGACCCTACTTTGGCACCCTGCTTTAGGAAACTGCCCATGGCTAAGGAACCCAAACAGCACGGGGACATTTTTTCTGAGGATGGCGTACTTTATCGGAGAACGGGCAAGCCTGACCAAGGTTACAACCAGCTCCTAGTACCGAGACAGTACAGAAGCAAAATCCTAGAAATGGGGCACTCTCTTCCCTTTAGCGGACATATGGGACAGAACGCCACAAACCAACGTATAACCACTCATTATTGGTGGCCAGGAGTAAATACTGATATTATCAGATATGTCAAATCCTGTGCCCAGTGCCAAAGTGTGCCACCCAAGCAACGGGCACCGCCAGTCTCTTTGGGTGAAATGCCAATAATGGGAACACCATTCGAACGGGTTGTGATCGACATTTTAGGGCCTTTCGAGAGGACTAAAAGAAGGAACAGGTTTATCCTGACCTTAGTCGATACATGCACTTTATGGGCAGAAGCTATACCGCTAACATGCGCAGATGCCAAGCATGTCGCAGAAGCCCTCGTGCAGATTTTCACTCGGTTGGGATTCCCTCAGCAAGTGTTGACGGATAACGGATCTCCATACCGAAACCTGTTGATGGATGAGATCGTTAAGATCTTGAGGACCCAACACATCTACACCAAGCCATATACTCCGGCCGGAAATGGGCTCGTGGAACGTGTTAGTAGAAACCTCAACATGATGCTAAGGAAACTAGCACAAGTGAAACCTGAAGATTGGGATCTTTGTATTCCTGCAGCTTTATTTGGCTACAGAGAATCTCCTCATACTTCCACAGGATTTCCGCCAGCTACGCTTTTAATCGGCAGACCCATTAAGGGCCCACTGGAAGCCTTACTTTGGTCGCTGACAGACCAGAAGGCTGATGAGACATTGGTCTCAGCAACTAAATATGTGTCGGATTTAAAGGATAGGTTGAAACTAGGATGAGACCTAGCAACGACCAACTTTAAGCGAGCTCGCACAAAGCACGTTAACCGATACAGAAAAGTCGCGAAAGAGAGAGAACTAGAAGCAGGAGAGAAAGTTTTGGTGTTACTCCCTACCGAGAACAACCAACTGAGGATCGGATGGCAAGGGCCGTTCACCGTCCTGAAAAAGATTTCTAAGGCTAACTACCAGATCTCTATTCAAGGAAAGGAGAAGGTTTTTGCATTTAAATCTGTTAAAGAGATACTTGGAAAGACCAGTGCCAACCTCCGACCATCTCCTGACGATCGCCAAAACTGACGAAGATGACGCTAGTGGCAGGGAAATTCCACTGCAATCACAGGAAATCTTTGAAAAATGTCAGAAGCGGCGACGCTCTTTCAAGCGCGCATGGGAGACATTCCAGAGAAAGGAAACTTTGGGAGTGGACTTGAGTAGGAATTGGAGAGAGATGGAGGGGGAAGAAGTGAGGGAAGAAGACAGACACCCCGAAGCTACGGTTATAGGAAATTTAATTCCATAACGTAGACATGGAGTGCTTCCATATCTTAAGGGGGGACGTCCTGTCACGTAGGTTATAATCATTAAATTGCCTATATCTTCTTCCTATTCTTTCACCCGAACTCTGAAATTTGGTTATCTCTCTTTATTTCCTTTTTCCTGTATATTTTGCATCCATTCGTTTGCGAAATATATTTTCATCATATTCGCAAACTTTACCTGTTTCTTTCTCAAAACTGAGAATCGCGCTAGGACCATATTACGTAGATGTCAGGGCTGCAGGGCGTCAGAAGGCGTGATAAGTCGGTTCGCTGAACATAGGACGTAGACAATCGTCTACATTCTCACCGAGCGCGCGAGCTTCTTCTCGGCATAAGTCCGGGTGAGGTGTGATACTTTACATCTGCACCGGTCAGTATTCAGACATTTGTCTGAAAAATCCCAAACTGACACGGCGCTCACTGTGGGCCATGGTCAGCTGTAGTGTGAAAACTGCCCTACATTGGAGACAGGTTGTCTGAGATTTCGCAACTGACACGCAGAAAGTGGCAGTTTACGACAGCCTCTTCTAGTTACGTAGTTGTTATGAGAAAGGGGAGATTATTTCGTTTTTGCGAAATAAACGTTCATCTCTTTGTCTGGGTTTTCATATATACTAGAATGAGCTAGATTTCATTATCACTCAGTAACTTCGCAGTCAAGACTAGAACAAGCCTCGTTCGATTTCTAAAAATCTCTGTTAAAAGAGATGGCCTTTAGTTTGATCGAAGTGGTTTAGTTCTTAGGAATTCTGTGTTTGAGGTATCATATATTATTATCTAGTATATCTAGTATTTTGTGAAGTGTTTATAAGTGCTAAATCGCTATTTATTTCTCTAGGTAGATCTGGTGCAGAGCGAATAATTTATAAGTCTGTATTAATTTCTAGTGACGTGTCTCAGTGGAAAGCAGGATAAATTATATTTCCAGCTTAAATTCAGTCGGCTATTACTAAATTTAATTTAACTGCTAAATAATCAGACGAGAACATAATTTTCAAACTAACTTATAACTGCTAGACTAGATGTCTCATGAGTCGTGACGAGAATATATTTATATATATCTCTAATTCATGATGATTAATTTATGACTATAACTTATTTCACGGGAGTGTTAAATGATAAGTTAAGGTTTACGCCCGCAGTTAAAATATAAAGTATACCCTTAAACATAGGATGTATAAATATTTCATATATATGTTTCTTTATACAGAGATTTCTGTGGTAACCTAACTATACCAGCGTTACGTACTGATGAACCTATCCTGTGAAGACTAAAAAAAAAAAAAAAACTTTTCCCTTAAAGACTTGGTCGTAAGCTTTTCAAGAACTTTAACGTGAACTGAAATAACGGGCCCAGTGTGCCTGAATTAGACCTTCCAGAAACGATATTCTAAAGTACAGCCCTTGTGGCAAGTAACATTATTCATAGCATTAAACTTTCCGACATCTTTTTGACCAAATGTGTGGTGAACCCTGATTATCTGTTGAGAGAAGCTGTCCACCGGTCATTTTCCTAATTTAGGGAAACCTCGTGTTTCTGACATTGTGTGTTCGCTTAACCCTAATTCTTACTTCGTGAGTCAAGATACACTAACTTTAGTCTGAAATAGCTGACGCCTGAAGCTGATGCTCCCCGGAGAAATTTCTGAGAAAAACCAAAACCAGCAAACCACTCTGTAGAGCTGGGATCCGCTTCAGTGAACGACAGAACAGACAAAGGGTGTGAATGTTACCAAGGTTGCGCCAGACGGCAAGCTACATCACGTATGTAATTAGTACAGGGCCCTGATGAAAGAACCGAGTGAAAGTAGACGGTGTGAGGTATGTGAATTTCACCCATGTTTGTAAATTCCATTTATGAAACTTGTTGTCAATGCAAGAATATTTTTTTGACTTCCCTCAGGTTAAAACCTACTACATCTAAGTCGGTTCATATTTGTTTACGAGGAAAGAAAGAAAAATTATTAGACAAACTCATATGTATCATTGAATCTCCTGGCTTTCACTTTACTCATAACGGGACTGTGGGCTTACCTTGAGGGGATGAGATCATATTGGGGTCTATCATTTCTTGTAGCAATTTCATTGATTATTGTTTTGACCACGTGTATATGTTTATTTTCTTTTCTTGATGAATTTTATGTGTTGTGAGGAAATTTTTAGCTGATAAATAAAAAACTTCCCTTTGAAACTAAAAGCAGCGTGTTGGTCAGCTCGTTCAGAATATATATATGTAATCATTTTGATAGTCTTCCACGTCTGTGTGTCTACCTGTTGTCACTGGTGTGTGTGCACGTGAGTGGTATGTTCATTACATATTAGCATATGTTGTCAATAGTCTGTCCGACTCTTACATAAGTGTCGTAGAAGATAGGCCTGAGAGAGAGAGAGAGAGAGAGAGAGAGAGAGAGAGAGAGAAGAATCTTGTCTTTTCCCAGGGGACCGTTCTATTGATTCGCTACCACTGCACTCGTGGAAAGATCTATTTCTGTATTAACTCTCACTGCAGCTATCACTGATTCTATCTATTCAGAAGGGACCAACCAAAGTCTTAATTTCCTATCAAAAAATCTACGACATGACTATTGACGGAATATAACTTTACTCCTAAATCCATTATGTGTAATTGTGTAAGTGACTAGTGTAATATCATGTGGCGAAACAAATAGCTAGTAATGACAAGCGATATTTGTAAAGTAGTCATAACATTAAATTAACACTGATATTGTACGCTGACAGTTTTACCGGGGCGGGAGGGGAAGAATAGGCTCATACTTTTAAAGCCCGTACCAGGCGAGCGAAGCGTGACAAGATAGGCTAAGACACGTGTGCTTTTAATTTAATTAAATGACGGAGTGTAAAAGAGATTTTAATTTTGCGCGTGATAGGATATAATGTTGATATTGTGATTAAATGTTTTATTTTCTCCTTAAATCTAGTATTGATCACAAACCAGCCTGCCAGCGGTCTGAATAGCTCCAGTAACATTCTTAATTATTATCCGGTCTTAGATTTTGACCTGTGCAGTCCTCTTGCTTCATCCAGAGAGAGAGAGTCCAAACGTATAAACATTAAGAATAAATTATAACTGGACATGCAAAATACCCAGATTTTTTACTTCCAATATTATCAGCCCGTGGTGACCAAATATCTATAGAACATTGTTCCAGAACACTGACCATTGTGTTTCTCAAGTGGATATATCCAGAAAGAATACTTGGGTCCATAATCGGCACTCAACCCCCAGAAAGAGAGAAAAGCCGATAGGAGATCCCTTCATTATCATTATTGGTTTTCTAACAGTTTACCCACCGAACATTTTCTTTAAATATCGGGACTACTGTGTACTGTCCATTGTGAACACTTGATCGCGGTTTATATTTTTCTACATGAACTGCCTGACGTGAACCTTATCATAGCCAATAAGCACTATCAAAGCGGGCGTTCCCCATTAGGAAAATTAATCATTCTTGGAGGAACTGGGGCTCACTTGGAGAAGCACCACACTGGACTATGTTAAATACACTGAAGTTACGTTCAAGAGTAGTAGGTAAGCGAGATTGAATGTGGCCACAGATTGACAGAGTTAAAGAAAGAAGAATGAATGTTTCTTATTTTGTATAATCGTTGTACTCACTTCTGTCTTTTCTTGTTCGCTAATACTGTTATTTTTTTTCCAGGATAGATTAACTAGGAACTTTGTTCTTTACGTTATCGTCTATTCCTATAACCTGGTGTTAATCTTTTGACCTTTTGGGGTTACTAACTTCTGCGGGAACTTTTCTCAACAGAGGGGATGACATTTATTGGGGGTATTTTTTCAAATTCTGTAACCTATGATTTTATTGATTTATATATATTGTATGTTGTGCAAAGTTTATATGATAATAAACTTAACAAAACTTAATTACTTGTGTTTTCAGCTCAGCCCAAAACACATACTCCATTTACCATAGTTTTTCACGTTTGTTGTTTTTGTTGTCACATGACTCTCTGTTTGTTTTGTGTTTTTTTTTTTTTTCTTTTTTTTTTTTTTTTTTTTTTTTTTGTGTGTCCTGTGTTCTCATGGTGTGTTGTGTGTTTTTTTTTTTTTTTTTTAGTTAAACATATATGTTAAATGTATGGAGCGTAGAATGGTCTGTTAACAAACTACAGTCGTAAAGATAGGCTGGACTAGAGTATCTTCTCAATCCAGTGACAGATTCTACACATAAACTATTCACTCGTGAACTCTATTTCTCATACTTTAAATCTCATTATTTACCACTTTGTCTGTTCTATTCAGAAGGACCAAATCTATCTATTCTGCCTATCAAATTTACGACAATCGTCAACATTTTCCTTAGCGCTGCTTTCAAAGCATGAAGCCACCACAACATGGTCCCACCTCAGGAAGCCTGCATTAAACATTCGCATGCTCATGCAGCAGTGGTCTCTGTGGTAATTGGTTTTACATGATAAGGTTGCCAGTCCCATGCATAAGCTCTTTATTAGTCGCCAAGTACGACATGCCTGAGGGTGAAGTAGTCCTATTATTTCTTTGTGCATAGTCCCGCGGGAGACCTCACGGGACATCTTCGTACATTAGACTTAAGTTTTTTGCAAAACGTAGCCCATACATTGAGTCAGGCTCTTCGTTGTATGGCATGGGTTTACTTCGTCTTCTGTGTTTACTATGTCTACTGTGTTTACTACGTTTTCTGTGTTTATTTCATTGTCTGTGTTTATTTCGTTTTCCGGGTTTCCTTTGTCTACTGGGTTTTCTTCGTCTTCTAGATTTACGACGTTTTCTGGTTTTTCTTCGTTTTCTAGTTTAACGTCGTCTACTAGGTTTTCTTCATTTTCTGGGTTGTCTTCGTCTTCACAGTTTACTTCGTTTTCTGGGTTTATTTCGTGTATTAGGTTTTCTTCGACTTCTAGGTTTACTTCATCTTTTGGGTTTTCTTCGACTTCTGTGTTTAATTCGTCTTCTGAGTTTACTTCGTCCACTGGATTTTCTTCGACTTGTGGGTTTTCTTCAGACTTGTGGGTTTACTTCGTTTTCTAAGTTTGCTTCTAGAAATTACGCATTTTAGGGTTGTTTTCACCTTCCACCAATGCCTTGTCTTGGCGTTTCCTGTATCCGTTTGAAATTTTTGTGTAGACATTAACTAAGAAAGGGGGAGATACTGTACACATTTTATCTCACTCCATCAAAAGGTCATATTCGTGACAGTTTAAAGGACAACATCAGATAAATTATCAACCCCCCTCTGGATTAAATCGCGTGTGGGCTTCTTTTTTTGTGTGTGAGGGAGGTGTGTGAGAATAGAAGGTACCAATAAATGTAGTCCCATAGCAGGGGCTAACGTAGGGGATTGAAGTGTTAGAGACTTAACTGTACTAGGTTTCTGCTTTATCAGGTGGGGCGATCGGTTCCCTTCCTCGCTATCTTTGCCTTCCCTGACTCGGAACCAGTCAGCTGTTCATTTATAGCTAGGTAGACTAGGTCTTTCCGCTTAACATATACGCTTTTTCCATAATACAATATTTCTGGTTTCGAACCTGGTAACTTTATCTCGGGAAGCAACATTTTTATTTAGTTCACAAATGACATATATTTGTCGCGGTTTCAAATGTTTGGCGCTCAAAATCTGTATATTCCACTGATTGTGGAGAGCTGAAACTTTGCAGGCATTTCCCTTTCTCACGGTACGGTTTAATCTTTCTGGTTTTGACCGCCACTGATCCAGCCGGTTGTGTATAGTGTTACAAAATATAATATAAGGTGGGAATAACTTCATTAAAGTAAGGAAAGTGAAGAGAAATAATGAACTTTGAATGAAGTGTTCGCACTTGAAAGGGCGGATGGTGAACGGTGATGTACCATTTTATCAAGGTGTTTCTTCAGACACCTAGGTAAACGAGTCCTGATCATGGCGCAAACCAACCACTCTTGCTTGTGCATTGGAGTGGTAAATAACACCAGATATAGCAGATTGCTAAAGAAGCATCACTGCAAGACCATATCAGCTGCTTCGGTTTGGCACTGGCTTGCTGCAGAATTAAATCCATTCTTCTTTATGGGATGAAACGAAGGAAAAAGAAAGAGCGTCTGCATGAATGAATGTTCTTTTCTCCCTCATAATGAGCTCGCCTAACCTTTATTGGATGTCAGCGTAAGCCGTTTGGGAGCAGTCGTCACATTCTTTCTTTAGGTTTCGGAGATCTATACGAAGTTTGTGCATCCGATTGGCATCTCTCGCGGCTAAGGTACCAGATTCAAAATACGGTGGCATCAAGATCCAGTCTACCCAGCTGTACATAGTTACACTGACTCTGCTCTTCTGTTAGGGAAGGCACGGCAGCGAGGAAGCTGGACCTAGTAAAGTGAAGTCTCTAACACTTCACTCTCCTACGGCAGTATAGGACTACCTTTTAAACGAAGGTTGGACATCGCGATTATAGTGAATTTGCGATTTTCAACTAGCTTCAACGAAGTTCGTATGTTGTAGGAAACTATGCAGATCGTTAAAATAGGAGATAATAAGCTCAACAGAAAGGTCCGCCCATCAGACAAGCTTTTAGACTTTTTTTCCTGAGGATGTAGAGAATTTGTTGTTGTTTAACTAGGTCTGCTAAGCGTTTCGCACTTTTGCAGCCAATACCAAGTTGAAGAGTCCTTGGTATTATCTACACTGTAGATCTAGGCTTTTTCCTGTGGCTTTTCTGCCATTCCGAAACGTGTTGAGTTGAAGTCATGAGCTCCAGTTTCTCCAGCTTGGCTTTCATTTAAAGGATCATCATATATGGTCCCAAGCTAGAAGGATTTTTAATTTTCTCTTAATCTGACATTAATAATTTGAATATCTGGATTTTTATTAGACCTTAACATTCTTATTATGCTTTTACTAACCATTATATATTGATGTGTGACTATATAATTTAGTTCCCTAGATCTGTTTATTCATAACACCTGTTCTGTAGTAAAGGGTGAATTTCATGCCTGTAATTCTAATATTGGGATTCTCTGTTGTTCAAACTCAAGAAATTGTACAGTAGTAGGAAATGCTCAGTATTACTGTCTTGAATAGATTCTGCACAGTAAGGTTTTTCTATTCTAAAATAGCTGTGATGAGTCACTGCTATTTTATTTTCAACGCGCCCCAATTTTTTTTTTGTTCCATTTTTTAAATTTGGTCCTTTAATTATTCTTAGGCGGTCGAGTTCGTTAGTTATTAATTCTGGGTTATTATTTATGGCCTTAGGAGTACTCAGACAACCTTCACCAACCCTTTTATTTGTGGGGATGGGAGAAAGCCCCGACCCAGGTTGTAACGCGGAACCAGTGAGTCATTCTGGTAGATAGGAGGTCAGAAGCGTTACAGAATATTGCGTATAATTTTGGCGAGTGAGCAGAAATAATTTTGCGATTGCTTGGTCAACGATGAGTCAGGTTAAGATTATGACATGATTTGTTGGGCTCTAATTAATCTATGTGCAGGTATGATATTAGGTCAAAAGTTGGGCAAAGGCGGTTCCTGAGAGATTATGCCAGACGCGATGACTCACCGCATCTGTCTTGCATCAGGCTATTAGCTATATATATATATATATATATATATATATATATATATATATATATATATATATATATATATATATATATATTGAGCGCCAAAGTTAGTTATCGCTCACTAGTCCAAGTATTTTGCGCCGTGAATGAGCGCCATTTCAGTCTGTCTGGTTCCCGGAGATTCTGTAAAGTTGGCGATTCACGGTGGGGAGGTTGTAGATAAACTTAAGCCTACAACGGACTTTGCCTTCTCGGAAGAGGGAGGTACGAGACATCAGTGTAATTGAAGAAAACTCCGCTGCTGTTTGGTTTATAATAACAACTATAGGCTCGCCCTCCTAAGGGTATGACCACACAACAATGGCTGACAAAAGTAATAACACCTTCAACAGGTACTTCCCTTTAATAAATATACACAAACAATAAGGCCTCACACGGCCATCAAACGCGTCAAATACAATAATGAGAAAAACCACTGTAAACCTGCCTTAGCAGCTTAAACTGTCACCTCCATACACGAAGGTACAAACTATACCCCAAATGGCTGCTATAAATATCGCTCACCCGAGCGGCAAAACTATGACACACTCCAAGTCATCGACATCTTATCAAACTACGGCCTGTAGACAATACAATCTAGACCCTTCACTGCTGTAGACTTAACAACGTAATTATCACCATGGTCCGAAAACATGGTAGGCACTCAGTTTACAGTCTACAATATAGACCAGTGATGTCGCTGGCATAAGGGAAACGTCCTTCCCGGACAAGAGACTCACTTCTCACTAACTAATTTTGCGCCTTTTTCCCCGACTTCCGGTAGTCACATGACCCACCAGTTCGGCTAACCTCTGCCTCTCCCGACTGGCTTTTAGACGAAGACAAGACATTAAATGCACTGTGAAATAACGCTGTGACAATACCTCAGCGGGGACTTGTCTCTAAATCAGAGCTCTTAGCTCGTAAAGGCCCAATACCAAAACGGGCTATGTTGCCTGGGGTTGTTTACATACTGCCACAATAATTCAGTAGGCCTAAACCCGAAGCGGGTTAACTCGTCGGTTTGAAGAGTGTCATGAGCAGTGATAAAATCTACAGCCTTAGGCAATTGAATATCTATATAATTACCAAAGGCCCCTTCATCAGTATCGGGGAGAGGAGAGAGGGAAATCATACCTTTTCAAATACTAACGGGAGGAGATGCGTGAGGAAAAGCAACTCATCAGAGCCTCAGATGAAGACGATAGCATCAGAGAGGCCTGAACAGAAACAGAGGAGAAAGAGAGGAGTTTAGCGAGGAACAGTGGGGTTAGATAGAAATACTTAGAGGACAGCCTCTGAGGTAGTGCTGCAGAATCCCTTAGCGTAGCAATTCTACGTGGTGTATTAGTTAGGTGTGCAGGACCGCCTAGAGCGCATGTGAGACAGTGTAGTCATTTAGTTTAAACATCTTCAGCGGGACAGTGTGTTTAGTTAGTATCAATAGTGTAGTCGGGAGTGGTGCCTCTTACTTAGAGACCCCCACCAAGTATATGTTTTTATCCTTAGTTGTTTTCGTGCAAGTGTGAAAGAGAGCGTGGCAAATTTTATATTGTGTCTTTCACTTGATTTGTTCTTTTTTTCAGGTCATGCGAACTCGCACGTTATTGTTGTTTGCTGTGGTATTGATTTGTTGTTTAATAAACTATAAAATGTACACTGGATCAGTTTATCTTTAACTATACTGTACTTGTATGCTTTGACTGTATAGTGGTGTCTGTGGATAACTTAGTGTAACCTAATCTCCTTTCTGGTAGTCAGCGGTGGTGAGACAGTAGCTAGTAAATAAGTCACAAGTGGCGAGGGAGAGTCAATCTAGGTTCTCACCCTCAAAGCTATAAGTTACCTCCTTCCACATTCACTGTAATTCTCATCTTAATCTATCTTCTCAGACTTTCCTGAAAAACTGGTGTTTTGTCTCGGTATTCAGACAGACTATAATTAAAGCCACTTTGTGACAATAGCCCATTCCCAGTTGTAGTCTCAGAATTGTCTTATTGCTAGGAATATTTAATTCCCTAGATTCTTGAGATGTTCTTGTTGGAGCTTTGCGTGTCTTTCTTTTAAAATTTTATCCCATGCTGTTGTCCATTCATCTGTTATTATTCCTATCATTACAGTTTTGATCTCCATTCTGCCTTTCCCTACATTTATGTGGTTTTTAGCAAATCTACTTTTCTTGGAAGCATCCAATTGGCAGAGTGTTTAGAGCACTAGTGGCCTGTCACAGCAAAAGTGCCTGGTTCAAAACACGGTGGTGTCACACTCCAGTCTACCCAGCTGTAAGTGAGTACCTGACTCTGCTCGTGAGTTAGCGAAGGAAAAGGCAGTGAGAAAGGGAGCTAGTCACCCCACTTTTCAATGCTAGACCAAGTATAGTTGAGTCTCCATCGCTTCACTCCCCTATGGTAGTATCTGTTATGGAACTACCTTGACCTTGATAACTACATGTACCATCTAATGCTTAGATCATCTAATGCACCATCTAATGCTCTTCTTGTCTTTACCAATAATCTATATTATCATCCAGCCTTGACATTGCCAGTGGAACCTAAGACTGCAGTTGTTGCCCATGACCACAGACAGTTATTTTCGTGTGTCCATGGAGTTAACAACCAAGAAGTTACATACTTTCATTACTGTGTGCTTGTGTAGAATAGAAAGATTGAAATTGTACGGCAAGGTCACCGATTTGGATCGATGACAAGAACCTGACAAGTACCACTGGAACAAGAAATGAGAAAATGATGCAGCCATGGATTGAACCACACATTGAGGAAACCTTTTGATAGCATTACCAGGTAGTCCTTGTTCTGGAATTCCCAGGGTAAAAGAAGTAGAGACCGGTCAAAGAACTCATGGAGAAGAGAACTGGAGACAGAAATAACAATGATAAGGAAGACATTGAAAGATCTGGAAATGATGGCACGTGACAGAAGAACTTGGTGTGTGTTGAAGGCCTAAGCTCATTGGGGAGCTAAAGTGTATTGATTGATTGATTAGTTGATTAAGTTAACTTTGGCTTCCTCTTCTGCCCTAAATGTCCAGGTTCTCCTTTTTCACTGTGAGTTCCAGTAAAAGGCATGCCTGGCTACAATAAGTAATTCCTGAGGCTATGTCCTGTCCATCTTGACTATCTTTAATCTGTATTCTTATTGTTGATTCTCTTATAGGTTTTTAATTTTGGTTATTACATCTGGCCATAAGATACAAACTATGTATATATATATATATATCCCCTTATATTTACTCTCGCAAAAATAGCAAAGTGTGACGGTGTGCATTAAATCAACAGACAATCAAGATACTCTTCTGTCCAGTTTCATTCGGAAAACGGATTTAACTCATCGTTTTTCTTAAAAATAACCTTAAAATGAAAGTTTTTTAATTTTTACTTCAAGACAAAATTTTAATTTAAAGTATAGCAGATTTATTATTATGGATCAACATGATAAGATGGTTGAAAGGAAGAGACGATCGCGTCATTCACAGCGAGCAAGCGAGACTATAGAAGAAGCATCAATGTAATACATAGTACACTGTAAACAGAAACAACACACTATAATTAAAAACCTGCCAATTTTGATGGGTTGTTGCTAGTACATATAAACTTATAACCACCACATATATTTATAATAATCATTACTTTGTTTCATTTTGTTTCAGGTAGACGTCTAAAGGTGACCGGTTAAAAATCCTCTAAGGCCATTATACTTTATCATTTGCTGCACTTGATGAAAATACTAAAATCTTGAATAATCATAATGGAAGGGGTCGGAGTATTGGAGTCAGGGCCCTGTGTTAGGCCAAATCAGGGCTATGAACAAGAAATTAAATATGGAAATCTTAACTTAAGCCTCACACGTTCAGATTCTGGAAATCAGTCTTCGACAAGTACTGACTTGTGTGATGAAGATACTTTTCACAGAATTGGCCATGCACCTGGAGCAACATACATGCCAGATTCCCCATCATGTGTAAAATACAAATCAATCACAAACATTTATTGAGAGCTTAGGTCTGAGAGTCCTTCTTTGTGCACAGGCATTGGATGCAGTGTACCAAGCACCAGAAAATTTCATATCAGACAAGGATTCTTTGTTGACAGCATCAATGTCTTCAACTTGTTTGCAGTATTCACCCAGAAAAATAGAGCGACAAAACTCTTTTGACACTCCTCATCCTCAAGACACCAATCAACTGTCATGCTCTCCACATCCCCAAGACCCCAGTTCACCTTTTTTTGCACTCTCCCCATCCTCAAGACCCCAATCACCTTTCACACTCTCCTCATTCTCAGTACCACCATTCACCTTTCACACTCTCCACATCCTCAAAATCCTGAGTCACTTTTCACACTCTCCTCGCACATGCTCAAGATCGCAATCACCTTTCAAAATTCTCCACATTCTCAAAACCCCAGTCCACCTTATTTCACATTTATCAATATCTTATCAGGACCCCGCCAATCACCTTTCACACTCTCCACATGCTCAAGACTCCCAGTCACCTTTTTTCACAGACTCCACATTCCCAAGACCCCAGTCACCTTCTTTAACCGACTCCACACCCCCAATGACCCCCAATCAACGTTTCACACTCTCCACATCCTCAAGACCCCAGTTACCTTTCACAGACTCTCTATCCTCAAGACCCCAATCACCTTCTTTCACAGGGGGGGGGGGGGGGGGGGGGGGGGACCTCACCACTGAATACCTTCTTCCAATTGACAATGACAGGCTCAATGACGCAAGATGGACATTCAGCAGGTTTAAATGACACGGGGCATCTTGGGTCTCCAGCAGTGAGTGTTCAGTCGGGTGACTAACTCATATGGAAATAATCTAGAAGTTAACAGTGATCATACACCTTTTACAGTGCTGGCAAACAGCCAGCGAGAATAGTCAGGTATTAACAAATGGGATTCACAGTCCAGTGTACAAAATCTGCTACTTAGAAAATCATCATACTTCAAGTGTAAAGCCACTGCTAATTTGCTACATAACAATTCTAAAAGATGTTTGTGTCTGATCCAGCTTCATCAGTGAAGATGCCTGCCCACGTTTCTGAATTTGTGTCACTGCATGTAGCACCTCTAGGTGTAGTACCAAAGCATATCTGGCATGGACAATTTGGCAAAAGAAGTTTGACAGGGAAGTAATTGAAAGTGCATGCATGCTGAAGCATGAGAAAACAGTCAGCTGCTTATGGTGAGTGCCTTATATCATTTATTTACAAAATAGATTTATGTCCTTATAATCATTGTATCTAGCATACTTGCATTCAATATTTTTGTGTGCGAAGTTGGGCAAACACACAGCCTTTTTATCCTTTTGGATTTCAATGATCACACAACATATTATGTGGTGCCCTTGTACATTATGGGGAAAAGTGGTTGGTAAATTGTGAAAAATAATGCCATGACTGAGCATGAAACCTTCAGTTTACTTTATTATTGATTATACAAGTTTTTTTTTAGATGTGGTTAGGAACATGAGCTCATATAGAATTGCTCCTTCTGGCTCATCAAAAAAATATGTTCTCTTTGTGACCCCAATTTCCATAAGTTGGTTACTAAAAATATACTTTCTTTGCACCAAGATTGAGACTTGAGTTGTAATGATTGTAGACCAAATTTGGTAGCCTGACTAGAAGCTAGTGGATGTGTAAGATTCCCTGCTGGTTTTCATCATGTAGCCAACCAAAATATTTTCCTAAGAATTTTAAAAACTTGTGCACGGATTTTTTGATATGTTAAACAATTTGGTAGAGATTTAACAGTTCAGTATCTCTCATCTAGCAATGGAATCTTTATCATTAACTGAATTTTATTTGTGCAATAATGCTTGCAATTGTATATATTGATATTTTGATATATGCAACAATGAAATGTTGAAAAATATTAAATGAGAAAACAAAAAAAACTGAAATGAAGTTATTAATTTAAAATACTTGTTTTATATATATCTAGAAACTGCATACTGTGTGTTACTTATATTTATTGTCTTTCTGTTGATGGAAAATGATTGCTTTTTCTTATATTCAATTTTTTTTCAATCACTAGATCTCAGTGAGATCAATACAATAGTGAACTAGTGGTACTGACATTGCAATAGAATCAAATACTTGAAATTCTTTGACCTTCCAAATAGTGTTTTAAAATTCTCACCTGTTTTGCAGTTCTTCTTTGACTACTCTTTACAGCGTTATCATTATTACCTTTACCTGACTGAGAAGAAGATACCTTACAACTAATTTGTGCTAAGTCTTCTTGTCCTGTGCTGTCCATCCAATGTCTTTCCTATCCATTTTCATGTATGTCTCCTGTTCCCTTCTCCCACATCTTTCAGCCTCCCTCTACCTCTCCATCCAGGGACCCTAGCCTAGAGGAAACAAGGACCACCCTTCAACAGGTTTTTTCCATCTAATGCCAGCATCCACCTTTCACCTCTTGCTTCACTAGCATGCATCCAGCTTTTGCCATTAGTTCCTTGCTCGTAATTGTGTCATATCATGTCCAGGGTGATTCTACACAAGCTTATAACTTCATGTTAACATTTTTATTGTTTCTCCATGTTTCAGGGCCTAAAAATAGGGCTACCTTCACATTTGAGTTGAAGATTCTTATTTTTGTGTTGGAACCTGGATTTCTTTTTATTCCAAAACATTTCCCAACGCAATTTAAAGCTCCTCTAGCCTACTGCTGTCTTAATTTGATATCATCAGTGGCGGTTCCAGGGGGTTGTCATTGGGGGTGCTGCACTGTTCATTCATTTAAAATTCTGTAACGGTACGTAACACTCACAAATTGTGACCACCATGTAAAATATCAACCCAGACACAAATGATTAGTGTCTTATCTCATCTAAAATCTGTCAAGAACATCTGAAAAGTTATTTTAAAAGTTTACTGCAACTAGGAGTAATCCTTGTCAGTCGAAGCAGTTTCCCGAGTTTCAAGAAACCAGGTTACACAGACATTTATGCTGCTTTTTCTCGTGTTTAAAATTTTCATTGTAACTTCCCTTTAATTACAGTTCATTGTACTTGGAGCTGTCTTTTCTTGCAGCACTTGTTAACTCTTTGACTCCGCAATTATTTTTCACCCTGTGCAGTAATTTTCATTCGTGATAGTCTAAAAACCACGCTCAGAGCGTTGTTCCGGAGTCAATAATAATAATAATAATAATAGCCCCTTCAGTCATAACTGACTATGGGAATGCGCCCCTGAGGTGACAGCCCTCAGCTGCTTATTTTCCTGGTGCTCCTTTCGACGTTTTCTCCTCACCTCTGCTTCTTGTGTGAGCCTCTCTTCGCCCAATCTGAGGTGGCGCCGTAAATAGCATCGCCACGTAGTGCGATCGGCAGCTTCATCCTCCCATGTTGCTGGATCCATGTCCAGTGCCCTCATATCTCTCTTGCACACATCTTTGAACCTCAGCTGTGGTCGCCCAACTGTTCTCTTGCCATCTGCTAATTGTCCGTAGAAGATATCTTTTGGGATGCGACCATCTTCCATGTGGCGAACATGGCCAAGCCAGCGAAGTCTGCGCTGTCTAAGAAGCGTATACATACTTTGAAGGCCAGCACGTGACAACACCTCGACATTTGTCACTTTATCTTTCCACGAGATGCCGAGGATGCGGCGTAGACACCGCAAATGGAAGGTATTGAGCCTTCTTTCTTGCTTAGCATAGGTCGTCCAGGTCTCGCTGCCATATAGGAGTGTGCTGGTGACGCAGGCATTATATACCGCAGCTTCGGTCTTCATTGTGAGTTTAGAGTTTCCCCAAACACGCGATGTGGGCGGGCAAAGGTAGCTGCAGCTTTGCCAATGCGGCTGTCGATTTCTGTATCCAGTGAGAGTTTGTCATTGATGGTAGACCCTAGGTTTGTGAAGTGGTGCACCACTGCCAATTCATAGTTATCGATAGTGATAACTGGTGCAGCACCCACATCCTGACTCAGCACATTCGTTTTCTTTAGACTTATTGTGAGGCCAAAGTCCTTGCATGCTTTAGTGAAGCGATTCATCAAGCTCTGAAGCTCCTGTTGGCTTTGAGTGACGCCTGCAGCATCATCAGCGAACAACAAGTCTCTTATAGTGACCCTTCTGATTTTTGTTTTTGCCTTCAGCCTTGAAAGATTAAACAGACGGCCATCTGCCCTAGTGTGAAGGCATATTCCTTCAGTTGCATCTCTGAATGCATGTTTCAAGAGTAAGGCAAAGAAGATTCCGAAGAGGGTCGGAGCCAGAACACAGCCTTGTTTAACGCCACTTCGTATTTCAAAGGGCTGTGACGTGCTTCCAGCATATTGGACTGTTCCCTTCATGCCGTCATGGAATGACTTGATCATTTCCAGCATTTTAGAAGGGCAGCCTATTTTCAGGAGGATTTTAAAGAGTCCATCCCTACTAACCAGGTCGAATGCTTTTGTGAGGTCTATAAAGGCGATATATAATGGTCTTTTCTGTCCTCTTGATTTTTCCTGAAGCTGGCGGAGAGAGAAGATCATGTCTGTTGTTGATCTGCCAGCTCGGAATCCACACTGTGCCTCTGGATATATGCGCTCAGCTAACTTGTGTAGTCGCATTAAGATGACTTTGGCAAAAACCTTACCAACAATACTAAGAAGAGAGATGCATCTGTAGTTATTGCAATCACTTCTGTCTCCTTTATTTTTATACAGTGTTACAATCTTGGCATCTCGCATGTCTTGAGGAATAGTTGTCTCTTCCCAGCACTGGCACAGCATATATGCAGGGGATGTAATCGTCTGCTATTACAGCATTTGATTAAATCAGGAGGAATCCCATCACTGCCTGGTGCTTTGCCAGAGGCCAAGCTATCAATGGCCTTGCTGAGTTCCTCTAATGTTGGTTCGGCATCCAGCTCCTCCATAGTTGGCAGAACTGTTGACACCATCAAGGGCTGTGCAGGCGTAAACGGTATTGTTCTTCTCTAGCGTAAAGCTCAGAGTAGTGCTCGACCCACCTCTCCATCTGCTTACCCTTATCGGTTAGCTTCTCTCCGCTGATGGTTTTTAGCGGTGCCGTCTTACTTTTATGGGGGCCAAGTGATTTCTTTATACCGTCATACATTTGTCTAATGTTGCCTGTTTGCGCTGCGATCTGGATGCTCTCACTGAGCTGGAGCCAGTAGTCATTTGCACAGCGTCGAGCAGTTTGTTGAACTTTGCTTCTCGTAGCCCTCAGGATCTGTAGGGTTCTGGCACTCGGTGAACGTTTGTATTCATTCATAGCACTGCGCTTAGCTTCAATGACAGGTGCCATCACATCTGATGAAGCATCAAACCAGTCATTTGACTTGGCTGTTTTCTTACCAAAGGTGGCAAGTGCAGTACTTTGAATGGTGTGCCGTAGATGCTCCCAGTTCTCTGTAATAGTATCACCATGCTGAGGGCTACTGAGCACTTTCTCGAAGGTCGCAGTGAATTGAGCGATCATGAAAGGGTCTGACATCTTGCTGGTATCAATGCGTGGTTTCCCTTCATGTCTGACACGATAGAGTTTTCTAGGATTCTTGTGCTCTCGAATTTTGCAGCAGAACCAAGGAGGTGATACTGTATCAACAGTATGCCACTACGCTACCAGCGCGATGGAGTAAGCACAGCACCTGCTGAGGAGTAGGCCCCTTCTGACGAAATCAGGTCGAAGTTGGTTGCCAGTGCTTTGGATCGTGGGTGTCTCCCATGACCCCTTATGCTGGGGTTTTGTCTGAAAGTAAGGTGGTTGGTCACGCTAGTGGTCATGGTGGGACGCACAAGCTCTAAGAGCCATTGGTCCATTTTTCATTCTTCTTGCCAATACCAAAACTGCCCAGACATGAAGGCCAATGAACATTGATCGGCATCCCACTCTAGCGTTTAAAGTCACGCAAGGGGTGACAAGTGTTCTTGCCTAGGTTTGCTTTTTATAATTGCTGTTTTAGATTCTCGTAGAACTCCATATTTAGCCTTCTGAGGCAGAGTACACAGAGTAGGAGCGCATACACACTGACAAAAGGGTTGATGGGACCTGAGCTATTTTGCAGGCGGAGGCGTTAACAGGCGTTCTGATCCATTCTCGCCCTGGTTCAAACCATTTTAGTTAAGCGATTTTTTGACCGCCATGTCGTGAAATATTCTAATCCACATATATAAATTAAAAAGTAAATGTAAAGCCTAACAAATAAATTCTATAAAAGGAAGAAGAATGGTAAAGAACAGTGCTGTCACAATGACAGTAATCGAAATCCCCTTTGTTTTATGCTTCGTCTGCAAATTGTAACGTTTCCACGTTAAATATAAGCCACTGCATACATACATGCGTTTCCACAACCCAATAAAACGGGTATTGCATTTCTAAGAAAAAACATTGACGAGGCACACTGCGTAAAGACTCTAAATTAATTCCATAACATTAATTATACTACGTTTCTCCAAAACGAACGAAACAGATGGACTCAGATAGAAAGATTTTAGGAGGGATCCTGAACTGGCCACACAACACAAGCAGACACTAAACACGAGTCTCGTCTATATTAATGCCACCCCTAACACGCGTGTAAGGGCCACATGCACTAACTTTATTTCAGACGGACAGTGATAAAAACACTACCCTCCTTCCCAGAGTTAGGTTTTAAAACCTGAGAAAAACGCTTATTGGGGAAACCTGACATTCCTTACTGTTTTATGTCCGAAATCCTGACATTAGTCTGAAAGTACAGCAGGACAGGTGGCGTTCTAACATAAAAAAAAAAAAAAACAACTACACGAATATCCTATAAAATACATATTTTGAACGCAGCCACTTAGCTCCATTAAACTTATATATTCGGATTCCTTAAGACTTGCTAACAAAGAATATGTTAAGTGTTACGCAAATAATCCAGGAATTAATAAATTATAGGCAAAAGAAAAAAATAGTGAGGGTGTCAGACAGCCCCAAAAACATCAGAATCGCTCAGTGAAAGAATTTTAAACCACCATTGTACGGAAATAGGCCAGAAGTTACATTTGAATTGATTGGATGGAATGATATGTAAGGCTAAACACGATTAGTCGGACTATAAATGCTATCTTTTGTTGTCAAGGGAGACGGAAGTAAGAGTACTTTTTTTCAAACGATTGGGTAGAGATGGCCGATTGGTTAGGTCTGTTAATATAGTTAATTGATAGCGTTAGTTCGAGACCACTAGTTCAAATAAGCTTGATAAAGCAACAGTGCGTTGAAGCCAGCTCATATTTTTGCTAAATAAAAGCCTGGAACATAAGCAGATGGGAATTTGTGCCAGTATTGTGCCAGAATTCATTGCTAGTCAACGTATCTGTGTTTATTTCCATGAATTGTGGTAGGCTGAAATATTTGATCTCTTTTTAATGAAAATTGAATGTACATTGATAATTTATGTCTGTATATATGTGCAGTTCAGTAGCGAACAAGAGGCAAGGCCTATAATATATATAGTGCTCCAACCTGAACAGAAGGTGTCGGAGAAAAGTAACACTACATGGAATTACCAGGCATAGTACACTGACACCTACCTTATGATATGGAAGGACTTATAGCTGAAAGTGCAGAGGCGTAGTAACCATTAAGGAGGTTAATACTGGAGTAAACTGCTTCAGAAGAAGATAGCAGTAAAAATAAAGCTCTGAACTCTGTGTTTGTGATGTGTTGTGCTCAGTCTAGCCAGATAGTATAAATTAGTTCTGAAGTAGGAGGTACATCCTTCTTGTTTCAGGGACTGTGGTCCTAGTATTGAAGCCGCACCTGGTCTGAGCGTTTGCTGAATCCAGAGGCTGACAGCATACTCTTGGGTCCCTATAGTAACCAGTGAGGTGTCTTCAGAAACAGTGAATAGTCGAGCAGAGGAGTCCTTGCCTGCCGCCATCACGAAAGTTAAGCCAAAAGAGCTCAACACTATGTACCCCTCGTAAATGACACTAACTTAATTAAAGAGGGGCAATTAATTGTTTTAATGTTCGGAACTGAGACCATCTCCAATACTAGTTCCAACATACACAAGCACATGCAGTCATGATGTCTAATAAGAATCTATCTTGACGAACAAAACCAGTATTACCTCCTATTACCACATCACAACTCACACACATAGAATACTAATATTGTATGTCAATGCAAAGACCACATTTATATCTGTGTACATAATATTTGAAATTACATGTTATTATATTGCCTGGTTCACTGTGTAGTTGAATCAGGATCACTATTGTAGAGAAAATCAATACATATGTACATATCTGAAATTTATCATTGAATCGTTTAAGATAGTCTTCTAGAGTGTTGACTGTTTGTGAGTGTCACAGAATCGTCATGTGTGGTGGCATAGTTAAATTGTTTATCTGTGGTTGTTGTCGTGACTTACACTTCATCATTTGCATAACCCTAGACATATAACGTTGCCAACACAATATTCCAGAATAATTCTGACTGAGATATAAATATGTGGCAGTAAGTAAGGTCTAGTCTACACTAGTCCCAATTAAACTATTTTATATCATCTTTACCACAACCGCAAAAACCTATCCGTGTTCTCTAGCTTTATAGCCAATAAAATGTGTAGTCCTTCTCGCTCACCGTTCCAGAGCCCGCCAGGCGCGGTTCCTGAAGTGCAGCTATATCCACCTGAAGTCGTTTAAGCTCATCATTAATTATGGCTGTCTTCCTTACATCGTTTGACATCCTGTAGGCATTTCGGATAGTTAAACCAGTTCAAAAAACATTAGTTTACCGGACGGTTCCAGCATCCCAAATCTGTGAGAGTTTGCTTATTTCTATTTTTTTTCAGATAATTGCTTGGTGCAAAATTTTCTGACCTCCAGTTCGGGTTTGACCCTAATCCCCATTGCATACCCAATGGGGAAGAAGAAAGCAGACAGTGGCGGGGGGGGACCAACACCTTATTGACTGGGGCTGCCGCAGCTTGAAGCGGGCACGTAGCCTGTCCAAGTGAAAAGGATCCTTAGAACCTCTTCACACTGTCGGAAAGTAGCCCCTGCGGCAGCATGTTTTCTAACGCCAATTGGGCTCAAAAAGCTTATAACAGCCGGTAACCTGCTGACTTCCCGTGTTTTGCCGACTACCTATAGGGGTGAAGCTGGAGTGTACTCTCCAGGGCCGCGGGCTTGGGGCACCGAGTTTAGTATGGAGATCAAGCTGTTGCCCATGCAGCCTGTTCCCCCTCCTCCACACTGCCGGTAGATCAACAAAGGGAACTGTCGACAGTAGCCGATACAGATTTGGTACCAAAAGCCATGTCGCAGGGAGTTGCAGAATCGACATTAGACTGCCTTAGGGACTCCGACCACTCCGGATTTATCCTCAGGGTTTACTATAATAGACTCCCGAAAGGCCCAATTCCATAAATGGATATTCCCCCGCAAGGCAGATCGGTGGTTTGAATTCAGAGTTCCTTCTCTTAGATAAGCTACCAACCAAGGATCACGAGCCCTATCTGCCCGAAGCTGCTGGTTTTAAGGCGCCAGTTTCGCTCGCCTTTGCCCCTTCTCCCGTCAGTGGAAACAGTTTTTTCCGCCGGGCTCAAATTGAGCCACACGTGAAGGCCGGGAGCTGGACTTGGTTGTCAGAGGCTTTTTGAGGCGCGTGCCATAGAAGTATTTTATCTGCAGTGAGAGCTTATCCTCACTACAACTCCCGGCAATAACAACCTTTGGAACAAAGAGTTAAATAAATTCAATCCCACAACGCAGGTGGCTTTATATAAAACAAGCATTCGCAATAAAGAGGTCAAGGTCACTTGAACTGAAATCGTTTGCAGCAACCACCACGGCTGTTTGTGCCCCTAATCCACATAAGGTGTTAGATACTGTAATTTTTTTTTTTTTTTTTGTTAATTCAACCCTTCCGGTGTAACACTCAATTTTTTTGGTCCGTGGTTATTATTGTTTAAGAATGTAGTATTTAGACAGCAGTTTGCAGTCCTTTTCTTAGGGAGTGCTAGCAGCTCACCAGCTCAAAAAAGAAAGCCGCCACCTGAATCATTGTCTGTTTCCTCAACTTTGTCTATATTGCTGCTACGATAACATGTATCCATGCATGTTGGGTTGTTTTCTTGAAGAGAGATCTCGGTATTATTTTCAACATTTTATTCTAAACTAATATTATCTTTTCCCCATTGTATTTTTAGACCTAAATGTTGCGACTTCTCTACTCGGGTATTTTCAGTGTCTTGCCATCTGTTTATGGTATTTGGGACAGAAATCCAGGACATTGGCAAATTTTTAGCTGTTTTGTCAGAGTCCAGTTGATTATTATTTTTTTGTTGGTTGATGTCTTTTTTCATAATTCAGCATGTAACTAGTAAGAAGAGAGATGGTGAAAATAGGCATCCCTTCCCACGCTGTTGTTCTTAAAATCACACTCAAACATTCTGTTAAATGCCCTTCATTGAAAATTTGGAATTTCATCTCTTTATATGTTTTCTTTATTAGATTAGGGATCTTCAGGACTTCATAATGCCTCATCAGTTTTCAAAGTGATTCTCTATCAAAATTGTTAAATGCTTTTTGATAGTGTAAAAGTCCAATGTAAAGTGAAAACTCCTGCTGCTTCTCTTAGTTATGAAAGAATACTTACATACTTAGTCGTTCCCCTTCTACCGTGAGGTGTAGAGGTTTGGAAGAGAGAGCGCCAGACTATCTTATCGGCTGTCTTCCGCCTGGCCTGGTTCCATTCTAGTCCTCGGTCCTTCAAAGATTGTCTAATGTTGTCCTCACAGCAGACTCTGGGTCATCCTGGGGGTCTGGATCCCTGGCTCTTTCTTTCCAATGCTTGTCGTGGTAGCCAATCTTCTCCCATTCTGCAGACATGGCCAAACCATCTTAGTTGGGACTGTTCTACTTGGGTCTGCAGGGGGTGGGATTTTAGGCCTTGACTTATCGTCTGGTTGCAGATCATGTCTCCTCTTCTTGTTACTTCAACCACCTTCCTCAGATACCTCATTTCTGAAGTATGGATCTGGCTTTTGTGGGTTGTAGTCTTTGCCCATGACTCGCATCCATATGTCAAGACTGGGACATAGGTGGAGCGGATATATTGCCATCTTCATTTTCTTACCAACCACTCTCTTGCTGAGGAATCCTCGATTTATGGCCTGAAAAAGAATCCCGTTGCTGCTTTTCAAGTGGCCAACTCTTCTTTGATGCCTCCCTTTCGGTCTATAATAGCTCCGAGGTATTTAAAGTGGTCAACCTGCTCCAGGACCTGTTCTCCCAGCTTAATCTAGTCTTCTATCTTCTCGTGATATTGCCAAGGACTTTGTTTTAGAGTTGCTTTTGACCATCCCTCTCTTCTTCAGCTCTTCTTTCCAGACTTGCAGATTGGATTGGAGGTGTGCCTCTGATTTAGCAATACAGCAACATCATCAGCAAATGCCAGCTCTGAAATACAGACCTGTCTCATCTTCCAGTACCCCACTGAATACTTTCTTGTTCTCTCCTTACATGCCTTGATGATATCGTCCATGAGGAGTATGAAAAGATAAGGTGACAGGATATCACCTTGTCTTACACCAGTGGTGGTGGTCCTGAACTCTTCTGACTTATGGTTTGCTGTCCTCACATAATTTCTGCAAGACTTGTAGAAGCTCTGTATAGCATGAATCAGAGGTGCTGGAGTGTTCTTCCTTGCCAAACAGTCCCAAAAGTTTGCTCCAGGGGACCCTGTCAAACGCCTTTTCCAGATCTATGAAACAAAGATGGATCTCACTCTTATACTCAAGAGCCTTTTCACTCAGCTGTCTGAGTGTGAAGATTAGGTCTAGAGTACTTCGGTTTGCTCGGAATCTACACTGGACTTCATCCAATTGTGGCTCAGCTAGGCGTCGGAGTCTCTGCTCTAGGATTCTAGAGTAGATTTTACCAGGGACACTGAGAAGGGATATGCCTCTATGGTTTCCACATTGTCGATTGTCACCCTTTTTGAAAATTGGTGTTATGATGTTGCACCACGTTAAGAGTAATAGGCCGCCTTGATGCTCCCATGTACTTTACCATTTCTGGTGTTATACCATCAAGTATTCCATATTTATGTCATCTTCATCACCATTGGTTTTCTCTTCTGTGCTAGTGGTTATCATTTCTGATGCTTGACCATGCTCACCATCCAGGAGTTCTGAGAAATATTCTTTCCATCTTTCCATTACTTCCTTTGGGGCAGTAAGCAATTTGCCTTGCTTGTCCTTTATAAATTTGAGAGGGCATTGTTTTTCCTTCCTCATGTTCTTTAGGGTCTTACTTACATAGTTGTTCCCCTTCTACCGTGAGGTGTAGAGGTTTGGAAGAGAGAGCGCCAGACTATCCTATCGGCTGTCTTCCTCCTGGCCTGGTTCCATTCTAGTCCTCGGTCCTTCAAAGATTGTCTAATGTTGTCCTCCCAGCGGACTCTGGGTCGTCCTGGAGGTCTGGATCCCTGGCTCTTTGTTTCCCATGCTTGTCGTGGTAGCCGATCTTCTCCCATTCTGCAGACATGGCCCAACCATCTTAGTTGGGACTGTTCTATTTGGGTCTGCAGCGGATGGGATTTTAGGCCTTGACGTATCGTCTGGTTGCGGACCATGTCTCTTCTTGTTACTTCAACCACCTTCCTCAGATACCTCATTTCTGAGGTTTGGATCTGGCTTTTGTGGGTTGTAGTCATTGCCCATGACTCACATCCATATGTCAAGACTGGGACATAGGTGGAGCGGTATACAGCCATCTTCGTTTTTCTTACCAACCTCTCTCTTGCTGAGGAATCCTCGATTTATGGCCTGAAAAAGTCTCTCAGCTGCTGCTTTTCGAGTGGCCAACTCTTCTTTGATGCCTCCCTTTCGGTCTATAATAGCTCAGAGGTATTTAAAGTGGTCGACCTGCTCCAGGACCTGTTCTCCCAGCTTAATCTGATGTCTTTTCTTTCTTCTCGTGATATCACCATGGATTTTGTTTTAGAGCTGCTTATGACCATCCCTCTCTTCTCCAGCTCTTCCTTCCAGACTTGCAGGTTGGATTGGAGATGTGCCTCTGATTTAGCAATCAGGGCAACATCATCAGCAAATGCCAGCTCCGAAATATAGACCTGTCTCATCTTCCAGTACCCCACTGAATACTTTCTTGTTCTCTCCTTACATGCCTTGATGACATCGTCCATAAGGAGTATGAAGAGGTAAGGTGATAGGATATCACCTTGTCTTACACCAGTGGTGGTCCTGAACTCTTCTGACTTATGGTTTGCTGTCCTCACATAATTTCTGCAAGACTTGTAGAAGCTCTGTATAGCATGAATCAGAGGTGCTGGAATATTCTTCCTTGCCAAACAGTCCCAAAGTTTGCTCCAGGGGACCCTGTCAAACGCCTTTTCCAGATCTATGAAACAAAGATGGATCTCACTCTTATACTCAAGGGCCTTTTCACTCAGCTGT
This sequence comes from Oreohelix idahoensis, assembly GCA_024509875.1. Classification (NCBI taxonomy): domain Eukaryota; kingdom Metazoa; phylum Mollusca; class Gastropoda; order Stylommatophora; family Oreohelicidae; genus Oreohelix; species Oreohelix idahoensis. Next base: position 40,610 of record JAMPIV010017132.1, on the reverse strand, counting down.
CTGAGTGTGAAGATTAGGTCTTGAGTACTTCGGTTTGCTCGGAATCCGCACTGGACCTCATCCAATTGTGGCTCAGCTAGGCGTCGGAGTCTCTGCTCTAGGATTCTAGAGTAGATTTTACCAGGGACACTGAGAAGGGATATGCCTCTATGGTTTCCACATTGTCGATTGTCACCCTTTTTGAAAATTGGTGTTATGATGGCAATCTCCCATCCTTTGGTATGGTCTTGTTGCACCATGCTGCCTGTAGGACCTTTAAGAGTAATAGGTCGCCTGATGCTCCCATGTACTTAACCATTTCTGGTGTTATACCATCATGCCCTGCTGCTTTGCCCATCTTGATTTTCTCTAGTGCTGCCCTCAGTTCTTCCATCTTTATGTCATCTTCATCATCATTGGTTTCCTCTTCTGTGCTAGTGGTTATCATTTCTGATGCTTCATCATGCTCACCATCCAGGAGTTCTGAGAAATATTCTTTCCATCTTTCCATTACTTCCTTCGGGGCAGTAAGCAATTTGCCTTGCTTGTCCTTTATAAATTTGAGAGGGCATTGTTTTTCCTTCCTCATGTTCTTTAGGGTTTTATAGAACAATTTCTGGTTTTCTTGCGCATCTTTTTCTAGCTTTTCTCCAAATTCTTCCCAGGACTTCTGTTTTGCTGCTACCACCTTGTTCTTTGCTTCTGTTCTGAGTGTCATATATTCTCAATATTTCTCCATTTTTCCTGCTGTGTTTTTAGCTCCTAAGTATTGTTTCCATGCCATTTACTTCTCTCTTATTTTCTCTTTGACTTCCTCTGTCCACCAAGGTGTCCTCTTTCTCTTGTTCCCAAGTCGGACTTCACCACATGCTTCTGCAGCAGCTGTCTTTATGATGTCCTTGAATTTAAGCCACAGGGTTTCCAAGTCATCAGGTTGTTCTTCTGTGTTTCTCACCACTGTAGCAATAAGCCCCTGATATCTGGTCTTAATTTCTGGCTCTCTCAGCTTGTAGGTCTTAATGCTCATTCCTCCCATTCGTTTACTTAGTTTCTTGCGTGATGTTGGGCAGTTCCTAGGCTGTGCAACTCTTTCAGTTGTTTTTTTTTTTTTTACTGTAAGCAGGTAGTGATCACTTCCAATCTCTGGCCCCCTCCAGACTCTAGCATCCCGGACATATTTGAATGAGCTCCTCTTAACTATGGCATAGTCGATCACTGACTTCTCATTCTTTGTTGGTTCACATCTAGTGTATGCATGTATGCGCTTATGGGGGAAACTTTGTGTTTGTAATAATCAGATTCTGATCACTGCAGAATCTAAGGAGTCGCTTTCCATTGTCATTGAGAGTATCTTCTCCATATCTTCCGATAACCCCACCCCATCTAGCATGGTCATTTCCAACTCTGGCATTGAAATCTCCGAGCATGATAATTTCATCTAGGCAGTCATCCACTGTCCTTTGAAGCAGCTCGAAGAATTCCTCCTTGACCTCTGCTCTCTCATCCTGATTTGGCCCATACACTATGACCAGGTTGACTATGGTTTCTCCTTCTTTTAGTTTTACAACCATAATGCGCTCCGAGACAAAGTTCCATCCCTTGATACTATCTTTTTGGTTTTTGGCCACAATCCAACCCTTATTTACTTAGTCGTGTAGAGTTTTGGAAGAGAGTGCGCCAGACTATCCTATCGGCTGTCTTCATCCTGGGCTGGTTCCATTCTAGTCCTCGGTCCTTCAAAGATTGTCTGATGTTGTCCTCTCAGCGGACTCTGGGTCGTCCTGGGGGTCTGGTCATTTGTTTCCATGTGTGAGTTTAATTTACTCACAACTTTAAACTATTTACACAGAATTTTGATAGCATGGACAATTCTACTGTTAAACTCCTTGTTCTTATTTGCTGTACAAATGGAGCTATATTCATGTTCTAACATCACTTCTAGTGTCAGTTCATATTTTTTTCTATAATCTTCATGTTTATATTTTTGTTTTTGTCATAATTTCATATATCAGTTCTGTAGAACTAAGAGAATTAATGTTTTAGAATTATGTGAACTACATTTCAAAACATAATGAAAGAATTGGACTCATTCGTGTCATGTGAAGTGACTAATGTGAGGATGTGCATAAATCTGGCAACCTCGTCAAGTAAAAAATTGCTACAGAAACCATCACTGCACATGAAATGCTCTGATGCTGGCTTCCTGGGGATCATCTTGAGTGGTGCCTTCATGCTCATCAGGAGAGAAAAGGGAAATGGTGACATTTAAAAATACTAGACACCTTGTGGTGGTCAACTGATAGTTTATTACTTGTGGTGATCAACTGATAGTTAATCACTTGTGGTGACCAATTAATAGTTAATCACTTGTGGAGTCACCTGATAGTTACTCACTTGTAGTGATCAACTTATAGTTAATCACTTGTAGTGATCAACTAATAGTTAATCACTAGCACCTGTGTTTTCGGCTTTTAGGTGGAGTCAGTAAACTTAACCTCCACACTATTTTCCTTACTGGCACACAATTATTATTCTTATGCACTTACTTACTTAGTCGTTCCCCTTCTACCGTGAGGTGTAGCGGTTTGGAAGAGAGAGCGCCAGACTATCCTATCGCGGCTGTCTTCTTCCTGGCCTGGTTCCATTCTAGTCCTCGGTCCTTCAAAGATTGTCTAATGTTGTCCTCCCAGCGGACTCTGGGTCGTCCTGGGGGTCTGGATCCCTGGCTCTTTGTTTCCCATGCTTGTCGTGGTATCCGATTTTCTCCCATTCTGCAGACATGGCCAAACCATCTTAGTTGGGACTGTTCTATTTGGGTCTGCAGCGAGTGGGATTTTAGGCCTTGACGTATCGTCTGGTTGCGGACCATGTCTCTTCTTGTTACTTCAACCACCTTCCTCAGATACCTCATTTCTGAGGTTTGGATCTGGCTTTTGTGGGTTGTAGTCATTGCCCATGACTCGCATCCATATGTCAAGACTGGGACATAGGTGGAGCGGTATACAGCCATCTTCGTTTTCTTACCAACCTCTTTCTTGCTGAGGAATCCTCGATTTATGGCCTGAAAAAGTCTCCCAGCCCCTGCTTTTTGAGTGGCCAACTCTTCTTTGATGCCTCCCTTTCGGTCTATAATAGCTCCGAGATATTTAAAGTGGTCGACCTGCTCCAGGACCTGTTCTCCCAACTTAATCTGATGTCTTCTGTCTTCTCGTGATATCACCATGGATTTTGTTTTAGAGCTGCTTATGACCATCTCTCTCTTCTCCAGCTCTTCCTTCCAGATTTGCAGGTTGGATTGGAGATGTGTCTCTGATTTAGCAATCAGGACAACATCATCAGCAAATGCTAGCTCTGAAATACAGACATGTCTCATCTTCCAGTACCCCACTGAATACTTTCTTGTTCTCTCCTTACATGCCTTGATGACATCGTCCATGAGGAGTATGAAAAGATAAGGTGACAGGATATCGCCTTGTCTTACACCAGTGCTGGTCCTGAACTCTTCTGACTTATAGTTTGCTGTCCTCACATAATTTCTGCAAGACTTGTAGAAGCTCTGTATAGCATGAATCAGAGGTGCTGGAATGTTCTTCCTTGCCAAACAATCCCAAAGTTTGTTCCAGGGGACCCTGTCAAACGCCTTTTCCAGATCTATGAAACAAAGATGGATCTCACTCTTGTACTCAAGGGCCTTTTCACTCAGCTGCCTGAGTGTGAAGATTAGGTCTTGAGTACTTTGGTTTGCTCGGAATCTGCACTGGGCTTCATCCAGTTGTGGCTCAGCTAGGCATCGGAGTCTCTGCTCTAGGATTCTAGAGTAGATTTTACCAGGGACACTGAGAAGTGATATGCCTCTGTGGTTTCAACATTGTCGATTGTCACCCTTTTTGAAAATCCGTGTTATGATGGCAATCTCCCAATCCTTTGGTATGGTCTTGTTGCACCACGCTGCCTGTAGGACCCTTAGGAGTAATAGGTCGCCTGATGCTCCCATGTACTTAACCATTTCTGGTGTTATACCATCATGCCCTGCTGCTTTGCCCATCTTGATTTTCTCCAGTGCTGCCTTCAGTTCTTCCATCTTTGTCATCTTCACCACCAATTCTTATGCACACCAGCCCTAAAAGAGTTATTGTGTTGCTGCCAATAACGCCTTCTGAAGTTCCTGGGGGTCTCTGAATAGACAAATAAAGAAGAGGACTACTGCTCCCTTAGGCATTCTGTAAGAAGCAACTAATATGAGGTTGTGCATGAGGCTGACAACCTCATCATGTAAAACAGATAACTACACAACTACCACTGCTAGAGCACGTCAATGGTGATGGCTCATTAAGGAGTGAAAAAGGAGGTGACAACAACTAATAAAACAGTGACAGCACTAAGAGATATCATAGACAACAACTAATAAAACAGTGACAGCGCTAAGAGATATCATAGACAACAACTAATAAAACAGTGACAGCACTAAGAGATATCATAGACAACAACTAATAAAACAGTGACAGCGCTAAGAGATATCATAGACAACAACTAATAAAACAGTGACAGCACTAAGAGATATCATAGGATTGTCTCCAAACATTGCCTGCACAAAGTATTCACATACCTTTGCAGCAATGGTTTCTGTGACAGTGATTCTCATGATGAGGTTACCAGCTCCAAACACAATCTCATATTAGTCACCTTATACGACATGCCTAAGAGTGCTCTTCTTTCTTTGTCTCACAAGAGACCCTCTAGAAACTACACAGGGCTGGCTTTCTTTGCAGAGCCAAAATGTAGCTCTTGTAGCAAACAAAGATTTCTTTGTCAGAATGTCAGCCTACTTTCTGTTATATGATGACGTAATTGGTTGAGTGTAGGGCATTCACATACAGACATCGTGGCTTAAGGGGAGGAGTTGAATTGGGAAGAGGTTTTACAGAATTATTTACAAAATTTCATTTTAAACATTGTTGGTTGAATCTACAGCTCACATGATGAGGCACAACTAAGAGCATTTCCTATTAAAATGTAGGAAGTATGAACAACAGAGAAAACGAATATTACATTATTTACAGGCATGCAGTTCATCCATAACTGTGGAACAGGTGTTGAGAATAGATAAACCTAGAGAACTGCACAATATAATTAAACAGTATATAACAAGAACTAAAATTAATATATAAGGATCAATGATGGTGTGAGGTTAAGGGTAGTCTGATGTGGATGATGGAATATAGTTGGTGGATTTGGTGTAATCTCAGACACCCCTGGGCTGTCTCACCCCTTTTAACCTTGTTAACAACAGGGCAATTATGAGAGACTTTACTTGGTTTTTTTTTTTTTTTTTGGGGGGGGGGGGGGGGGGGGGGGGGGGGGGGGTGGGGGGGGGGGGTGTATTGTTTTTTTTTGTGTGGTTTGTTTTGAATATGTTTTTATTTTTTTATTGTTTGTTTTTAGGACAGGGGAGGTCACACACACATACATTCACACAATTTTGGTTTTGATTTACTCTGGACTGAGTGGAGGGGGGAAGAAGGTACTATATTTAGATATCAGAAATCAGATTTTGTTGTCTTGAATTTAGTACACTATATAGCCTTATTATAACCCATCAAAGGTTGAACGGGATATTTTATTAAAAAAAACAACAAGAACAAAGAGTATGATGGCACAAGACTGTTGGTTTCCAAGGAAATATTGACCTTATTGAAATGCATATAGGTGTGTGTTAATAAAGTTGGAAAAATTATTCCGTGCTAAGATTATATTAACTCTGGTTGGGTAGCTAGATGGCGAATATCTATGAAAAATGCCACTTCTCTCTCTATCCCAGACTGTCTTTCTGTTTTACGCAGGTCCCACAATGGATGCATTTTTTTTACAAATGATGTTTTAAAAACATGCTGCAGGCATACATTTTAATTCAGCAGATGTGTATATTATGCATCACACATTATGAAATTGGTTGAAGAATGTTATGAATTACTGAGAGTTCTTTTTTATGTAACCATTTGTTTTTCAATTCTTTTATAAATAAGTACAATTGTGTACTTACACGAGAATATTTTAGCTCTTTAAATTCCTTGGTAGTAAATGCTCTTGAATATAAACGTATTTTGAGCTGAAAGTTAATCCAAGAAGTTTTATCGCAAACAAATGACAATTCTAATTTTTCTTATTTTTTTATGTGAAGTGACACACTGCTGAAGTAGAATCCATGCTACCCAGTTCTGGCCTATTCCATTTAATTAATTTGTTACTTAAAAGTATCATAGCAAGAAATTTGTGAAGCACATGATCAAAATAATTAAAATTCATTAGAAATAATCTGTTACACTTGACAGTCTATGACTATGATGTCTATGACAACACTGTTTGTAAACAAATTATCTAGCAACGTTACCAGATGATAAAAATTAAGCAGCAGAATGCTTTTTTTTTTCTACCAGTATAAAACATGGTCCACAGGAAGTGGTCACATTATTTAAACCAGCTTATGGCCATATATTTTCTCATATTGAATTAAAATTTGGACTTGTATCATGTTAGCGCCACATATTACCTGTAGGTAATTTTGTAGGACAACCTGGCACACAACACGGCTCATTGGTAGAATTGGTTTGTTTCCTTCTTATAGTTTATTTCTACTTAATTATGGTTTCTAGTTTAAAATGAGTTGTTACTTTAAATATACATCCCATACAACTTATGGTTTTCGGAGGCCTCTGAGGATAGAAAGAAAAAAAATAGGAAGTGTGCTGCCTCAGGTGTATTTAAGAGACCACTACTGTAAGGTTGTGCATGGGCTGTCAACTCATGTAAAAAACATGTTTCAGATACTACCATTACAAGACCAGAGTGGTTGAAGACATCATGAAAGGGAGTCAACTACCGTGATGGTTTTTGTGCTCCTTAAGATGCATAAAAGGAGAATAATGCCCTCCCTTGGTGTACTTATCCTTTTGTTTCAGTTTTATCATCTATTTATTGCCATTTATCCTTTTTTTTTATAGACAATTGCTGAGTTGGAAACATGGTACCAAACAAAGGTATGTAGCATTATTTACCTCTTCCTTTTTTTTTTTTAAATGTTCATCAGTGGCACATATTCATTATTCTGGCATCTTGCTTTATTTATTGTCATTAACTCTTTCAGTCCTGAGCAGTTTAAAGGTATTACGTAGGCATCAAAATAGAGATCAGTTTTTTGTTTGTTGTTCATTTTTTTGTCACATCTGATGATTTAAACAAGCAGTAAACATACAGACATGTAAGAGAATATCTTAATAGCATAAGTTGTAGTAGCCATCTTCAGTCATAATTGACTATGGGAATGCGCCCCCGAGGTGATAGCCCTCAGATGCTTTTTTGCCTAGTGTTCCTTTTGGCATGCTCACTTCTTTTCTGCTTGTTGTGAGAGTTTCTTTACACCCAATCTGAGGTGGCGCCATAGGGAGCATTGCCACTTGGTGTGATCGGCAGCTTCATACTCTCGGGTTGCTGCAATTATGTCCAGTGCTTTCATGTCTCTCTTGCACACATCCTTGAGCCTCAGCTGCGGTCGCCCTTCATATGTACAATTGTTACAAATTGGCTGAAGAATATTCAGAAGTATTGTTAATAGACCAAGAAATAACTTACTGTAAATAATGTAAAGTTCAAATGTGAGGAAGTCTAACTAAATCCCAGTGGGCACGCCAGTGGCCTTTGGGAGAATACTGTACTACATTGTGGCGAGATGGATGTTTGTTGGATAGAAAATTAGAAAGTAGCTCTCAGAAATGGGGTAAAGAACTGGTGAATCAGTGGTAAGGATGGCACTAAACAAGCCAGGTAGTTAACTGCACAGTTCTAGATGATAGCTGTAGAACAGAACTGATAGGTAAGTCACCTTCTCGCTAGACCTATCCTATTCTCCAGGGGTGTTATATATATAATTATCTTTGGTATTTGATGAGAAAATTATAATTTTGTCGGTAAATTCGCACAACAGCATTGAAATCCCACGAAAGTTTACAAGAGCTACTTTCTAATTTTCTTTCCAACAAACATCCATCTCGCCACACTGGGGGCTCGTTTATCTGGAATCATTGATCCTACAGTTGAGAGGAAGACACTGGTGATGGATAAAACACACACTGAGTAAACCTGTTGATAGCATTGCCAGGCAGTCCTTGTTCTGGAACCCCCAGGGTAAGAGAAACAGAAGTAGACCAAGAAGAACACGGAGAAGAGAACTGGATACAGAGATGAAAATGATAAGGAAAACATGGAGACAACTTTAGATGATGGCATGTGACAGGAAGACTTGGCATGTGTTTAGTGAAGGCCTATGCTCCTTAGGAACTAAAGGGTAATGATGATGATAGTGATGCACCACACCATACAGCTGATGAGCTAGAAGAAAAGATTTTTTTAAACTTTCTTTACAGCTTGTTACGGTGATAATGGGGAGTCGATCAACACTGTTACAAAAATATGGCCAAGTACAATTTTATCAATAATCCATATAAGTATATAAACCAATAAAATGGTATTGAATCAGTTCTACAAATTTACGGTTCACATGAAACAAGGGACGTTTCGGGTTTTACCCTTCGTCAGCCACAGTTACAAACAGGTGACAAGGACAAGAATTACATATAGGTACTACAAAAACATACGATGATGAGAAACATACACCAAATGAGCAATACAAGCAGATGGAAAAAGTAAACACCCACAGCGATGAGTGAAAAAAGAACAATAATAATACAAGAAAATCATAAAACCTGAAAGAAATAACGAAACAAGAAAGTAAATAATCAACGAAACAAAAAAAAGAGAATGAACAAAACTTCCAAGATTTCTTGGACAAGCTACCTCAGTGTTCTATTCCAAGCATCTACGGATCTAGCTAAGTGACCTTTTACTTGTTCCGAAGTTTTTTTCATTCTCTTTTTTTCGTTTCGTTGATTATTTACTTTCTTGTTTCGTTATTTCTTTCAGGTTTTACGATTTTCTTGTATTATTATTGTTCTTTTTTCGCTCATCACTGTGGGTGTTTACTTTTTCCATCTGCTTGTATCGCTCATTTGGTGTATGTTTCTCATCATCGTATTTTTTGTAGTACCTATATGTAATTCTTGTCCTTGTCACTTGTTTGTAACTGTGGCTGATGAAGGGTAAAACCCAAAACGTCCCTTGTTTCATGTGAACCGTTAATTTGTAGAACTGATTCAATACCGTTTTATTAGTTTATATACCTATATTCCTTACCAGTTTTACAGCAGCCCCTTAATTTATTTACTTACACTATACTTTTATCAATAATCCAACTCCACTCAGAGATCACACATAACATATTTATTGACATCCACTTTGAATTCTCTACATACAATTTCCTTAATCATAATAGCCATTGCTTAGTCAAAATTTTTGCGATCCATCCATACACTGTGCAATCCAATGCTTCTATGCACACAGTAATATTTTATTTATGTCTTCTGCGACAAGCCCACTGGAGAGCATTAATGCATATCCCTCAGCTGTAATAATTCCAATACAGTCAATTATTATTTATATTCCTTTGTATCCAGGAAAATTTCTTATTCACTTTCCTATAAAATTATAACACTTAGGAATCCTTCATCTGTACGATCAGACACATCTTTTAAAACAAATCCTGTCCTGACGGACATATTCCATAGAATCCTCTTGTTGCTACTCCAAACAATTCCATGTCATAGTCATACCGGTCATACCCGCAACCACACATAGACACATTCACATCACTGCCTTTGTGTGTATCACACAGTTTCAAAATTCTAGACATTAATTGTGCGCAAAAAGGGTCAAAACACTGCTATATTTGTTTTTAACATTTTGTGTTACAACACTTGGCCTTTTGTGTTTTGTATAAATATAGCAGTTCATGATGTACATTGCATAATGTAATCCAATTTATTTTTATGTTGTAAGATTCTGTCTTCATCTTTGACATTTGTCTTGAAAGAGTTAATTTTTTTTTCCATGTGCAGCTTATTTCATTCAGTATATTTGTTAAAGTTGAGAGTCTAGTGCACAGAGAAGTAAAGGACTTTTAGGTACCTTGTACTGAGATAGAGAGGCAAAGAGTTTTAGGGTTAGGGTGGTAGAGATCTGACATACTGTGCATTGAAATGGGGAGAATTCTGAAATTGTATACACAGAGTGGTGAAGAGTTTTGATTGGAAGATTGTGGAGATCTGACTTAATGTGCATTGTGATATGGAGTTTTCTTAAACAATGTGCACAGAATTGAGGAGTTTTGAGATATTGTGCATAGAAAGTGGAGAGTTATGTTGTGTACCGGGTACCAAGAAGTGGAGAATTTTTAGATGTTACGTACAGAGAAATGGAGAGCTTTGAAGTGCTGCTTGCTAAAAAGTGGGGAGATTTGAAATTTATACAAAGATGTGTGGATTTTTTATATGTGTACTAAAATGTGGGGATTTTTTATGTGTGTACCAAGATGTGGGGGGTTTTGAGATGTGTGCTAAGAAGAGTGAATTTTAAAATGTTTTGCCCTAAGATGTGGAGAATTTTGATATGTTGTATACTAAGAAGTGGAAAGTTTTGAGACATTATGTTCTAAGAAGATTGAGATGTTACTGCAGAATAGTGGAGAGTGTTTAATTGTACACTGAGAGTGGAGAATCTTGAGATTTTATATACAGGGAAGAAGTAATGAGGTTTGAGGTATATTTTGTACACAGAAGTGGTAAGTTTTGAGATGTTGTGTACAGAAAATTAGTGTGTTTTGCAATGTTGTGTACAGAGAAGTGAAGAGTTTTGAGGTATAGTGCACAGGTAAATGGAGAGGCTTGAAATTGTATGTGCACAGAAAATGACATTTTTTAAGACATGCACATACTAGTCTGGGCCCAGAATAGTTCCCAGGGATCTCTGGGGGGACAGACAAAGAAAGAATATGACTACAGCCACCTCAGACATATTGTAAGAAATTACCAGTCTGAGTTTGTGCACGAGGCTTGCAGCCTCAACATGTAAAACAGATGACTACAGAAACCAGTGCTCCAAGAGCACATTAATGCTTTTGTGCAGGCCTCAGAACTGGGGCTATCTCCAATGGTAGCTTCATGCTCTCATAAAGAGCGAAAATAGAAATTACAATGATGATGATGATAGTAAAAGACAGTAGTTATGAAATATGTGCAGAAAGAACTAACTTCAGTTATATTCACCATTTCATTTTAATTGTTTTTTTCTCTTCATTTTAGTTACAACATTCTGAAGAAAACATTTTTATTCTCCATGATCAGGCAGCAGCTTGGAAGAAAAAAGTAAGAAATCACCTACAAAAAAATATTTATACATTCATCAACCTACATCCTTGTTTGCTTACATCACCATACTCACATACTACACTGACAAACATTGGTGACATGTCTCTTCATTTAATACTCCACTACCTCCTTTAGGTTCTTGCAAATAAACAGAAGCTGGATTTCTATTGCCTTATTTAGCTCAGTGACATTTTTTTCATGAATTCATCAACGAGAATCACAGAATTTTGCAAGGATATTCCAGTGCTTGCACCATTTAGTTGACAGAATTTTGCAAGGCTATCCAGTGCTTGCACCATTTAGTTGACAGGATTTTGCAAGGCTATTCTAGTGCTTGATCCATTTAGTTGACAAAATTTTGCAAGGCTATTCCAGAGCTTGCATCATTTAGTTGACAGAATTTTGCAAGGCTATTCTAGTGCTTGCACCATTTAGTTGACAAAATTTTGGAAGGATATTCCAGTGCTTGCACCATTTAGTTGACAGAATTTTGGAAGGATATTCTAGTGCTTGCATCATTTAGTTCCCACGGTGTCTCTGGATGAGACTATCAGGCATGTTATAAAAGAGGTTGTGCATGAGACTGGTGATGTCATCATGTAAAACTAATTGCCACAGACAGCACCACTACAAGAGCATGTGAATGTTTGGTACAGGCTTTTCCTGCCAGGGGACAAGCTACAGTGATGGCTACATGCTGCACAAGAAGCACATATGAAAATGATGATTCCTGTGCTGATGAATTGTATTTATTACGAAGACTGTTTTTGCTGTCCTTCAAAAAAATGTTCTACTAAATTAACAGATATACAGTATTTATGCGGAGGAAACAGTCTTGTTAGCTGAAAGTGAACACAGTTACAAGAGTTAGTGAAGCAAGTAAACAGCATAGGTCATGAATAAGGATTGGACATTAACACTGAGAAAACGAAAACTATGATAATTAGCAAAGCAGGTGATAAGCTAACATTAAAGATAAGAATAAATATGAAAATCCTGGAACAAGTCAAGAGTTTATCGTATCTTGGTCATATAATAACAGAAAATGGCAGATGCAAAACAGAAATCAAGAATAGAATAAGGATGGCCAAAGCTACCTTCAACAACACGGAACAGATAATAACATCTAAACAACTAACTCTCAAGTCTAAACTGAGAATCACCCAATGCTATATATATTCTTCATTGCTGTATGGTGGAGAAACATGGACAATGAACAAGCAATTAGAAGAAAGAATTAAGGCCCATGAGATGTGGATATATAGAAGAATGGGGCACGTCTCATGGAAAGAGAAGAAAACAAATAAAGAGGTTCTAGAAAAACTAGGAATGAAAAGAGAATTAATGAAGGAGATCAAAATTAGACAGCTAAAATATTTTGGCCATGTAAAAAGACATAACACCGGACACTGAAGACAATAACAGAAGGCAGAGTTGAAGGCAAATGTGCAAGAAGAAGACAGCGCTATAAGTGGGAAAGCAACATCAAGAGATGGACAGGAAAGGGTCTATCAGAGTGTACTATCAAGACAAGAGACAGAAGACATGGAGATCCATTGCAGCCGATCTTCAGTGTGAAGATGGCACCTGACGATGATGATGACATACTTGAGGGTGCAGTAGTCCTGTTCTTTCTGTCTCTTCAGAGACCCCTGGGAACTACACCGGGCTTGCTTATATTATAGTTCAGAAATACGTTATTATGTTAACAACATGTATATATCTTGTATTCTAGTTCTGGAATACTGTTATCAACATGTAGTAGTAGTAGCCACCATCAGTCATAACTGACTATGGGAATGCACTCCTGAGGTGATAGCCCTCAGCTGATTTTTTAGTTGCCTGGTGTACCTTTCAGTGTGCTCTTTTCTCTTCTGCATGTTTTGAGTGTTTCTCTTCGCCCAATCTGACGTGCCGCCATAGGAAACATCGCCATTTGGTGTGATTGACAGCTTCATCCTCCCAGGTTGCTTTAAGTCCAGTGCTTTCATATCTCTCTTGCACACATCTTTAAACCTCAGCTGTGGTTGCCTGGCTGTTATTTTGCCATCTGCCTGCTGTATGTTGAAAATATCTTAGGGGATGCGGCCATCTTACATTCTGCGCTGTCTAAGCAGTGTATACATGCTTTGAAGGCCAGCATGTAACAACACCACGTATATTGGTTGTAATATAGCTCAAGAGTATTATATACTGTTGGCAACATGTATATTGCTTCTATTCCAGCTCAGAATATTTGATACTGTAAGCAACATGTAATGTTCTATGTATTCTAGTTCAGGAATATGTTATACTATTAGCAACATATATGTTGCTTTTGTATTTTAATTCATTATAATTTTTACTATTAAAAACGTGCATGTTGCTTGTATTCTAGCTCACGAATATTTTTTACTGTCAGCAACATAGATTCTAGCTTGAGAGTATTTTATGTTGTTAGCAGAAAGTATATTGCTTATATTCTAATTCATTAATTTTTGGAGAAAACTAATATTAAATTATTTGCGGGTATGGAATTCATCCATAACTGTAGAACAGGTATTGAGAAAAGACAGACCTAGAGAATTGCACAATATAGTAAAACATTATATAACACGAAAATAAATTAATATATGAGGCATGCGCATTGATGATGGCAGATGATTGTCAAATTTGGTCTCATCCCAAACACATCCCACCCTTCTCCCACTTGTTAACAATGATGCAGTTGTGAGAGTTTTTTTTTTTTTGTAGGTTTTTAAAAATTGTTTTTTTGTTTTTGTTTAGTTAGTTTATTTTTTGGGGGAGTGTTTTGTGTGAAAAGGGCAGGGCACACATATATACATTCACCCATTTTTACGTTTTTTATTTACTCTATTTGGACTGAGTGCAGTGGACAGATGATATCATATGTTGATATCAGAATTATTAACTTGAATTAACCACACAATATATCCTAATTATAACCCATCAGGGGTTGAACAGGTTTTTTTTTTTTTAAATTAAAAATAATATTTTATCATGTTAAAAACATTGATATTGCTTGTGTCCAAGTTCTGGAGTATTTTATATAATTTTAGCAACATAAATGTTACATAAGTTCTAGTTCATGAATATTTTATTACATTAGAAATGGAAATGTTAATGTCTTAACAGTGAGTGTGTGTTTAGCATGTGAGATGCGTATATTAATCTAACAAAATATTACATTTAATTTATCCTTATAAACTTTGTTAATTCAGAACTTCTAATATTTTGCTGCCACATCTGACTACATTGTGTGGTGTTTTCATTCATGTTTTGTTCATCTTTACCCAGTTGGATAATAAAGAAAAAGAACTCAACACAAAAGTACAAGAACTAAAAGCATCACATGACGAGTGCAGCAAATTGAAACTTGAGGTATGATGAAAGAAGCTTTAGTAATATTAACTGCTGAAACTGTACATCACATAACCTCACAAAATAGATAAGATTTTTATACAGTGTATTTTTAAAACACAGGGAGTTTACAGATCACTCATCTCATCTCATAATCGGAACCTCTTCTACCCCAGTAAAACGAAGTGTAGAGGTGACCCAAAGAGCACAAGGCTCCTAGGCAAAACATGTAATCAAAATGTTTGGCAAACAGGTGATTAGCCCATTGTGCGTTTACAGATCACATGGGAGAGTACTGTATGCATTGGAAAGTAATACATATTAAAATATAACACATTTATTAAATGGCACTGGCAGTGGATAGGACAAACACTGAGGAAACCTGTTGATAGCATTACTAGGCAGTCCTTGTTCTGGAATCCCCAGGGTAAGAGAGGTAGAGGGAGACCAATGAACAGATGGAGAAGACATATCATGACCTTGAGCTGATGTCACATGACAGGATGACTTGGCAAGTTTGTTGAAGGCTTGAGATTCTTGGGGAGCTGACGGGTATCGATGAATGATTGACATTTATAACAAGTAAAAAGTGCTTGAAATAAATTCCATTTTCAAATGTTGCGCTCAAAGGAAATAAAAGATAAACTAATGTTTTCGTGTTAAAATTAAACAATTGCATTTATGTTGTGATTTCACTATTTTTCAAAAGAGGACCTTTCAATGCATTGGGAAATACATAGAAATTACAATAAATCAAGTGCAGTTCTTCTTCTTCTTCATCTTCGTTCGCCCTGAAAAGGATGTTGGTTGTTTTGTGTCCATTTACAGCGAAGCTGCGATATTTGCACCTTTCGGCCGACACATCTAACTTCAGTACGGCATTTTTGGGACCGGGTTAGCCTTCCCTCTTCGATTCCGACTCACTCAGCTAGACTGCAGTGATGCAGCCTGTTTCCTGGACCACCACTTGGAGGTGGAGTAGTTTCTTGGTCAGCTCTGGTTCGCTGACTCAAGCAGTGTAGCTATGGGTCGCTAACTGCATTTCTCACTGTTGACGCATCGTAGGTCCCAAGTGCAGTTCAAAAGTCAGAACAACCAACTCCTACATCAAGTCAGTTCTATTATATAATATACCTGTGATGCATGGAGAATATGTGATGCTAGCAGATTTCTACTTTTTTCTAGGAACATACATGGCTATCAGATTTCTAGCAACATAAGAAGCTAATAGATTTCTACTTTCTTCTAGCAACATAAGAGGCTAACAGATTTCTACTAGCAACATTTAGAGGCCTGCAGATTTTCTTGTCCTTATAAAAACATAAGAAGCGGATTTCTACTTTTTTATTTCCTAGGAGCATAAGTGGCTTGTAGTTTTCTTCTTCTCTCTTTTTAGTCTTCAGGAGCTTTTGGCCACCATTACTGCTGGCTTTTTTGCAGAACATCTCCACCAGTGCACATAATGTGATCTAGTAGTGCTGGTTCTATAGCGATTCATGTTGAACAATGAATTATCCAGTCTCAGACACAATCTCATGTTAGTTGCCTCTTATGACTTGCCTGAGGAAGCAGTAATCCTAATATTTGTCTCCCCTGAGATTTTGAGTAACCACACTAGCACTTGCAGTTTTTTTAGTAATGATTCTAAGACCGCATGAATGGCTAAACAGTTAGTGCTTTCCTCTCATGGTGAAATTACTAGGTTTCAATATCAAAAACTGGTTGCGTCAGACTCCAGTCTTCCAGCTGTAAATGGTACCTGACTCTACTCTCAATTAAGGGAAGGTGGCGTGGAAGGGAACTGTTCACCCCTACCTCACCTATTATCTTCTTCTTTCTTCTTTGATCCTTAGCCGCTGACCGTCAAAGCAGTCAGTGGCCATCACGCCTAGTGGCTTCTTGTAGGGCAACAACAAATTGATTCCACTTTGCTCGGTCGGTGGCCATCCTTCGTACAGTGCCCCAACTGTGGTTCATTCTTTGCATCTCAGCCTCCACAGTCCTCCGCCAAGTTGTTTTTGGTCGGCCTCTCTTTCGTTTTTCTTCAGGGGGTCCATAGCATAGCTGTTCTTGTGATGGCATTGGGATCTCTTCTGAGGACATGGCCAACCCAGCTCCAGCGTCTGCCAGCTATGATCGTGTGCATCTCCTCTTGCTTGCTCCGAGTAAGCAGATCTTGGTTGGTGATGGTATACGGCCAAAAGATTCGGTGAATTTTTCTTAGGCATGTTGTGTGAAAAGAGGACAATTTCGACGTTTCCTTCTCTGTAACTCTCCAGCTTTCCGCACCATAGAGAAGCACAGAAAGCTCACAGCTCTGATATAATCTTAATTTTGTGCTTGTGCTGTATTGAGAGGACTTCCAGATGTTGTTTAGGCTAAAAAAGGCTGTTCTTGCTTTGTTCATTCTGTTATTGATGTCTTTGCTTGCCCCGCCATCTGGTGTTACTATGCATCCTAGGTATGTGAAGGTGTCTGTCTGTACCAGTTGCTGATTCCTTACTGATATGGGCTCAGCGTTGCTCACATTGAGCGTCATGACCTCAGACTTCTTTAAATTGATGTTCAAGCCCACCTGCTGGCTATACTTATTAAGTCTATCCGTTTTTTCCTGGGTGTGTTGATGTGAATGTGTTAGCAGTGCAATGTCATCTGCATATTCCAGATCTTCCAATGTAGAAAATGTAGTCCATCTTATTCCTCTTGGACTGCCCTCTGTTGTCTGGCGCATCACCCAGTCTATGACTGTTAAAAAAAGAGTGGTTGATAAGGGGCATCCCTGTCGTACTCCTGTCTTCACCTCAAAGGTTAGGTTGCTCTGCCCAACACTACACGTAAAGTTGGCATAGAGGCTTTTTATGATTGACACTATGCAGTTTGGAATTCCATAAGCCCTCAGTATTTTCCATAAACTGTCCCTATGTATACTGTCAAAAGCCTTTTCAAAATCAACGAAATTAATGTACAGCTGTCTTTGCCATTTGAGCACTGCTCTATAATGTTCCTGAGGGTAAATATATGATCTGCACATCTTCTGTTCTTTCTAAATCCTGCTTGTTCTTTCCTCAGTTTGTGGTCTATTGCTTTTGAAATTTTCTGTATAATTATCCTGCCTAGTATTTTGCTGGGAACTGAGAGAAGAGTGATTCCTCTCCAATTATTGCAGTCTGCAAGATCTCCCTTCTTGGGCAATTTGACAATTATTCCTTTGCTCCACTCTGTTGGTGTTGTCCCTGTTTTCCAGATTTGTGCAAAAAGGGGTTCTAATTGTTCTGCTGCTAGCTCAGGGTCTGTCTTAAATAACTCTGCATTTAAGTTATCATGACCAGGAGCTTTTCCATTCTTTAACCCTTTGTCCTTTTTTATCATGCACTATGTGTGAAGATCTGGAACAGTGCAATCTGGCCCAAAGCATGGAAAAGATCTGTGTATATCCCTCTCCCAAAGAAAGGCAATTTAAAACTGTGTACCAACTATCGTACTACTGCCTAAATAAGTCATGCCAGCAAAATCCTCTTGCGGATTATCATGAAGAGGATAGAAAGAAAGTTAGAACATGAAATACATGAAGCACAGGCGGGTTTTAGACAAGGCAGAGGTACGAGAGATCACATCTTTAATGTGAGAAACATCCTCGAGAAATGCAGAGAATACAATGTAGATCTTCATGCCTGTTTTGTAGATTACACCAAGGCCTTCGACTGCGTACAACATCAGAAATTGTGGAACATCATGAGAGACATGGGATTTCCAGCGCATTTGATCCATCTAATTGAAACACTATACCATGAACAACAAGCAGCTGTCAGAGTAGCGGGAGAAACATCAGGATGGTTTGAGGTGAAAAGGGGAGTAAGACAGGGTTGCATCCTCTCGCCATACTTGTTTAGCATCTATGCAGAAAATGTAATGAGAAATGTTCGGAGTGACCAAGAATGTGAACATTGCGATCCGTTCACAATTGGTGGAAATGCGATCCCAGAACTCAGGTACGCAGATGACACAGTTATTCTTTCAAACAGTACCAAGGGACTAGAACAGTTAATCCTGTCTGTCAAAAGACAGTGAGGATCAGAACCTTTTTCTGAACACAAAAAAAAAAAACAAAGATTATGTCCACAGACAAAACAAGATACCAACCAAAAATTACCATCAATGATGAGGAAATTGAAAATGTCACAAATTTTGAATATCTTGGCTCCATAATTAACAACAATGGAGACTGCTCAAAAGAGGTCAGAAGGAGACTGGCCATAGCAATGCAGAGGTTAAATAAAATGAAGAACCTTTGACATAACACCAACAATTTAATAAAAGTAAAACTTCTGAGAACGTGCATCTTTCTGGTAGCAACATATGGATGTGAATCATGGACCATTACTCAAACATTAAAGAAAAAAACCGAATCCTTCAAAGCAAAGTGTTACAGAAAAATTCTCAGAATATCGTGGACCAAGAAGAAGAAAAATATAGACATCCTACACGACCTGAACATTGAGGAAAACTGGCTCATAAGCAATATCATGTTCCGGAAACTGAAATATTTTGGCCACATTAAACGCCATAGTGACTTAGAGAGAGCAGTGATGGAGGGTATGGTACCTGGAAGGCAAGGCAGGGGCCGACCAGGACGAACGTGGTGGACACAGGACATTGAAGACACCTTGAACATGACATTGGAGGATGCAGGAGTGCTGGCTAGAGATCGAGAGTCTTTCAGGCGGGCTGTGATGAGAGCGAGATTCTGCAAAGGACATGCTACATGATGCACCTTTTGATTGCTGTGATGATTTATTCTTTTCGTGGAATGTCTGTGTTAACATCTAGATCGTTTTCAGCCTCAGGAACATTCAGTTGTGTCTCTGGTGGTTCCTTGTTCAGAGTTTCTCTGAAATGCTCTGCCCATCTTGTTTCCTGTCCCTCTGCTGTCGTGATGAGGTTTCCTTGCTTATCTCTTACTAATGTAATATTGTTTGCACCTCGTTTTCCACTGATGATTTTAGTTATTTTGTATACTGTGCTTTGTTCATTTCTCAGTGCTGCCTCTTCTGCCTGTCTTGCAAGATCATCTAGGAAATTCCTTTTGTTGGCTCGGGTTTGGCGTTTAACTTCCTTGTCCAGCTGACTGTACTGTTCGCTGTATAGTTGCTTTAACCTGGGGGACTTCGCTTCTGTTTTCTTTCTTTTCATTTCCTTTCTCATCGTGATGGTGTTTAATGTTTCTGGTGTTACCCAGTCTTGCTTCTTCCTTTCCTGGAATCTCAAGCATGATTTGCTGCTTTCCTTATACATTGTTGAAATGGTGTTGAATTTCTGGTCTATATCATCAGTCAATGTCTTTTCCTGACTTTTGGCAAATTGATATCGTTTCTTTATGTCAGCCGCAAAAGCTTTTCTGGTAAGGGGGTCCTTCAATTTGCTGATGTCGAACCTTTTCTGTGTAGTTACAGTTGGTCCAGCCCTTCTTAGTTTCACTTTCAGTTTTGCTACTACTAAATGGTGATCACTTCCCACATCTGCACCTCTTCTTACCTTCACATCTTGTAATGCATGTCTCCATCTACCGTTAATCATGATGTGGTCTATCTGGTTTCTGTCCCGACCATTTAGTGATTCCTATGTTAATTTGTGAATTTCTTTATGTGGGAAAAGTGTTCCTCCAATGACCAGGTTGTTAATGCTACAGAAACTTATTAATTTATCCCCATTTTCGTTTGCTGTTCCGCTGCCGCATTTCCCCATTACTCTTTCATTATATGTATTGTGTGTACCAACTTTCGCATTTAGGTCTCCCATTACTATAATAAGATCATATCTTGGTGTGTCTGCCATTTCTTTCTGCAGTTGTTGATAGAATTCATCCTTGACCTCTTCATCGCTATCATTCGTTGGTGCATAGCATTGTATTATTGTAGTATTGGTGAATCTCCCTCTCAATCTTAATCTTATCAGTCTGTTGTTGATGGGTTTCCATTCCAGTAATGTCCTTTCTATTCCTTTCTGTAGAATAATGGCTACGCCTTCATTGTGCTGTCCATCCTCTCTTCCAGAGTAAAGTACTGTTTCTTCTGTTGCTGTTTTAACTTTTCCTGCCCCTGTCCATCTGCTCTCGCTTATCCCTAGAATGTGTAACCTATAGTTTCTCATTTCTGCCGTGACCTGTTTTAGTTTTCCCGTCTCGTTCATTGACCTGACATTCCAAAATCCTATTCTTGTATCATGTTTTGTGGTCAGGACATCCGTTTTCATGTCAGTGGCTTCCTTTCGGCTTTCACCACTGACAGTCATACGAGCCTCAGACTCCGGATGTCCATCCCACAGCAAAGTTTGTTCATTTGTTGTTATTTCCGTAACTTCATTTTTTTTTAAACATAGACAGGGGTGTCAGCCCTATGCTAAAACCCCCAACCTGGAGGACCAGGGTGTCTGCTTTAGTCTGACCCCTGCCCGTGCAAACCTGTCCAGCTTGGTAGAACCTTCCAGGAATAAAACTCCCGCTGGCATAGCTCTGGGGGTAATCAGGGTACGCAAGCCGCCACACCTCGACAAGGTATTGACACCCGTGATGCAGTTTTATGGTGGTCTTTAACACTTCACTCTACTTTACAGCAGTATCTTCTCTGGGCCTACATTTCTCTATTAATGATACTCAAGAAAACAATAGTCAGCAAGGAATGATACTCAAAGAACTTAATGAAACCAAGTAAGCTGCTGTGATATCCTGATTCTTGTTTTTTATTTTATTTCTTTCCTTTCCTACCCAGAAGAAAAATGTGAACCAGATGTTACAACTCGAACAAATTGAAAAACAAAGATTATGTAACGAACTAGAGAGTGTGAAGACAATCTTGCAAAATGAAAGAATCAGATTTAACAGGGATGAAAAGTCATTGAAAAAGGAGGTGAGTTTCACTCTCCACTTAACTTCTGGACATCTGCATCCATCAGACTCTAGCTACTTATTTTTTTAACCTTTTACACCATCTTCTATGTGTTATTTAATGCCTGTGACAAGAATGTGTGTGAATCATGCAGAGTGTCTAGAAAAAAAATAATATAGAGCATTTCCTACTAAAATGTAGGAAGAATGAACAACAGAGAAAACCAATATTAGATTATTTACAGGCATACAGTTCATCTATAACTGTGGAACAGGTGTTGAGAATAGATAGACCTAAAGAATTGTACAATATAGTAAAACAGTATATATATATATATATATATTTTTTTTTAAATGTATGCCCACTATTACTCGAGGCGAAAATCTCCAGTTAGTATATCTAACCTGAGACTGATATTTACGTATCACTTTTTTCCTTGTACACTGACACTGACAGGTGTCCACTCGCCATTCAGGCAGATACTCACCATCTTCGGAGGGTACCCATTAGAGCTGGGTCGGCTCAGGAGCCGCCAGTCCCTGGTCGACGACACTCCTTCAAATGTCTTCGCCAGGGCTTGAATTAATCCAGTCCAAGTCCCGGTCAACGACACTCATTCAAATGTTCTCGCCCGGGCTTGAACCTTGATCACCTGATCGCCAGCGCAGTGTGGTAACCATTACACCAGCTCAGCTCCCAAAACAGTATATAACAAGATTTAAAATTAATTTGTAAGGATCAGTGTTAGTGTGAAGATAAGGGGTAGTCTGATGGGGTGCTAGTGTGGATGATGGCAGATAATTGGTGGATTGGGTGTCATCTCGGACACCGTCGGGCTTTCTCACTTCTTTTCACCTACTTAACAACAGTGCAGTTATGAGAGAATTTACGTTTGTTTGTTAATTGTTTCTTTGTTTTTTTTTAAAGGGGACTACACACACATACAGGAATTCACACAATTTTACAGTTTTGATTTACTATATTTGGACTGAGTGAATGAGGGAGAAGATGATATGTTATATTTAAATATCAGAAATCATATTTTATTATCTTGAATTTTCTACAATATATATCCTAATTAAAACCCATGAAGGGTTGAACGGGATACTTTGTCTTTACAAAAAAATGTATATTTCTTTATCTTAACCAGCACTTCAAGGGATACATAATTCATTTTCTTAATCAGCACACAAGTTTAACACATTAACTACCGCAAGCCGCTGTCAGCGGCTCACAAAATAATCACATTTGGACCGCAAGCCGCTCAGAGCGCCAATCTAATTTTAGTAATAAAACGAATGAAAAATGTACTGAAACACTTTCTGATCTGGTTCGAGATTTTAAGTTGCCACCGGAAAACAAATTCCCAAAGCAGGGTTGTTGTAGAACACTGGAAAATTGATATTATGTTCATATTTTTCAGCGTTTTGGGTTAGTTACCAAATCGTGTAAAACTGTTTACCGTGGCAACTAGTGATAGGACTACAAAAAATGCGTGTACATCTTGTCTAACGGCTGAATAGGATAGAAACGTGTTTCAACAAATGACTGATAGATCTAGCGACGAGGACAAGAGTGAAAACGGTGTGCACATTGATTGAAATTGTGATTTTGATAGAGATGGGGCGCAAGCAGTTATAATTGTGAAAATATTGCAAGTCCTCGGCCATCGGAAGGCCGTTAAATAGCAACAACCTCTATTAGAGTTACAACCAGTGTTTATTGTAATAGTACATTAATTTATCTTTAAAATGACGTGTAATTCATAAAAATCTGTTAACAATTATGAAAACTACAGCTTACTTTGTGCAAACACCTACAGGATGAAAATGGGAAAAAAATTTAATTCGGCCACCGTGTGTTTTTCAATTCGGTAGTTAATGTGTTAAGATTTTTAGCTTCAAACCCAGTTCTTCTCCATTACTACATTTGGCTTGAATGCCCAGTCTTTATTTTTTTCCACCTTTACATATTCCAGATTTATGTCTTTTGTGGTCACTGGTTTTCTTCTAGTGACATTTATTTTCTCAGTATAGTATAAATTAGTGTTCTTTATTAACTTCCATGCACATAAATTCATTTTACTTAATGCATATCATGTCTGCAATGTTTATTATTAACCCTTTGTCTACTGCAAGCAGGACCAGTGGCATATTGGAATTTGTAACTTTGCCACAAAGCTGCCCTTGGTGGATTGCCAGTTTGAATCATTTCATAATTAATTATTCTTTTTGATAAACATATTCAGATTGAGGTTGACTTTTGTAAGTAATAAGAATATGAGAGAGACTGCAGTAAATTTATAAAATGATTTGATAAACACAATTAGTTAGTGGGTAGAGTTCTTTGAAGACGTGAGAAAAATCAAGCTCTAAGGTGCAAAAAAAATAAAGCTGTTATACATGACAAAAATAAAATTCTAAGATGTGAGAAAAATAAAGCTGTAAGACATGAGAAAAATAAAGCTTGTGCTACAACCATAAGGTCTTCATCAGGGACCGAATGTATGAAAACATTACATAAAGAAAAAGTGAACTAATTGAAATGCATAAATTAAGATAGAAAATTAAAAATAGGAATGCAATGACAGTCACCTGAGTAGACCATGTTTGAAATCAAACACCACTTGGAAAAGCACAGGCTGCTGATTTATCTGTTTTTAAAAATATCCTTTGAAGGCAAGCCAAACACTTAGAAATTGTTTCAAAACTGTACGTAGTGTTGTCAGATTCATTAGTTTTCAAAACTGTACATAGTGTTGTCAGTTTCATTAGTTTTCAAAACCTTGTTCATAAATATGAGGGACCGAAGACGCAGCAAGAGATGAATGCAGTCAGCGACTCATAGCTTGACTGCTTGCGTCAGGGTCAGCGAGCCAGAGCTGACCAAGACCTTACTGCACCTCCAAGTGGTGATCCTGGAAACAGGCTGCATCACTGCAGTCTGGCTGAGAGAGTAGGGATTGAAGAGGGACAGCAAACCCAGTAACAAAAATGCCATCATGAAATCTGATGTGTCGGGCCGAAAGGCACAAATATTGCAGCTTCAATGTAAACGGCGACACAATGTAACCAACGTCCTTTTCAGGACGAACGCAGAAGAAGAAGTTCAAAAATATATCACTTTAGTAAATATTTTTTTTTTCAACCTGGTACCTTGGTTCATGTGGTTGCTTAGGAAATTTGCTAATTTTATTTTTTTTAATGAGATGCTAAACCCTGTGCTCATAAATATTTAACTCTTTGACTCCGCAATTATTTTACACCCTGTGCCGTAATTTTAATTCGTGAAGACTAAAAACAACATTCAGAGAGTTGTTTTGGCCTGGTGTCAGATGTGACCAACGCTCTGAGCATTGTTCCGGAGTCAAAGAGTTAATGCATGATCTGCTAAATAAAACTTTAAAGCTGCTGAAATGGTCTGTCTGATTTGTGTAATTAGTTTATTTATTTTACAGCATTGATGCTTTGCTTTGATTTAAAAAATATACGTAATTTAAATTTGGAAAAAATAATTTATTGTGTGAAACAAGTTAAAGAGCTAAAATTCATCATCATCAGCAGCCATCTCCACATCAAAGGTCAGTTGCAGTGGATTCCTAACGTCATCTGTCTCTTGTTTTGATGCTGCACTCTGACACACTCTTTTAGTCCATATCTTGATGTTATCTTCCCACGTATAGAGCTGTCTTCCTCTTGCATGTTTGCAAGAGGTGAACAAGAAGTGTTGAGACAAAAAAAAAATGACCAATTCTAATTATGACAATAGAACAATATGAGCAAATTCAGTCTTCATTATCAGTGTCATTGTTATTTTATTTTGTGTGTGTCATATGCTGTTCTGGTTTTATTTCTGCTAGATTGAACATTTGAAACAAGAAAAACAGTGGCTGGTAAGCTTTATTCACTATTTGTCTTGTCATTTGTGTGAGGATTGAAAACCGAATGAAAGCAGACTTGAAATCATTATCATCATCATAAATCATGAAAAAATGCTCAACTTTTACGTCTTTGGCCATTTTCAGAAGTCAAATTGAGTATGTTTAAAGAATGCAGCAGTCAGCCTGAGACTGCTGATATCTCCATAGAGTTTTTCCAGGAACTGTAGTGAATAGCCATATGTGATTTCCCTGTTTGTCATATGTTGGGCACTTTTGCAGTAGACGTTCAGCTGTCATTTTATCAGTGCCACAGTTGTACACAACAATAGTTTCTATCTTTAGCTTGTTGTATAGGTTGTATCTGAATCTGTTGTGGCCTTTGCAGTCTAAAGATTACCACTTTTTCTCTTCTGTTGAGCTGGTGATTTGCATCATATTTTTGGTGACCTACATGCTCTTCTTCCAACTTGTTCCTGTATCTGCTGTTGATAAACCTCTCTTGCTCTTCAAAAGTTATGCTTGTATTGGTTAAGGTAGCTTTCCACCTTCCTTTACCAATCTGTCAGCCCCTTCATTGCCACAGTTGTTGCAATGATATAATCCACTGTATCACAACTCTTTTGAATTGCTGACAGTTTGTAGAGTATTGTTCATAGGTTATTTAGGTCTGCATTATTTTGGCTCCTTATCACTGCAACTACTGACAGCACATCAAAATGAAAAGAGCAACTTGCTACTCTGTACTTTCCTCTGTCATTATGAATTCTGCTGCGGTTTTCAATATGTCTGCTTCTGCTCTGAAATTACTTAAAAATGTCCTGGTGGACTAGCGGCTTTTTGTCTGTACCTTTAGCTAGACTCATAGACAGATATTTCATCTAAGTACCAGTAGTTAAAATATTTTTAATACTAACAATCAAAATAATATTTGTAAGCATGATTTTATTTCATGAAAAATATTCAAAGTTTCATTCAGCTTATGTTTGTATGCTTGTTGATCATATAATACAATTGTGGATAATGAGAGCATTAATAGAAAGTAAATTATCATTGGACGTTATGAGGATCAAGTCATTGAAAATTATGAGAATGAAATCTGTGAACGTTGTGTGGATGATGTCTGTGAACATTAAGAGAATTAAATCTGTGAACATTGTAAGGATGATGAATGTGAACATTATGAGGATGATGTCTGTGAACATAATGAGGATTATCTTTGTGAAAATTATGATGATGATGTATGTGAACATTGTGAGGATGATGTATGTAAACATTTTGAGGATAATGTGTGTGATTATGCATATAAAGTCTATGAACATTAAGAGGATCTGTGAACATTGTAAGGATGACGTCTGTGAACATTAAGTGGATGATGTATGTAAACATTGTAAGGATGATGTATGCAAACATTGTGAGGATTATGTATGTAAACATTGTGAGGATAATGTATGTGAACATTGTGAGGATAATGTATGTAAACATGGTGAGGATGATGTATGTGAACATTATGAGGATGATGTATGTAAACATTGTGAGGATGATGTATGTGAACATTGTGAGGATTATGTATGTAAACATTATGAGGATGATGTATGTGAACATTGTGAAAATGACATTTGTAAACATAGATATTTTTAAAACTAACATTTAAATCAATTTTTTTTTTTTTTTTTGGCCTCGCAAATTTCAACTGGAATAGAAGCACCATAATTTTAAAAAATAGCTTTACATTAAATTAAGTCTTTGAAATTGTGAGAAATTTTTAAGATTGTCCTGTTACTAATTGATACAGAACTTATATTCATAATTATTACTGTTTAGAAAGAAGGATTAGAGGCTGCACAGGATTTTTCACCGTCGACAGTGATACGAGATGACAGCAGAATTGGAAATGTTCACACAAGACCATGTGGGGATGTGCAGTGCAGTGAACAATCAGTGGATAGATCAGACGTGACTGAGTTGAAAGGGGTGTATCCTGAATACACAAATAATCATGATATACACCAGGAACAAGGGGCTAGACCTAAACAAGCATCACAAAAGTCAAGTAGTGATGAAGTGCATGAGATGCAGGGAGCTAGACCTAAACAAGGGTGTAGAAAATCTAGTAAAACAAAAAACAATGTACCTCCCTCTGAAGAGAAATGTGATTTCTGTTATAAAGAATCCAGTACATTTGACTCGTATGAAAAATTCATAGAACATACAAATAGATGTGTACCCTAATTTGCTGATGAGCTGCCGGAAACTAGGAAATATAAAATCCTACTAGGACAGGACAATACAAGCCAAACATTACAACCACAACGATATTTGTTAAGGACAACACACTTGAAAACAGCACATAAAGTACAAAATGATTTACATGCATAAACTATAAGGAAAACGTTTCTAGTATAAAAGAAACCAGGAAAAAAGGATATAATCACTGTAGAATTCTTATCTGAAACAATAGCAGTCAGTGTTGGTGGTGTCTGACATGACAGTGTTGGTGTTGTCTCACATGATAGTGTTGGCATTGTCTCACATGACAGTGTTGGTGTTCTCTTACATGATAGTGTTGTCTCACATGGCAGTGTTGGTGGTGTCTGACATGACAGTATTGGTGGTGTTGTCTCACTTGATAGTGTTGGTGTTATCTCACAATGACATGTTGTCTCACATGATAGTGTTGGTTTGTTGTCTCACATGACAGTGTTTGTGTGTTGTCCCATATGACAGTGTTGTTGTTGTCTGAAATGACAGTGCTGGTGTTACCTTACATGACAGTGTTGTGTTTTGTCTCACATGACAGTGTTAGAGTTGTCTCACATGATAGTGTTGGGGTTGTCTCACATGACAGTGTTGGTGTTGTCTCACATGACAGTGTTGTCTCACATGATAGTGTTGGTTTGTTGTCTCACATGACAGTGTTGGTGTTGTCTCACAAGACAGTGTTTGTGTGTTGTCCTATACGACAGTGTTGTTGTCTGAAATGACAATGCTGGTGTTGCCTTACATGACAGTGTTGTGTCTTGTCTCACATGACAGTGTTGGGGTTATCTCACATGACAGTGTTGGTGTTGTCTCACATGATGGTGTAGGATTTGTCTCACATGAAAGTGTTGGAGTTGTCTCTCATGACAGTATTGGTGCTGTCTCACATGACAATGTTGGTTTTGTCTCACATGACAATATTGGTGTTGTCTGACATGACAGTGTTGCTGTTGTCTCATGTGACAGTATTCGTGTTGTCTCATGACAGTGTTGGTGTTGTCTCACATGACAGTGTTGGTGTTGTCTCACATGATAGTGTTGGTGTTGTCTCACATGACAGTGTTGGTGTTGTCTCACATGACAGTGCTGGTGTTGTCTCACATGACAGTATTTGTTTTCTCACGTGACAGTTTTAGTGTTGTCTCATGTGACAGTATTGGTGTTATCTCACATGACAGTGTTGGTGTTGTTGTCTTCATGTGACAGTGTTGGTGTTGTCTCACATGACAGTGTTTCTGTTATCCTCACATGGTCAGTGTTGGTTTTGTCTCATATGACAGTATTGGTGTTATCTCACATGACAGTATTGGTGTTATCTCACATGACAGTGTTGGTGATGTCTCACATGACAGTGTTTCTGTTATCTCACATGGCAGTGTTGGTGTTTTCTCACATGACAGTATTGGTGTTATCTCACATGACAGTGTTGGTGTTGTCTCACATAACAGTGTTTCTGTTATCTCACATGGCAGTGTTGGTGTTGTCTCATATGACAGTGTTTCTGTCTTCTCACGTGACAGTGTTAGTGTTGTCTCATGTGACAGTGTTGGTGTTGTCTCACATTATAGTGTTAGTGTTGTCTCATGTGACAGTGTTGGTGTTGTCTCACATGACAGTGCTGGTGTGTTGTCGTGCATGACAGTGTTGGTGTTGTCTCACATTACAGTGTTAGTGTTGTCTCATGTGACAGTGTTGGTGTTGTCTCATGACAGTGCTGATGTTGTCTCACATGACAGTGTTGGTGTTGTCTCACATGACAGTGCTGATGTTGTCTCACATGACAGTGCTGGTGTTGTCTCACATGACAGTGCTGGTGTTGTCTCACATGACAGTGTTGGTGTTGTCTCACATGATAGTGTTAGTGATGTCTCACTTGATAGTGTTTGTGTTGTCCCACATGGTGATGTCCCATGCAACACTGGGGTGATATCTATAATGGCAAGGCTGGTAATGTCCCATACAGCACTGGCGACGTTGTCCCACATTACGTTGCTGATTTTGTCCCATATTGTTATAAAAGAGTTATAACATGGGCTTTGATTCAAATTCAAACTCTAAAGCAGTTATAACATTTCTGTTCTTGTTTTTAATTTCTTTATTAGGTTTTTGTGCATAGATACGTTTAATCTTTATTTTTATACTGTTTTCACAATTTCCTGTCCCTGGCGAAGACTTTACAGTTGTTATGCGAGATGCACTTATTGCGTGTCAACTTTTTGTATTTCGTATTTTCATTCAGCTCATCATAGTCATACTGTGGGCTTATTCATATTATTTCCCTAACTTTGTGTATGTGACCAGAAGTGAAGATCTGCTGCTGATATAATGTAATATCTCAGCCCTTATTAATAGCAAACTGTGTATTTAAAGTGAGCATATGAAACTATTTCTGACTGAATAAAATCTCTTTTGGAATGTGGAGCTGCAACTGCAGTTGGATTTATGCAAACAAAAAACATTCACCAAACCAAGTTGTAGGCTATTGGAATGGTGGGGTGGCTTCTGAAGCATCTCATGATGATGTTGCTGGACGTATGAACAGTGTCACCTTAGTCACACCTTATGATATGGTTGATTAAAGATATCTTTCATATATAAATAAATAAGTATATATATATATATATATATATCAGAGTTGTCTTCTCTTTCCTGACAAGTTCCCAAGTCGTATCTCAGTTTTGATCTGAAATGGTTTATAGTCACAATGGTGTTTTTTTTTTCTTTCAAACAATCACAACAGTCACTACAAATAGCAATGAAAAGTAACAATCTCTGCCTTCAGTATATTATTTATTGACTGCTTTTATTTGAGCAATGAATATTTGTGATTTTTTTTTACCCAAAAAAATTACTCAATTAGTAACAGTCAGAGTCTGACTGATGATGACGATGTTGGTTCACCAAAGTTGGCAAGTCTCAAGTTGAGTAGTTGCTAATAAAAAAATCTCGATTCGAGTCATGGTGGTGACTTTAGTCTGACTCGGGTTCTGCAAAATTTGTACACAGTGCAGTCCACTTAAGCAGAACTCATTTAAGTCGAATTTTATTTAAGTAGAAGCATTCCTGAAGGTCCCAGCCAAATTTCTTTTTTGTCATTGTTAAAAAACTCTGGTTAAGTCAAATTCTCATAACTAGAATTTTTGGATAAGTTGAGGTAATTTGTCCCAACTCAAATTTGGACTCACATAAGTGGAAGTTCTGCCTTCATCGCCTAAGTTACAGTACAACGTGGCCGCACAAACCTTTGTTTTGGTGAACAGGTGATAACAGGTTAATAAATGTCTAGGCATCTGGCAGTATATTATACTACTAACATTCATGAAACCAGCAAGCACTTAATCATCAGACCAAGTGATAAAACACTGGTTCACCTCGATTTGTGAGAAAAGGGCGAGCATTAAAATATGACAGCGACGAGACTACTCGTTTGAGATATAAGATAAACAAAGAGTGAAATCCAAGGCCTGTGAATAGTAAATAATAAGTGTGGTGAAGTGGGATGTTATAGATATTTATAAGGGACTTAGTGTACTGACTGAGATCAGCTGTGAAGGTATATATATATCTAATAAGAGTAGTATATTATATATATAACCTTACTTGCTGCCACATATCTATATATCTCAGTCAGAATTATTCTGGAATAGTGTGGTGACTACGTTTTGTGTCTAGGGTATGTGTATGGTGAAGTGTAAGTCACAACAACAGACAGATAAACAATTTAATTTAATCCACTACTCTTAACAACACTGTGACACTCACATACATATAACACTCTATGAGAATAGCTTAAAGAAGTCACTCGTAACGGTTCAAATAACAATATGTATTCATTACTGGCATGAAGGAATATGTGTCCTGATTCAACTACAAGGGAACCAGGAATCACAATCAATTTAAATTACAAGTTATGTACAGAATGTATTTAATATGAATATTGTAGTGACATATATTAGTACAAATGTTCTATGTGTGTCAGTTGTGTAGTAGTAAAATGAGGTAATACTGGTTTTGTTTTGTTCAAGCTCTGTTGGTATTGGTCATCATGACTTCAATAGTTTGTCTTTAGGGACTATTATTGGAGATGTTCACAGTTCCTGATTTTAAGACAAGTAAATTCCCCTCTGAATAGTATTTTTATAAAGTTATTTCAAGATGAGGGGACATAATGTTGAGCTCAGCTGGCCAATTCGCTTATCTGGCGTGATGGCGGCAGGAAAGGACTCCTCTGCTCGAATTCTCCTCTGGGCTCAGGAGACACCTCACTGATAGCTAAAAAGACCAAGGAGTATGCTGTCCGACTCTGGATTCAGCAAATCTCTGATCAGATGCTGCTCACTACCATCAAGACCACTGTCCCACAATTTCATGGAAATAAACACAGATACGTTGATTAGCAATGAATTCTGGCACAAACTGGCACAAATTCCGTTCTGCCTATGTTCCAGGCTTTTATTTTAGCAAAAATGTGAGCTAGCTTCAACGTACTGTCGCTTTATCAAGCTTATTTGAATTAGTGGTCTCGAACTAACGCTCCCAAGTGTGTATATCAGCGAGACTGGCCAATGAGCCACGTTTCGACAAGTGTTTGAAAAAATGTTATCTTTTCCCGTCTCCCCCAACAACCAAGATAGTATTTATAGCCCGACCAATCGTGGTTAGGCTTTCATTTGTTGCGCTCCAATCAATTTGGAGTTTACATGGTAGGCTATTTATGTAACGTAAGGTTTTTTCAAACACGTTATAAAAAAAATTTTATGAGCAGAAATGATTTTATGCTGTCAGGCACCCCCAATATTTTATTTTGGGTATAATTTATTAATTCCTGGACTATTTGCGTAACGTTTTACATATTATTTGTCAGCAAACCCTAAGGAACCCAAAAATACTAATTTAAAGGAGCTACGTGGCTGCGTTCAAAATATGCAATTTCTTCTATCTCCTGTTTAGAAGATGTGCTGTCTGGGTACTGTTATGTGTTCAAACGTAAACCCATATAATGTTGTCTTTTCTAATAAGAGTCTGTTATGATTTATAAACCTAACTCTGGGAAAGGGTAGTGTATTTTATCACTGTCCGTCTGAAAAAAAAAATTAGTGCATGTAGACTTACACGCGTGATGGTGGTAATTGTGTATCGCGCGAAGCGGGTTTAGTGTTCGGCTTTCTGCCTCTCCCTTCTCTTTTTATCCCTTTAGTCCATCTGTTCGTTCGTTTTGGTAACGCAGTATAATTAATGTTAGGGTTAATTTAGGTCATTACGCAGTACGTCTCAATGTTTTTCCAAGAATTACAGCACACGTTTCATTGAAGAAGGCGGGTAATAATACAGTAAGCTTTACTATCAACGTGAAAGCGTTACAATTTGCAGACGAAGCAGAAAACAAGGGGGATTTCGAGTACATTCTTTGTGACAGCACTGTCATTTTCCCATTGCTCTTCTCTTTATTAATTTTATTTGTTAGGCTTTATATTTACCTAATAATTTATATATGTGGATTAGAATATTTCATGACACTTCCCCTCTTAAAACAGACATTATATGTCAGTCCTTTATTCTATATACACATAGAGAAATTTATTATTATTTCTGGGGTTTACGGTGATTCTCATCACACGGATGGCGGCTTAAAAAATCCGCTCCCAGATTTGTTTTTCCAGATATATATTCAATGCTAAAATTATATGGAGCCAGAAGCAAAGACCATCGGAGTAACCTAGAGTTCTCATGCTTAGCCTGTGCTAAAAACGATAAAGGTTTGTGGTCAGTTTGCAACTTAAATGCCTTCCCATATAGATAAATA
Source organism: Oreohelix idahoensis (assembly GCA_024509875.1). Taxonomy (NCBI): domain Eukaryota; kingdom Metazoa; phylum Mollusca; class Gastropoda; order Stylommatophora; family Oreohelicidae; genus Oreohelix; species Oreohelix idahoensis. Next base: position 7,136 of record JAMPIV010017132.1, on the reverse strand, counting down.
TTGAATTTCTTTATTGCCCATATTACTGCAAGACATTCTTTTTCGCTAGTTGAGTAGTTGATTTCAGCTTTATTCAACTTTCTGCTAGCATATGCCACTGGGCTTAATTCCCCATCCAATGCATCTGATTTCTGTAGTAAAGTTGCACCTAGCCCAATATTACTTGCATCCGTCCTTACTATGAATTCTTGACTTAAGTCAGGTAATTTCAAAATGGGTTTACTTGTGAGCTTTTCCTTCAATTCTTGGTAAGTCATTTCACATTGTGGTGTCCATGTAATGCGATCTGGAAGTCCTTTACGTGTCAATTCCGTTAAAGGTGCACATATGGAATTAAAGTTTTTGATATACTTCTGGTAGAAACCACATAATGAGACAAAGGATCTCACGTCCTTCTTGGTTTGTGGTCTCGGGGCTTTCTGTAGTTTCTCTAAATTCTTTGGGTCAGGGGTCATGTTTCCCTGATAAACTGTGTGTCCCAAAAATTCCAATTCTTTACATCCAACGCAACATTTGGTTGGTCGGGCTGTTAAATTTGCCTCCCTAAGTCGATCAAACAGCATGTTCAGAGAGTCAATGTGTTCCTCAAATGTTTCTGTTGCTATAAGGATATCATCCATAAAATTTGTTATACAGGGATTATTCAGAGGATCCAATAATTTTCTCATCATTCTAGAGAAGACACTAGGCGCATTCTTCAATCCAAATGGCAATCTATTAAACTCATAGTGTCCTTCTGAGGTACTAAAAGCTAGGTATGGTCTAACCTCAGGCTTTACTGGAATCTGATAGTATCCTTTACTCAGATCCACTTTTGAGAAATATTTAGCTTTATTTAGTCTGGCAAACAGCTGATTTGTATCCGGCAATGGATCCACCTGTCCTTCTGTAATAGCATTCAGTCTCCTGTAATCTATACAGAGTCTATGTTCTCCAGAGGGCTTCCTTAAGAGTACAACACCGGAGCTATACGAAGACTCACTGTGCGAAATAATTCCTTCCTTCAATAGATAGTCTATCTCTTCCTTCAAAGCTTTTTCCTTAGCAAACGGAATCGAATATGGTTTCATACAGACAGGTGTGGAGTCTATGAGTTTCATATCATATTCCAATAGGTTTGTATGTCCTGGTCGGTCTGTTAACACCTCTGCATGATTATTTAGAACCTGTTGCACTCTCTCTTTCTGAGTTTTCGTTAAATGTGTACTGATTTTCACCTGTGCTGCTGTCTCACAGGGGTGTAATGGATATTCAACTGATGAAAGTGGTTCCTTTTTCATCTCCATGGCGATGGACAAGGTCAACAAGTGTGTCTCTTCCTGATGTTCTCTTTCCAAATATTTCTTCAGGAGATTCACATGATAGATTTTTTCTTTCCCCTTCTTATCTATCTTATAATTTGTTCTAGACACCTTCTCTAGAACTGTATATGGACCCTGCCATCCAATTTGTAACTTATTCTGACTCCCGGGCAAAAGAAGCAGTACCTTCTCTCCCACAGCCAAATTTCTGTCTTTCGCCTTCCTGTTATAATAGGCAGCATGTTTCTTCCTGGCTTGTTTCAAATTTTCATTGGCAAGTTTCCAGCCAGTTTTTAACCGAGTGGTCAGCTCATTCACATACTGGTATGAAGATGTAATGTTTTCCTCTGCCTTTTCATCAGTCCACGTTCTTAACAAAGCTACATATGGACCTTTAATTGTGTGGACCTATTTGTCCATGCACCGGTATGGTCTCTTCCACTTGAAGCTTTATAGTGATGATTTTTCCTCCCAGAATTATCATTCACAAAACGACCGCTACCAATTTTTCTTTTGGGGCTTTCTCCCCTCTTAAAATTCTTGATGAGAGATTTCCTCTCTACATCTTCTTCCTCCAGTTTGTTTAAGTCCGATTGAGGGATTGTCGGCTTATCCTGGGGTAAGACATCTTTTTGCACTCTCCGCATAGTGGCCATTGTAAAACAGTTAAGTGAAGCTTGTCCGTGAAAAGGGGCTTCCCATTCCATTTGGTCCACTTTATCAAATCTATTTTTCCTTTTATTGTCAGGCCTGATTTTGCCCCATGGCGTGTCCAGGTCCTGATCCATGTTCCCACTTGTGGGTGTTCCCTCATGTGCTATGCTACACCTTTCTACAAAATTCTCAATGTCCCATCTTGCTTTGGGCCAATAATAATTGTGAGCCACCTTTTGAATGATGGTACCTATCTTCTCATGGTCCCCATCTGGTTTCACATGTAGGCTCCTTATTAATTCTGTCCTGTATCTTTTTGGAAGAACCAGCTGTCCGTGACCATGGGATCTAGTTCCAGTCTTCCTATACATCAACTTGTTTTTCATGTAAAAATCTCCCTTGCCTGGAGTTGTATGACAAGTTGACAATTTTCTGAAACAAGGCTTGAGTGTTTTATCCCCAGCCTGTGCCTTCCTCATCTCTTCTGGAGTGGTATCTAACATAATATCCTCCTCCTGTCTTGAGGTCGACCTGACCTGAAGGGTTGCCATATACACAGGTTTCCTTCTGCAACGGTCAGTGTCATGATTGTCCATCTGACAATTCTTACACCACCTTTTTCCTTGGTTGAAAGATTTTCTTTCATCATATTTCCTTTCATCGAATTGTGGGAATTTATTTTTATTGTCATACCGTGGCCTATCAAATTGGTGCTTACCTTTATTTTGATCCCTAGGATCAAATTTATTAAAGTTCTGTGGTGCCCTAAAGTTATCCACCTGTTTCTTTTTATTACCTGTTACCTCTGCTTGAGCTGCTTGATACCTTTCAGCAACATTTAGCAACTCACCCAGCCTCTCTGCACCTTGTTCCATGAGAAACTTTCTCAGGTCTGGAGCCATGGACTCTCTTAGTTGCTCTATAAGGACCATTTCCTTAAGATCTTGGGTTTTCCCCAGAGAAGTCCATTTCTCCAAGTATGTCTCTATTCGTGCAGAGAACTGGTGATAGGTTTCACCTGACAGTAGTTTAGCATTCCTAAATTTTTTCCTGTAAAACTCTGCATTCTTTTCATACCTTAACAAAAGAGCCTGCTTTAGCATGTCATAATTTTCCTGATCACCTCTGCTCATTTTTGCAAAAACTTCATAAGCTGCCCCACGAAGTCCCTGAGATAACTTTAAGCTCCACCTTTCTCTCTCTAACCCATACGTGGTAGCTAATAGTTCGTACCTATTTATATAGCTCTCAATATCATCGTCTTTCTCAACAAAATGATCTAAATGAAAATTCATAGCTGAGATTGAGGCTCCTTGAGTAACCGTAGCATCAGAGGCAAAGGGACTGGCACCATTTTCAGGAGCATGGCCTTGAAACTCAAACTCCCTTAGTCGTAATTCATGTTCCCTTTGTAATCTTTTCTCCTCCTTTTCTGCTTCCCTCTCTGCAGTCAATCTTCTTTCTTCTGCAGCTTGTCTTCTTTCCTCGGCTTCCCTTTCTGCAGCTAATTTCTTAGCCTCAGCCTCAATCTGCAACCTCTTAGTCTCAGCCTCAGCTTCAAATTGTAACTTCTTAATTTCCCTTTCAGCCTCTAACCTTCTTTCGGCTTCAAACCTTCTTTCTTCGCGTTCAATAAATTTGTCACATTCCGTAGTAACATAGGCAACCATAACTTGCCCATCTAATCCTAACTCTTTTGCAGTCTGAACCGCAGCAGATCGAAATTTGGCCAGGTCCGCCATTGTCTATCAGGTAACTTAATACAATGTCTAACCAACAATTCAATCTCTAATGGACAAAACAGGCACCGTGAGCTCAACCTTATTTAATTCCACCCAAGGATACCTTTTAATTCTTATATTCCCTGAAGTGAATTACCCCCAATATTTTTAATAGTTAAAGATTCAAAATCCCAAGAGCGAGACCCCAATATATGTGGTGAAGTGGGATGTTATAGATATTTATAAGGGACTTAGTGTACTGACTGAGATCAGCTGTGAAGGTATATATATATCTAATAAGAGTAGTATATTATATATATAACCTTACTTGCTGCCACATATCTATATATCTCAGTCAGAATTATTCTGGAATAGTGTGGTGACTACGTTTTGTGTCTAGGGTATGTGTATGGTGAAGTGTAAGTCACAACAACAGACAGATAAACAATTTAATTTAATCCACTACTCTTAACAACACTGTGACACTCACATACATATAACACTCTATGAGAATAGCTTAAAGAAGTCACTCGTAACGGTTCAAATAACAATATGTATTCATTACTGGCATGAAGGAATATGTGTCCTGATTCAACTACAAGGGAACCAGGAATCACAATCAATTTAAATTACAAGTTATGTACAGAATGTATTTAATATGAATATTGTAGTGACATATATTAGTACAAATGTTCTATGTGTGTCAGTTGTGTAGTAGTAAAATGAGGTAATACTGGTTTTGTTTTGTTCAAGCTCTGTTGGTATTGGTCATCATGACTTCAATAGTTTGTCTTTAGGGACTATTATTGGAGATGTTCACAGTTCCTGATTTTAAGACAAGTAAATTCCCCTCTGAATAGTATTTTTATAAAGTTATTTCAAGATGAGGGGACATAATGTTGAGCTCAGCTGGCCAATTCGCTTATCTGGCGTGATGGCGGCAGGAAAGGACTCCTCTGCTCGAATTCTCCTCTGGGCTCAGGAGACACCTCACTGATAGCTAAAAAGACCAAGGAGTATGCTGTCCGACTCTGGATTCAGCAAATCTCTGATCAGATGCTGCTCACTACCATCAAGACCACTGTCCCACAATTTCATGGAAATAAACACAGATACGTTGATTAGCAATGAATTCTGGCACAAACTGGCACAAATTCCGTTCTGCCTATGTTCCAGGCTTTTATTTTAGCAAAAATGTGAGCTAGCTTCAACGTACTGTCGCTTTATCAAGCTTATTTGAATTAGTGGTCTCGAACTAACGCTCCCAAGTGTGTATATCAGCGAGACTGGCCAATGAGCCACGTTTCGACAAGTGTTTGAAAAAATGTTATCTTTTCCCGTCTCCCCCAACAACCAAGATAGTATTTATAGCCCGACCAATCGTGGTTAGGCTTTCATTTGTTGCGCTCCAATCAATTTGGAGTTTACATGGTAGGCTATTTATGTAACGTAAGGTTTTTTCAAACACGTTATAAAAAAAATTTTATGAGCAGAAATGATTTTATGCTGTCAGGCACCCCCAATATTTTATTTTGGGTATAATTTATTAATTCCTGGACTATTTGCGTAACGTTTTACATATTATTTGTCAGCAAACCCTAAGGAACCCAAAAATACTAATTTAAAGGAGCTACGTGGCTGCGTTCAAAATATGCAATTTCTTCTATCTCCTGTTTAGAAGATGTGCTGTCTGGGTACTGTTATGTGTTCAAACGTAAACCCATATAATGTTGTCTTTTCTAATAAGAGTCTGTTATGATTTATAAACCTAACTCTGGGAAAGGGTAGTGTATTTTATCACTGTCCGTCTGAAAAAAAAATTAGTGCATGTAGACTTACACGCGTGATGGTGGTAATTGTGTATCGCGCGAAGCGGGTTTAGTGTTCGGCTTTCTGCCTCTCCCTTCTCTTTTTATCCCTTTAGTCCATCTGTTCGTTCGTTTTGGTAACGCAGTATAATTAATGTTAGGGTTAATTTAGGTCATTACGCAGTACGTCTCAATGTTTTTCCAAGAATTACAGCACACGTTTCATTGAAGAAGGCGGGTAATAATACAGTAAGCTTTACTATCAACGTGAAAGCGTTACAATTTGCAGACGAAGCAGAAAACAAGGGGGATTTCGAGTACATTCTTTGTGACAGCACTGTCATTTTCCCATTGCTCTTCTCTTTATTAATTTTATTTGTTAGGCTTTATATTTACCTAATAATTTATATATGTGGATTAGAATATTTCATGACAATAAGTATAAACCAGTATTGGGCAGGGACTCATAAGAAAGAAGGAAGGAAAACACTAGACAACAGGTGACGCTTACAAAGGTTACTTTTCCTGCAATAGTTATTGCTCTAAGAATCTGTTCTGGAAACGCTGACAGAATACATAAAAGTTGTAAACCAACAGTGCAATTTGAAAGGTTTTTTCACTTGCTACCATGCTACTAGCAGTTAACTTGACACTGCATTTTAGGCTGTGCTAACTTGCTTTTGAAAACTTTAAAAGATGGAGAAATTAAACTTTAAAATCAAAATACCTGTTTCTAAATGGTTAAAATAATTGCTTCATGCTTTACCTCTTATTCTGTCATAAGGGTCCATCTTTGAGCAGAACTCTAATAAGCAGAATGTCAGATAAGTAGAAGTATCTTAGATAGTCCCTGTGACTTCTACTTATCCGGACTGCATTATATACTGTGTCATGCACATACATCAGTCACATATAGGTAGAAGAAGGTCATCTGTTTAACTGTATTCCCAACAGCCTACCATAATACATTTATTTGGTAAAAATTTCTTCATGTATGCGAAAACAAGTGCCATATACTTGAGTATAAGTCGATCCAACAAAAAGTGGACCCCTACACTTTAGGACTTAAAAACACTCCAAAATGAGAGATCCAATTATAAGTCAAATGAGTTTTTCATCAATTTCGAATTTCCGCATTGCATTGGAATTTCCTTGGCTTTCTGCAAATTTTTTTTCACTTTCAGGTTAACTCTTTCCGGTTTAAAAACGCTTGAAATTGCCCCATTAATATGTAAAATACACGAGAGAATAAAATAATTCATTATAAATGTGAGAGAAAAAAAGGGCACAATGTCAGCCAGTCCTGCGTGCCCAATTCTCAACCCTTTGGAAATAAAGTTTTGTTCTTTCAATCGCCTGGAAAGTCTGATTACCATTGTTAGTTGTTGCTCGGTAGCAACAAGATCTCGTTAGGTAGCAAGTACTGAGTTATAAATAGATTTCCGTTATATTAAAATGCTTCCGTTTTTCTGAATTTTTTTTTTAAGAGACGATCATTATGATTTTCTTGTGATTTTTGTTTTTTTTAAGCAAAGGCTTTCCAGACAGTCAAATATTTGCTTTGGGATCTGAGAAGTGACTTGTTATTTGATCAGGATGCTAACCGTGTGGCCAAATCAGATGTGGATATTGAATAAGTGCCTGATTTAGAC